>CAWUFW010014822.1:0-394415 GCA_963921515.1 Calotriton arnoldi | reverse complement strand
CATGCACACTGTTCCCCATCACATCCAGGAACACCGCATGCATCGTGGGAGGCAGTGGCATGGGCTCTGTGTATCGCACCCACATGGACGGAACTGCACGAACAACCAGGACACGACATGGATCCAGCGCCCATGGACACACACACCGCTCAGTGGACATGAATAGGTCGCCTGAGTCTGTGGGTGCTGCACCCTCCCACCCCCGCCCCGGGAATCCCATACCAGGACCTTTGCATGGACGACAAGTGCATACAACAACAACACGACCCCAGTGACTGTGACATGTCCAGTAACCACCACAGTGCAACAACAAGTGGCACGCCGCTGCATGCACGCAAGCACATGCCCTGATGTCATCTCACATGCACGCGTGCATGAGGAACAACCGCAGCAAACCTGTCACATGGAACTGAGATGGACTGTGCCCATGATGCCAAGCGGTCTGGTAGGCTACATGTATACCGTCTGTGTCAAAGTCCGCAGCTCCGCAGCTATACGTAAATGTACATTAGCACAGCCTTGGCCAAGCAGATGTCACTCTGAAGCCCACATCCCACATGCAACAGCCAATCACATGTAACCCCACACCCTATCCCATTTGCAATCATGCTCAGTATATCCTCAACATGTATTCCGCTGCCAGTAGTGTCCACTATACTGCATCACAGAGGACAGAAGACTCAATATAATGTTTGAAACCAAAACTGTCTCCGCTGACTCATTTCACATGTACGAATGAGAGAGGATGAGAGTATGTGAAGTACACGGCAGTCGTGACATGACCATGTAGTCCACTGGTATTGGATGTCAACGCAAATGAGTAGCACAACTGTGGAAGACACACATGTGTCGTGTGAAGTCGTATGGACGCAGTGCTCAGGTGGGTGGGTGTGACGGGTAGATGCGCACATGCCAAGTTGGAGCACGCCGTGTTGGGAGGGGTCATGAACAGTACACCACCGCTTCCCTGGGCATTGTGAGAGGACACCTGTCGGGGGGAGTGAACACGTGTGTGCACAGCAGCCGGGCACACGTACAAAGCGGTACCAGGCGCACCTCAGCCCACCCTCCGTGGACAAGCTGGATCCTGTTGTGCGCCCGCCATGCCCCTTGACAAGGCACACACAGCCCCAGTCGACCAGGTGTAACCCCAACATAGTCAATCCGCACAGGCGATACAGGGCACGGGATGGCAGTGGAGCATGGTGTGTGAGAGGTCTCCTCGCGCTCCTCCTGGTCATATCACGCAGGCAATAGAACCTCAACGTCTAGCATGGCACAAGTCAAATGGAAGTGTAGGGGGACGCACCACAGCACGAGCAGCACTGACGTCACGGGAGGTGGCTCGCACCATCCCATCCATTGCCCATCATACCAACCACGCCACATGCCATTGCGACTAAGTGCAAGCGCGTGCGCCACCACCCCCGAGCCCTCCCCAGAGAGGCCAAAGAGTGAATGTGTGGGCCATCAGTCACAGACGGACGCGGCCTGGCCGCAAGGGCAGCCACAGCCACTGGGTGTCGCAGGTGGCGGATCCGGAAGGCGAAGACTGTGATGCATAGTCCATGCAGGCCGGGTCTCCATTTGGGGCACCACGCAGGTGGACGGCGTCCCGCCACACATCATACCCTGAGACAGCCCACTCGTGCAACTGGACCCACACATACACTCCTTGCCCTCTCTGGTGCGAGCTTGGGGCTGCCTGTGCAAGCGCTAGCCTCGCAGGTGAGCATGCATATTGGGGGAGCGAGGGGAGGACATGAGGGCTGGGGCGAAGATGACTGTATCACTGTCAGTAAGTACAAGGGATGACCCAGATGTGGAAAGGAAGAGACGTGTCCCGTGTGTACTGCAACTAGTCGCCAATCCAACTACCCCCCCATGTCCGGAATGTAAGCCCGCACCTAGGCCCGCCCATCCGCCACATCGAACATACCACCAGCACGACAACCTTCCCATTCGAAACACTGACTGGGGGTGGCGACCAGTGTACAATCATGTGTAGCCTACCCACGCGTACATGTGGGCCCTCCATGATCCATGTCACCTGCGGCAAAGTCATGACATGCGCAATGAGGGAAGTGAGGAGAGCTGTCCGCCCCACGCGCAGAAGGTGCATCAGCTCCACAGACCCAGCAGCGAGTCCAGCAGGGGTCACATGTGCAGGGGCAGCTGTGCCTGGTGTGAAGGCACATGCATATAGACAGCACATCGACCAATGTGTAGTCTGCCCACATCTACAGTCCATCATCATGCGGACATAGGAATTGAACACAGGGCAACACATCTTCAGTTGGTGCACCCACCGTGACCAACAATGCGCAATCATCGACGTACCCGCCCTGTGCATGGCCCCCCACCCAACGGAGGCACATCCAGTGCCACCATCCCACACACACAAGCCTTCCACGGAACATGCTGTGTCCAATGGTCAGTACAGAGTCAGCGCCCATCTGGTGGATCCTGAACAGGAGACACATGCACACACATGCCAGCTCCCACTATGTACGTCTGCCACCTGGCACGTGCAATGTAACCTCTCACCTGTGACGTGTGACTGCAAGCACACAGCCGTCTTGGCATGGGGCTGTCAATGTGGACACCTGTCAATGTTTCGGGAGGTGTGATCCGTACAGTGCTGTACATAGGGTGCAGTGCTGACACCTACTACTGTCTCATATCCCCTCGTGCCACAGGTCCCACTTGTTTTGGCCGCTCAGCCTGTGCCCACATCGTCGTCGTCGTGTGCCATACTCATCCAGCCGCGGAAGCAGTTCCATGCTCAGCAGACATTCATGTTGCCGTGGCGTTGCCGCTTGACGGATATGCAGTCAGTCCCCATCAGCACGCCCCGCAAGTCATTGGGGCCTAGATCCCCATGTGCATGCACATGGCAGTGGTTTGTATCACTAGCCATTGCCATTGTTGGGAGACCTGTGTAAGTGTATTGTGGCCGTGCCGTCCCAGCTTGACAGCTGGGCTGTGGCTCATGTGCTTGCTCAGTCATGTCAGTGATGTGTATGCGAAATTGCTATGTGTCGTGTTGCTTTGACATGTGTCCTCTGCCATTGTCCCTAGGCGGAGACCGAACATTGACCGCCCATACCAATTGCTGGCGGACATGGACGATACAGAGGTTATTAGGAAGTTTCGGCTGGACAGGCCAACCCTGCATCGACTGTGTGCCATGTTAGAACCCCATCTCCGTCCCCGCAGGGTGTATCCGACTGCTGTCACCCCCACGGCTAAGGTGATGGCCGCCATGCATTTCTTCGCCACTGGGTCATTCCAGCACACAGTGGGCATTGGAGGAGGGATGTCCCAGCCCATGTTCAGCAAGGTGCTGAGGGATGTACTGGCAGCCATGATGCTGTACCGAAACAGGTACATCCGCTTCCCCAGGGCTCGTGAATTGGCGGCAGTGAAGGGTGCATTCTATGCCCTTGGCAGAATCCCACACGTCGTTGGAGCCATTGACTGCACACATGTCGGCCTTGTTCCACCACAGGCCACTGAGCACCTGTACCGCAACAGGAAGCACACGCACTCCCTGAATGTGCAAGTGGTGTGCCTTGCGGACATGGTGATCACCCACGTGTGTGCAAAGTTCCCAGGCTCGGCCCATGACGCACACATAATGCGCAACAGCATCTTGCCACGACTGATGTCCAATATGCAACAGGATCGTGCCTGTATTGTCGGTGAGTATGTGGAGTGGTGTAGCGTGCTGGTTGTGCGATGCTGTCCCCTGTCCAGTTGGAATTGCAACGGTTCTCTGTGTCCCTCACACCCAGGTGACTCTGCGTACCCGAATGGGGCATGGCTGCTCAGTCCATTGAGGAATCCTCGCACCCCAGCAGACGATCGCTACAATGAGGCACATGGGAGGACCAGACGTGTGGTCGAGCGTACCTTTGGCCTCCTCAAGTCCAGGTTCAGGTGCCTGGACCGCACCGGGGGTGCGCTGGCGTACTCCCCACAGAAGGTGTGCCGGATAGTGGTGGCGTGCTGCATGCTGCACAATCTGGCCATTCGGAAGCAGATCCCCCTCATCGTGGATGACGGAGATCAACCAGGGCCCCAGCCCGCAGACCAGGACAGCTCGAGTGAGGAGGACAGCGGAGAGGAGGAAGCTGGTAATGTGCGGCAGCAGCTCATCGCCCGCTACTTCACTTGACGGTGAGTGTCCATGTACGACGGCTGATGTGGCTGTATCTGTGCAGGTGTGTGTGTGCTGTGTCAGGGTGGCCGTTTGTTCACTGCGTGCTGTGTGTCAACGCTCCATGGCCAGGGTAGTATGCCACTGTTGGTGGCTGTGGCATTGTGCCCTATTGCTCTGTGCGATGTGTGTACATTGCTTGTAGTTGTTGACATGTACTGTGTGATGGGTGTGTGACACACTCATTGAATGTGCTCCTGTTCTGTCTCCCACCCCTAGGTCCCTACAGGCCCTCCGGATTCAATTGCCATGCCACGCATCAGGTGCCTTTCCGCCCAAGGTGGCCGTTGTATTCCGTACAAATAAAACACAGGGCACAAACAGCAGTTAGTGTAAAAGGTGCATTTATTACAAACTGTGACATGTGATTGTGTGTAAGGTGATGACAAAAGTGGTGCGTGCAGTGACAATGAGCTGTCGGTCATGGCTGCGTGATGCTCAGGGTGTACCCACTGGTTCTATGTCCATAGTCCAACACACACATGCCATCCAGATGGCTGTGTGGAGTGGGATCGTAGTCCAAGTCAATGCAGTGGCTGGTCAAGGAAGGCTGGCGGAAGGCTGGCTGGCTGCCTCACTTGCGTTTGGAGCGTGCGAAGTCCTCCCGGGAGATCTGTTTCCACTTCGGATGGCCCCTTCCACGTTTGCGAGGGGGGGTGCCTGCTTGCGACATGCTGGTGGTTGAGGTGTGCTCACTGGCTGTGGACGCAGGGGAACTGGACACTGCTGCTCCACCCTGCGCCCCGGCAGGTGGTGGCGGAGGGGGAGCTGCTGTCCCTGGCTGTGACCTCACCGCCACCACCAGCTGGCCCATGAGGTCCACGAGTTGGCCCATACGGGCGTCCATGGACCTCAGCACCCCCAGCACCTCACGCGTGTCTGAGGCAGACCGGACCCATTGTCCTTGGGCCTCTTCATAGGCCCCAAGGACTCTGGCCATTTGAGGCAGGGCATGGCTCCCAGGGGAGGCTGGCGTTTCCCTGACCCTGCTCCTCCTACCAGTCCTGCTGCCACCGGCCTGCCCACTAGCCACATTGCTCACCACGGTCCTCGCTGTGGCTCCCAGGGTGGATCCAGTCGGCCGGGCCACCACCTGCGCTGGGGCTGGTGCCAGCGAAGACGTGGTGGTGGTGGCGGCGGTGGTGGTCGGTGCGGCGATGGTGGCGGTTGCGGCAGTGGTAGTGGCCACAATGACCGTGGGTGTGGCCGCAACGACAGTGGCAGCAGGGGGCTGGGAATGTTCAGCAGCCCTGGATGATGGGTTGGTGGGTAGGAGGGGTCCTGGGGAGCGGCTGGGCCCTGCCACACCAGATGGGCCTGCTTGGTGGTCCGTGTCCGAAGAGGAGGACAGATCCTCCAGATCCGTGTGTCCTCGTTGGGGGCTTGTAGGCTGGCTGTGCTGGCTGCTGGCTCCATCCCCAGCATCCAGCAGTTCGTCACCTGTGGAGAGAATGAGATCTGTTATTGTGTTGCACCTGGCGAAGTATGTATTTGTCGTCTGACATTAACAGTTCGTGCAATCTCGTACATGGGTTTCCCGGAGGCGTGTGTGTGGCTGTAGCATCTGTAGTTGTGTGTGCTTGGCAATGGGACTGTGTGCTGTGCACATGTGGCATGGGACGGATTGGCCATGCCGATGGGTGTGTTGCTGTGCCCCTACTTATTGTGACTCTGGTGTATGCGGGCTCCTGGCCCATCCTGGGTCTGGTTTGTACTTTGCTTTTGGTGTTCAGATGGGACGCTTAGGAACGCATATGGCAACATGGGGGCCATGCCCCAGATTCGCATTTGGGAGGGAATATGCTTTTGGGGTTCAAATGGAACGCTTAGGAACGCATATGGCAACATGGGGGCCATGCCCCGGATTCGCATTTGGGAGGGAATATGCTTTTGGGGTTCAAATGGAACGCTTAGGAACGCATATGGCAACATGGGGGCCATGCCCCAGATTCGCATTTGGGAGGGAATATGCTTTTGGGGTTCAAATGGAACGCTTAGGAACGCATATGGCAACATGGGGGCCATGCCCCAGATTCGCATTTGGGAGGGGATATGCTTTTGGGGTACATGCTGTGAGCCATGGGTGCCGAACGTGACATGTGTTGTGGCAGCATGACAGTGCATGGTTTGAGGTGTGTGCATGCTTGACATGGCCTGCATATTTGCTGTCTGTTGTGATTACTGGACATGGCATTGGACGCATCGTTATGAGTGAGTGATGGTTGTGTGCCAGCCAACGTATTGCAGTTGTCCCATCTCCTTGGTGTGCGTGCTGCCCTGTGCCATGTGCATCACTGCAGTGCTCGGGGGTGTGGCCCATGTTGTGTGTTGTTGCTCACAGTGTGTTGTGCGCTTCATTGACTTCTGGCACATGGTTGGTCATGGGCATGTATCTTAGCGTGACTGCTGTATGTGTGGCAGCTGTGCGGATGACATGCCTTTCATGAGACTGGGGCTGACGGATGGGATGGATGGTATGTTGTATGTGCATGGTGTGTCTGTGTGTTTGATGGGTTCAGTGGTGTTCGTGTGCATTTATGTTGTTCCGCTCTGTTGCGTCTAGTGTTGTTTGTCTTACATAGGCGTAGTTGTGGGGTGTGTGGTTGACAGGCAGTAGGGGCTACATGGACAGGACTTCAATGGTGTTTCGGTTGTGTGTGATGAGTTGCACAGTGGCTGCCGTGTGGTACTATATTCAGTGTGGCTTGTGCATGCAGACGTGGCTCCTTGGGTGTTGCTATGTCTGTGATGGGTCATGTGGGGTGTGAGTCTGTTGTTCATGTCCGTGTGCACATTGTTCACTTGTTCGTGACGGTGGGCGGTGCTGCGTGTTCGTCTGCTACGTGACATGTCCCATGTGTTGGTCGTGTTATGGTCCTCATGCCTCCAGTAATCCAGCCCTGTCCAGTTTCCCACCTGCAAGTTGTTCGTGCGTGCACTGTACTGGATGCCACATGGCTCTAAGCGGGGGTGCTCCATGTTGCAGGTCTGTGGGGGTGGGGGTGTTGTGGGTCGTGGGGTGGCTGGACACCCACTGACACCGATTGCTGTGGACCGTGATGTCTGCCTTTCGGCTGTCGTTGTGCACTGCGGTGGCTGACACGTGGCTGTGGGGTGTGGGGGATGCTCCTCCTTGCTGTGCTGTGGGACTAGGGGCCTGGTGTGTGTTGTACTTGGGCTGTCCACCGTCCCACCCACTGCACTTTGTGTTCCTGCCACTTACCTGTTACTTCTCGGTTAGTGCAGCTGTGGCGGACACATGGGTGTGGTGGGTGCTCGTTGTGGCGCTTCTGGCATATTTGGGGACCTGTTGGTGGTTACGTGGCTGGCTGAGTGTACACATGTCCCCACGTATGTTACAGTTGTTCGGTTTGGGCTGTGTGTGGTGGTGTCTGTTGCATGTGTGTGTGATGTGTTGTGTATTGTGTGCTGGACATGGGGGTGTTTGTCCCTGGGAGCTGTGGCATGGTGGTAGTGCATGTGAGTACATAGCGGTGTGCTGGTATACATTAGTTTGTACTTACCAGCCTCCACTCCCCTGCTAATCCGGCGAGGATCTCCGGATGTATTATGACTCGCACCTTCTCCTCCCACGCTTTGAAGGTCTTGAAGAGCGCGGGATTCCCTCCGCCAGTGACGGCAGCCAGCTCTCTGTTTTTGCCCTCCTTCTTCTTGACCAGGCTCTTTACGTCATTCCAACGTTTGTTAATTTCTCCTCTGTTCCTGGGCAGGGTCCCGACTGCATTGACCTGGTCTACGATCCGGTTCCACATTCTGTTTCTGGTGGCTAGTGGTGTGTGCTGGACCATGTTCCCATAGATTTGTGGGTACACCTTGATGATCTCGTCGACCATGACCGTCAGCTCAATGGGCGTGTACTTGGGCATTCTTTGTGGTGCCATGGTGTTTGTGGTGCTGGTGCGGTGTGTGTTGTGTAATGTGCAGGGGGTTTGTGGTGCAGGTGTTTGGTGGTGGTGGTGGTGGTGGTTGTGATGTGTGCGTTTCTGTGGTGTGCTGCTGTCCTTGCTGTGTCACTGTGTCCTCTCCTCTCCTCTCTGGTTTGCAATGTAGCAAGGGGTTGTGGTCTGTGGGAGTGCTGCTTTTGTACTCACCTATGTGGGTGTGTCCTCATGGTCTGTTGTTTTCAGGTGTGTTGTGTCTGGGGTTCTGGCCTTTGTATTTTTTGTTTGTCCGGGGGGTGTTTTCGGGATGTGTACTGTGCTTGTGTATTTGTGCGTGCCTTGCTGTGTGGACTTGTTGGCCATGTTGTGTGCTATTGGTTTTGTGAGCGGATGGTTTCTGTGCAGGTACGTGGGCGCCATGGCTTCTGCCGTGTCGATTCTCATCGGCGTTGTTTGCGCTGGCGGGCGGTATATTTGTGGTTTTTCCGCGCTCATGGCGGTGCAATCGTAATTTCACGTGCGGTGTGTCGGCCGTGAGGGCGGGCGGTTTTGTGTTGTCGTGCGTGTTTCCGTCCGTGGCGGGCGGTTTGACTCCGACTCGGACGTTGGCGGGCGGTATTTTGTGTGATTTTTCCGCCGATGGCGGTTTTCGGTTTGTGTAATCGTAATGGCGTGGTCGGTGTTCAGACGGTGTGTGCGGGCGGATTTTTGCCGCTTCCATGCCTGGCGGATTATTTTACGCCGGGTATCGTAATGAGCCCCTAAGTGAGGATGACACATCTTTTGGAACAATAGAGAGTAACTGTAAATGAACTCTACAAACAGTATGCTATGATCTGTGTAAAATGAGAGAGAAAAAAATGTAAGTAGTGCTCAGTCCAGTTATTAATGCTATTGAAGTACAAATGTTACATTGAAAACACATGATGACTTAGACATTGTATTACCAAATAATTCATTTCACACTACATCACAAAGGTGGGTCTACACACATGCTGTATTGTTATGGAGGCATATAGTCAAGTGGATGGCATGTCCTACCCTGATCATACAACTTCCTATTACAATCAACAGCTCCATCATGAATGATCCGTGTTGTTTGATTCTGTGTGTTTCTTTGTATGGCCTTTTACAATTGCTCAAGGTTGTTACCTCAATGTGTTGCTTGTTTTGCAACGCCCTTCCCGTGGAGACACCAGGATTGTCACAATTTCTTGTCAACTCAGTGGTGGACACATGATCTCAGGGATTTTTTATTACATACTGCCTTCATCACAGCACAGACAGAACCACATTTCTGCAACTAATAGTGGGCATGACCACAAAATTAAAATGGTACAAGTTTAGATGCAAGGTAAATGACTTATACAGTTGTACACTTGCCATTATGTAGCAAAGGCACTCACCACCCTGCTACTGTTAATGCACTTCTAACTGAGCACAGAGGTGCAACCAGGCCTTCACCTGAAATATCCTATGCAGTGGGGTGATACTTGATATATTGTTGTTTCGGCGCTGGTTAGTCCTCTGGTATATGCCCAGGCCTTGATCCTGTACGATTTATAGAGATCCTCAAAGAGCTTACAGTCACACTGACCCTGTTAGACAGCAATCCCCACTGCTCACTGCTGTGTATTTCCAGAAGATATTTTCCACAGTTACAGACATGCTTTTTCTTTACATCTTGGTCTTAGGTCCCTAGAAAGCTGAATGAACTTATTAAGGGACCCGCTCGACTTCCTCCTGAATTAAGCTGGGGACTCTCTTGGTTTTCTCCTCAGTTATTTTGGGACCAATGCAAGATGGAGCAGCACCAGGATGTACATGGATAGTAGATGGTGAGCAGGCTAGCCCATGAATGGCTGATTTTGCATTTCCCAATTGTTCACTTCCACTATCTGCACTTGGATTAATATTTCATACTATGCATAAGATCTGAAAAGCACAAAACCAGATGACATAATGGAGTGGGAGTGGCTCAACAGTCCTTGTTACACTGATAAGTCACTTGTGATGCTATACACACTTGTGTACATGCAACATTTGTCACATCCCCAGACTGACTTTGGAAAGTTACACATTTGCAAATGTATGGGTTTGCTTAGTAGGTGTAATTTTCTTTACATATGAAAAGGGAAAAGGAGGCTATGACACACACTCATCACACTCGTTTTTAACAACGCAACAGAAAAAGGGGATGGAACATGAACTATATGACCATTTTCATGTTGATACTTGAAAGGACTGTGAGCTGCAGTTGCATCAGGGTAAAGCATTCAATTGTGCCTCAGGATGCTAAGTGTGGCCTGAGGTTTGCTCCACATTTTAACAATGACTCAACACTCTCTTTACAATGTGATACACGAACAAGAAATGAGGCTCAGGTGAAGTGCAAAACCAAAAGCTGATTGCCCACATGCAGAACCAAACTTCTGGTCACAGGACCAACTTAAGGGCTTGAGTCGGGACTGAATGCTCAGTATTGATCTAAGTTATTTGTGTGTTCTAAGCCAGTATTGCTCAATCCACAACAAATATTGTACACTATGTAAGAAGTTGGGTTACTGGTTGATGGTGGTGAAACCCTACTCAAGTAGCAACCACAATTCTCTATTAGGGTGAAGTCACAGGCAACCCTAATTTTATCTGTCCTGAACTCCCTGATAGGTTGGCACAAGCAGTCTGCCTTAACTTAGAGACAAGGTGTAAACTAGTGATGCAGCACTCCAAACAATGATAAAGTGAAAACAAGCCACAAGAAAAATCCCACACCAATTTAGAAAAATAGAGCGCAATTTTGTAAATAATTTAAGACCAAAAGTACACCAAATCACTCAGTAGAACCGGAGATATGCAATTTTCAAGATGTACGTGAAAATAGTACCAAAAAGCACAAAGCAGCAATGGTGGATATCTGGACCGCTGGACTAGGACAAAGCCACAAGTTCAGGCCTGCCACCAAGGAGTACAGGCAGGCTACAGGGACCATGTTAGCCCACTGACAGAGCACCTTAAATTCAGGTTGCGGAGCAATGCAAAGTCTTATGTCGAGGATGGGATGTGCAGCAGAGACGATGTGAGGTCCCTGCATGGAGAAGCATTGCGCAGTCACGGTTCCGTGGAGCTGCAGTGGATGAATTGAGGTTCTTGCGAGGACATGTGTTGTGCAGTAGCAGTTCCGATGGGCTGCGATGCGTAGTCCTGGTTTGGCAATGCATCGCTCAGCGATTTTGACGTTGAGTTTGGTGAGGCATTGCACTGCTTCGTGCTGTGTCGGTTCTGAAGGGACCACAAAAGGGCTGGCAGAGCACAATCAGGCCCACTTTCAAGAGTCTAGTACTGGGGAGGCATTACTAGGGGAGCAAGACTCACAGCTGGCAGAGTCCAGGTACTGGGTTCAATGTTGCTGGAGTCTCTTCTGTCCCTGAGGTGCTGATTAGGAGGCCAGCCACTTAGCCTTGGAGTCACTGTGGTGATCCTGGGTCCAAGATTCAGGTCCTTTTTACACGGGCAGGACGGCAGCAGGGCAGCATAGGGGCATTCCTTCTTGCAGGAAAGCAGCACAGCAGTCCTTCTGAGTCTTCCACAGACGCAGATGTGTACCGAAGGTTAGGGTCTGGGGATCCAATTGTTTATACCTGGCACCCATTTTAAAGTAGGAAAATATTCTGGAAGTTTCCACACCCTGAGGTGTCAGGCACCACTTCCTCCCTGCCCTAGCCCCAGCTTGTCTGGGAATACAAAGGCTAGTGGCAAACCTTTTGTGAGTGTGTTCAGACAGGGCCATTTGGTGATGTGCAATTTGGTAGTCAAAAGCTCTGCCCTCTCGTTAAGTCAGAGTGGCCCCTCCTGCCAATACCTAACTTCCCTTTGTCTCACTGTCTGGGGGCAATACACAAGGACCAACTGCCAGCTTCTCCTAGTAATGTCACCCTAACACGGCTGCAGGCACCAAATAATTAGGGCAAGACAATGGCAGCTTCCTAAAAGTAGCATTTTCAGAATTGTGACTTAAAATCTGACATTACTATTAAGAGGGCTTTTAATTACAACTCTTTAGACACCAAATGCAACCTGTCAACCTGCCCCCAATTGAAAGTTATCAATTATTAAGTGTAATAAGGAAACCCAATGTAATCCTTTGGGAGAGGTATGCCTTGCAGTAGTGAAAAATGATTTTTTCACTACTAAGACATGTGAACTTAAAGGTGCATGTCCATCTTTATAAATACACTGCACCCTTCCCTCTTGGCTGTTCAGGGCCTACCCTTGGCATGACTTATATGTATTAAAAAGGAAGGTTTGTGCTAAGCGAAAGGTTTATTTTGCCAGGTTGAAATGGCAGTTCAAAACTGCACACACCGGCCACAATGGCAGGCCTGAGTCATCTTTAAAAGGACTACTTAAGTGGCTGGCACAATAAGTCCTGCATGCCTACTAGTAGCATCTACTCTTCAGACCTTGGGTACATCCAGTACCACTTTACTAAGGGATTATTACAAGTAAATTAAATGTGCCAATTGGGTGTAAGCAAATTTTACTATGTATAGATGAGAGAGCACAAGCACTTAGCAGTGGTAAAGTGAGCAAAGCCCTAAAAGGCAACAGAAAATGGATTCAGAAAACAGGAGGGAGAAGGCAAAAGGTTTAGAGATGACCCTGCAGGCCAAGTGCAACACACTCCTTCTGGAAAATACATTAGCAGCACCCCCCTTGTAATCAAGACACCTGAAGTGTGAGTGGAGGATGTTAAATGTATGCTCTTAGATGCCTTGGGCCATGCATATGGTTCCTTAAACCTTTTTTTTTTTTAATAGAGTCCTAAAGAAAGTGAATTGATTGTGAAAGTGAAAATATGCTGCACCTCACACCGGGGTTTATACAGGAAGGGTGCTGTGATGTGTACCAGTCACCATAATGTGTGCAAATATGCATACATGGTATTTTGGTATTTTTATAGCGCAAATATTGCCTAAAGGCAGCAGGTCACAAGGTCAAAGATATGGTCAAAGATTGATTGGAGCAGTAGCAGTGTTATGACAGTGGGAGTATTTTCAGCTATTTCCTAAATTGGAATAGGGTTTGAGAAGTCTTGATGGAAGGGATACGGTTTCAAAAACTGGGTGTATAGAAGGAAAAGGCCTTTTACTGTGTTTTCTTTTAATCTGCATCTCTACTCTGATTGCGTTCTGCATTTGGGTGCACTAAGAGGCACCGGAGCAGCCCTGTGTGAAGTCTGGGTGTTCTTAGAGCCTGGCACTACTACCATGTAGAAGCAAGTGTGCGAGGGAATTAATTTCTGTTCTGAAGTCACTTTATGGGAAGCTTCCTTTTCTTTCCAATAGAGCGGAATGGTACCAACCCATCTTGGTTTTCTTAGTGATGTGTTACTTCAGGTGGAAGTCAGCCAAAGGTAAATTTACAGTTCATGTCATTGAGTCACGCTTGTATTAATTGCTGCTTGTTGTTCTTGGTGAATAGTAGGAATTCTATTTACATAATTTTGAGCTTCAGGTTGGTGCTGAACATCCAGGTCTGCATCAGGTGCAGGCAAAGGTTGAGGATCTTCAACATCTACATGGCCCCCCTCGTCGCCATCGTCAGACAGCATGGGCTCAGCATAGTATCCTACGCTGATGACACCCAGCTCATCCTCTCCCTCACGAAGAACCCCGAAGACACCAGACTCAGCTTCCAGGAAGAAATGAAAGATGTTGCAGCTTGGATGAGCAGCAGCTGTCTGAAGCTCAACTCGGAGAAGACAGAAGTCCTCGTCCTTGGGCCCACCCCCTCAGCCTGGGACAACACTTGGTGGCCCACCACCCTCGCCAACCCCCCTCCCCCATGGACCACGCCCAGAACCTCAACATCATACTTGACTCCTCCCTCACCATGTCCCACCAGAATCACCCACGCACTCATAACTAGCACACTGGACTACAGGAACGCCCTCTATGCTGGAATCAACAAATCCCTGCTACTCAAACTCCAGACCATCCAGAACACCATGGCCAGACTCATCCTCGGCATCCCACAACATGAGCACATGACCCAACACCTGCGAGACCTCCATTGGCTCCCCGTCGAGAAGAGAATAACCTTCAAGCTACTAACCCACCCCTACAAATCTCTCCACAACACCGGACCAAAATACCTCAACGAAAGAGTCTCCTTCCACGCCTCCAAAAGAAACATCCGCTCCGCCAACCTCACCCTAGCGGAAACCCCACGCAGCCGCAGAACTAGAGCAGGTGGAAGGGCCTTCTTCTACGTCGCAGCCAAGGCCTGGAACAAGCTACCGGTCAACATCAGACGCTCCCCTACTCTGCACATCTTCAGGAAGAGCCTCAAGACCTGGCTTTTCGGCTAACTCGGAGCTGCACCCCCCGCCCCCTAGCGCCTTGAGACCCTCATGGGTGAGTAGCACGCTTCACAATTCCCTGATTGATTGATTGAGCGTTTGAGTGTCTGGCACACTGGAGGCCTTCAAGTAGGATTGTGTTTTACTGGAATATTTGTGATCTTTAAGTCTGTTGTTGGTGGGTATGATCTCATGGGTCTCCAGGAAGAGTCTAACAAAATGGAACCCTGAATGATTTTGCAGGTGCTAACAAACTTCCAGAATCTGGAGGTGCCCTTGTTAATGAAATGGTATAAATTTGACATTGCCAATGAATCCCATTAGAGGCTGCAGGGTATGTATGAAGATAGTATCGTCAAAGGTGGTAAAGGTGGCCGAGAGGCCAAGCAATATCAGGAGGGGGGGCATTTTATCTGTGTCAGGAGGCTTTCAATGCTTTGTAAAGAAGCAGAATGCATACTGCAGTCTGAGTTGAAACTGCATGTGCATATAGTCGAGCTAGGGATGGTTGATGACGGTGTGATCTTGGGTTCAGCAGAGTACTTTTTCAATGACCTTGCCAATGAAGGGTAGAGCAGGGATGGGACACTGGTGACCAAGCACGTACTCATCAGCGATACACATTTAGTCTTAATCCCAGCAGTTAATCGAAGAACAACATCTGAACAATAGAAAATTAAGCTGACTGTGTTACATCTGAAAGTGAAGTGTACACATGTGTGAAACAGTCCTGGCATGAAAGACAATTGCGGACCTCGGGAATAGTGTTTGCAATAATAGAGTGCCATCTGCAACGATGACTGAATTTCCAAATGTTTACAGTCAAAAACTCCTACTGTATGAGAGAAATGTAGCTATGACACAGAGGAAATGCCACTCATTGTATGTCCTTCAGTGACTGTAGCATGGTGATTTACTGCTGCACTTGACTAGTGATACTTGCTATGCAACTGGATTAGCTTTCTTGTGCGATGACAGCCATTAATTCCATTGGTTTTAGGGAAGTACCAGTGCCCAGGAAGGTTGAGCGAGTCTGTACCTTTACATGGGTGTAGATGACATGAGAAAGGTAGGTGAAGTTAATTCCTGTCCCCATTGTGCAACCATATACAGAAACAGAACTGGAGGGATGCAGTATCTCCCCAGAATCTCTTCCTCAGACTTACCAAAAACAGTGAACCTCTTCTGTATATCCTCTCTCTCTGCTTAAAGCAGTCATTCCCCCAGGATTATGGGTAATGCAACAAAGCCTGATGCCAATGTTATGGAAAGGTTGTGCCTGTCATTGGCTTTTTCAAGGTGCTGAGCTGTGTGTCTTTGGATGTTGGCATGATGAAAAGTTGCTGGGGAAAGATGTAGTGCTGAAGCTGTCAATGGAATATTTTCCAGCATTTCCAAGAGTTTGTTTAAATATTGTCAACGGTGCGTTTTCTGTTGAGTTCAATGCTTAGTAAAACTAACATTCCGTTCACTTCAAATATCATGTAGAGGGATCTGCACTTTCCCACTTCAAAATGTTTGTAAAATTATCATATTACATTAATTCCATCTGAAATGTTCTTGAAAACATTGCAAGAAGAAAAACATTCAAGATTTCAAATGATCATTTTGGGTTTCTGTTTTCAGTTTGTATGAGATCTAAGAAACAGGAAGACATGGGAAATGGAAATACAACAAGTGTGGATCACTTCATTCTCATCGGGTTTGCTGTAGGCAGAGAATTGCAAATATTTCTCTTTGTGGTCATATGTATCATCTACGTCATAACAATCTTCACTAACATCCTAATCATTGCCATCATCAGGAATTCAACCTCTCTGCACAAACCCATGTATTTATTTATTGGAACCTTTTCTTTCTTGGAAATCTGGTACCCTACAGCCACTGTCCCCAAGTTTCTTTCAACCCTCATCACAGGAAGCAAATCAATATCCTTGCCTGAATGCATTGCACAATATTATTTTCATTTTTCTTTGGGAGCTACAGAAAATGTTCTCCTGGTAGCCATGGCCTTTGATCGCTATGTCGCTATCTGCTATCCTCTGCGTTACATGCTCATCATGAACCATAAACGATGTACTCATCTTGCTGTGGGCTCCTGGGTATGTGGCTTCTTGCCTTTCTCAGTAACAATCTTTCAAATCTCCAGACTACACTTCTGTGGTCCTAACCAAATTAACCACTACTATTGTGACTTTGCTCCATTGGTGACGCTCTCCTGTTCAAAAATCTATACTGTTGAGTTTTATTTCTTTATCATGGTTACTTTTGTATTAGTAGGCTGCTTGCTAGTGGTTATAATATCCTATTTGTGCATCATGTTGGCAATCATAAGAATGTCCAGTAGCAGTGGGCGGATGAAGGCCTTTTCCACCTGTGCCTCTCACCTCGCTGTATTAACTATATTCTATGGGACTACAATTTTCATGTTTGTTAAGCCAACAGGGAGAAGTTCTCTGGATACCAACAAAGTTGTTTCTGTCTTTCCATCCATAGTGACACCGCTACTAAATCCTATCATTTACACCCTAAGAAACAAGGAGATAATGCACACCTTGAGAAGAGGTACAAGCGTGGGAATATTAAAACAATGAAACACTTTTAGATGATACATGGAGACATTTAAATTTCTCAGTGTTCAACTATTTAGAAAACATGCAAGTTCACAAATTGAGGTAACTTATTAAAGGGTCTGCTCAATATTTTTATATCTTAATACAGTTTGCCTAAGCTAAATCTAAAAAGCATTTTGTATACCTAAATAAGAAGGCGATCTTGCTCTACAGCACATTGTGAAACTCTATCAATAAACATGAAAAGGCAAAATCTATTTGCTCAGGTGTCAGAGAGAAAGATATTTGGCCAATCAATGACCACAATGTATCAAAGGAGATTATCATTTCTGGAGTTCGGATAGTTATAACTAATAGTAAAAAAAATCTTAACTTCATAATGACTCACAGGAAGTAATAACATTCAGAAGTACGATTGAACAAAATATATATAAATGAGATAACATCAGAACAAGACCAAATAAAAGTTGTTTTAACTAGATATCAATTTGAATAGGGTGCTGCAAAATCTGAAGACGTGAAGAGACAGTGTCGTTCTTGGTGAATCGCTCGTGTTAGACAAAGTGTGAAAACAGCAACAAAAACACACAAGCACTATTGGCTGCCAGAGTATTTAATCAAATATGGCCAGGACTGATATAGTCTCTGAAGAATTGTGTTCTACAAAGGAAAAATCAAAGTTATAGGAAGTAATTTGTTCTTTTAAGAATGTAAAAGTTGACATTTTGACCCCTGAAACACTATAAGTTAAGTGATCTCTTCATCTAGAGAGGAAGGTTAATGAGATTTTCGTGTAGTTCCTAGGAATCCCCAGGACCTGCGCGTTTTGGATGACCTAAACTAAGGGCTTGGTGTCCAAACCGCTTCCGGGCACCCCCACAGGATAAGTCAGCCGTTAGACCAGCTAGCTCTACAGTGCCACTACCACCCCCCTGTATCCTACCGTGGTGTAGGTAGTTTCTGGCAACCACTGAACATGACAACCCTGATTCCTCAGGGATGGTGGAAAACAGTACAGTACTTTTCACTCAGGCACTCGTGCCTACTTATTCCCTGAAAGTACACAAGAGGGCAACCAGGACTTTTTCAATAAGTATTTATTGGTCCAGCGTCAGTCTTGTGTAAAACATATTTTCTGTGACAATCAGGAGACAGAAGCATACAAAAGAAATCGCAAGTACTAATATGGTAAATAGTATATACATTTCTACCATACTGCTAAAAAGATGAACATATACAGTTCAGATAATACATTAGCATTTGCATACTCATATAATGCGCGCCCTAAGTAATTTGCCTAAGTGTACCTAACCTAGATATGTAGGTGTAGCATGTATATGTGTGTAGATATAAATGTATGTATCTAGGCAAGAATACCCCAGGGAAGAACCAACCCCCTCACCTGATGGTTGAGAATGAAGGACCCCGTCTCTGCTCCGAGGATAACACCCCGCAAGGGATGTCAGACTGCTGCGTGTCGAAGATTCAGCGTGCAGGACTCCGTGTCAGCGTGGAAGGAATTCTCCTCTAATTTGCAGGGGGTAATAGGGGTCTTATATACTAGAGTGGTCACTCCAGGATTTCTTCTAGAATCGATATGTTTTGAAAACAGTCATAACTGTTTTGAAAACAATCATAAATATTGTTCCAAACAAATGCGATCATGTGCAGCTGGCTGTTGGCCAAGGATGAAAAAAGTGGTGACCCCTATACAGAATTATGCAGTGCCTGAGGGCATGTTTATGAACGTCAGGTACAGGGATTAGGATAGAATACTAAAAGCTGGTGTCAAAGAGACAGGAGCAAGCTACTAGGTAAAAGGTCACCTGTTTCAGAACCGTTATTGTCGTGTGGATGGGACAATGTATGTAAAAAGGGGTATACATGAGACAGTACTAGCCTAAAGGACATGACATGATATACAAGTGGCATCTTGAAAAGGCAAAACAACAGTTCATCAGGATTTGAAGTTATTGATGAACTAGAATAGGCCTGTAAGAAAGGGGAGTCCTTACCTTGTATGTAATGTGGTAAGAATAGCAGAACAGAGAAAGAATATCCTAGCAAAAATAAAATAAAAAATAATTATAAATAACATTTCTATACATGGTACAAAACAGTGCAAAGAAAGTGAGCACACTAGTGGTTGTAAGAATAAGTTTCCCTACTGTAATCAGGTTCCTCCAATGAATTCCCAGAGAGAAAATAATCCCAATGCTCTGTGGAAAAAAAGCAATTAGATTCTCTTCAAATAAAGAGAACTGGCTAAAATAAAGTATTTAAAGTAAAAAAGAAAGGTTGTGTGGCAATGTTGGTCAGGTCACATAGAAAGATTAGTTGAGTAGTAAAGGATGGCCACTGCAGAGCATTTGTCACTGACAATTGTAGCCCTGGTATCTTGTTCACGTCAGTCAAAACTGGCATCATTAAACAAAGGAGGTCTGCATCCGCAACAAGAAGTATTATCCAGGAACATCTCCTCCGCTATGGCGGAGGAGTGTCGCCCCACTGCTTTTAAGCAGTGCACTGCAAAGGAAACATAAAATGATAATAACTCTAAGTTATTATCATATTATGTTTCATGTTGCTTTGCAGGCAAGTGGGTGGGCGGGGCTGCTCTGCTCTCGGAGCAGGGCAGGGGAGAAGTGGTTTGCCCACTCCTCAGCATGCAATGACTGTTTGGTTGGCCCTCTCGGGCCACCCAAACCAGTCATGCACACTTTCCCCGTTATCCATGCTGGCTACATTACAGCCTGCGTGGAGAACGAGCCCAGGCCCCCATTCCCTGGTTGAGAGTCAAACCAGGATGCTCAAAACCAATCACAACGCTGCATTGCAGCGTTGTGATTGGTCAGGGGAGCCTGGGTGCTAACCATTGGTCTGGGGAGCCTATTCTGTGCTTCCTGTGCCTCGGAGAGCAGGAGCAGAGACGCGGGACCGACGCAGCAAGTTAAGTGTTTCTTTTATTTTTTTTACCATTCCCCCACCCCCCTTGCGACCCTCCCCCATGCGCGCACCTTCAGGCGCCCCGCCACTCGCGAACCATGCCGCCCACCACTGGTATTATCCTTCAAGATCAAGGGAACAAGTGCATGCATCTACACCCAAAGTTTTTCCAGTTGCCAATATTCCAAAAAACATAAGCAACCAAATCAAATAATCCTTCAAATTAGGCGAAATGTAGCCACACTTCTTGGATATTTTATTCAGCCATTGTGGTATATAATATAATCTAAACATGGTGAATTCATGTACTCTATCCAAATCAAAACCCATTGGTACTTGTATATGAATTTGAACATCGGTTTTTGCTCCATAGACACATTTCACTATGTAAATCACATCTCATTGAACGTTTCACTTAAGATGTTTGACTCTCGTACTTTACCTTTCATCCTGTTTCTGCCTCTGCTCCATCCCAGGAGGCACTGATGGGGCAGTGAAAAAAACAAGATTAGGAGGTGGTGCTTAAGAAAACAGTGAGCTCCGGTGGGAGCAGCACTCCTTTTTTATTTCATGCTCATGCCATTGCAGCATTTGAATTGCACTTTCACGGTTGCAATTTTCATCTTCTCCTGCTCCCACTCTGTCTGGAAGTGTGCCCCCACTGTCCCAATAAGCATTGCTGTGGTATTGAAGAAACTAAGAACAGGAGGAGGAGATTAGGAAGCCAAGCCTGTTGATTGTCATTTGAGCATCGAGCCATTTTTATGTTGTGCTCATGCCAAAAGCATTGGTGGGGCGGGTCAGAAAAGAAACTAAGATAGGCAGACAGCACTTAAGAAAACTGCGACCTCTGATTGGAGCAGTGCTCCTTTTGTAAATAGTGCTCATGACAAGCAGCATTAGAATTGCACATTTCGCTAAAGATTTTATACTATTGCGCCTGATCTCTTCTCATGCTCCCACTCTGACTGGATGTACACTTCAGGAGGCATCAGTAGGGCACTGAAGAATCCAAGCTCAAGAGGCGGGGCATAAGTAAAATGTAAGCTGTAACTGCAGGAGGACTTCTTTAGGAAATGACCACGTTTAGGGAGGCGTAGCCCTAGATTTATGCCTTGACTATTTTGCTGGCTGTAGAACCCTATGCACTTTACCACATATAACCTGTTCCATGCTGAGGACGGCTTGGAGGCATCCTCAGCCACGGTACTTGTGTGCCAAGGACGGCTCCAAGCCATCCTGACACACAAGGCAGATTTCCTTTTTATTTTAGCATTCAGGATTTGGGGTAAAGCTTCCCCAGCAGCCTAAGGCATTTTTTTTGTTTTCAATATAATGACGATCAGTGCGCATTGAAAGTGAAAGTGATATGAGCTAATCGGCTGTCACTTTCACTGCTTTGGTGCTTGGGGCATATCTCAGCCCTGGAGCACCGAAGCACTTGGAAGAAGATCCAACAGAAGTCAATAGGTGTCCCCACGCAAGGGCTCCCATTGTCCTTGGGTTGATTCCTTCCTGCCACAGGCACTAGGTCCAGCCACAAAAGTCACTAACTGTCTCCCATGTATACCGCTGCAACACTAGATGCCACAAAGTGATCTTAACAGACATCCCGTCTTCCTACAGAGATCCTAATTGGACCGCACACCCTGTTGTGCGACCAGAACTGAGCCCCACCCTGATACTACATTATGCTGTGCTATACACTGGTCTGCCAGCCCTCCCCTACCCTCGCATTGGGGTAAGCCTTTTTGTAATAACATACCTTGCACCATGGTCATATTGTTGTTATTGAGCCTTATATTACCGTTTTTCTTCTAATGTACAATATTTTCCTTCACATGTGTAGTGCCCGGCTGGGTCCCATGTGAGTATCCTTTCCCTTCAATTTCACTTGCCTGTGACACACTTTCATCACTCGGCTGCGCAGACACTCCCTCAGGTACTTCTCTATTCCTTGCGCTCCATTTCAAGTATTGCTGCTATTTCAATGGCCACACACTGATATTCTCCCTCTCTCTTTAGATATCCCTACATTTTTAGGTCCTGAAGAGACCCTACATTGCACATATGGTCGAAACGTCATCGACAAATAACGAAAGCGAACCATTAACCACCGCTTATCATTGTATAAGAAACGCGGTGTATACTCTGTATAGATTTGAAATGGTCGACTTTATGAAAAATTGGAAACCACACACATATGTCACAAATATGTCACCATTGTTTTTGGTTCCATTTTCACTGGGGACACTACGCACTATTGTTCTATAACTTTCTGTATATATTTTGATTAACCTTTTCAAAAACATTAAATTAAAATCTATTGTATAAAACGTAAACAAAGGTGTATATGGTCCCTTCTCCTTCTGACATCATCCTAACCCTTTTCATTGCGATTGTGCACATCCATATCAGTATAGATTAAGATATTATTCCACAGGAACCATTGTTTCTGCTAATAATTTGACTACCCTGGTACCTTGTGAGTAGGGTTTCCCTTGTCTTTTGTTCTCGACACAAGTGACGCAGCATTTTTATCCGCACAAGTGTGGCAATGTTGGGTGGTAGGATTTCTGCGGATTCCTGCGGATTCTGAAAGTTTCCATCACAGAAATGTAAGGAAAATGCATGATTTCAGGCAAAGTTTGAGGTTTGCAGGGCATTGTGGGTAAGAAAAACCTTATGGGATCCACACAAATCACCCCATCCTGGACTTCTCTAGGTGTCTAGCTTTTTAAAATGTACAGGTATGCTAGGTTTCTCTAGGTGCTGGTTAAGCTAGGGCCCAGAACCACAGCTACCCACTTTGCAAAAAACGGGTCAGCTATGAGTAGACAAATTTGATGTATTCATGTCGCATTTCCTGTCGCAGGCACTAGGCCTACCCACTGAAGTGAGGTACCATTTTTATCAGAAGACTTAGGGGAATGTTGGGTGAAAGGAAGTTTGTGGCTCCCCACAACCCTGACCGTTCCATCACAGAAATGTGAGGAAAATGTGTTTTTTTAGTCAAAGTTTGAAGATTGCAAAGGATTCTGGGTAATACAACCTGGTGAGAGTCACAAAAGTCACCCCATACGGGATTCCCCCAGGTGTCTAGTTTTACAAATGTAGAGGTTTGCTACGTTCCCCTAGATGCCCGCTGAGCTAGGGCTCAAAAACCATAGGTACCCACTTTGCAAAAAACGGGTCAGTTAGACTAGAAATATTTGATGTATCTATGTTGCGTTTTGGGTCGTTTCCTGTTGCGTGCACTATGCCTACCCACACAAGTGAGGTAGCATTTTTATCAGAAGACTTAAGGGAATGCTGGGTGGAAGGAAGTTTGTGGCTTTGCAGATTCCAGAACTTTCCATAACAGAAATGTGAGTAAAATGTGTTTTTTAGTCAAAGTTTGGGGTTTACAAGGGATTTTGTGTAAAACAACCTGTGGAGAGCCACACAAGTCACCCCATTGTGGATTCCCCTACATGTCTAGTAAGAATTACAGGTTTGCTAGGTTTCCATAGGTGCCGGCTGAGCTAGGGGCCAAAATCCGCAAATGGGCAAATTGTAAAAAAAGGGTCAGTTTTGAGTGGAAAAATGTAATGTGTCCATGTTACTTTTTGGGGCCTTTCCGGTCGCAGGTACTAGCCCTATCCACACAAGTGTGGTACCATTTTTATCAGGAGACTCAGGGGAACACAGAATAGTAGAACAATTACCAATTATATTTCTCTTTATTCATGTCTTCCAAATGTAAGCCAGTGTATAAGAAAGAAGAAATTTTGAGAAATGCCCTCTAATTCAGATGCTGGTATAGGTACCCACAAATTTGGAGATGTGCAAATAACCACTGCTTCTAAACTCCATATCTTGTGCCTATTTCAAAAATACGTAGGTTTCCTTGATACCTATTTTTCACTCTTTATATTTTACCATATGAATTGCTCTATACCTGGTACACAATGAAAAACCACTGCAAGGTGCAGCTCAGTTATTTAGTTTGGGTACCTCGAGTTCTTGGAAAAGCCACAAATCTTATATATCCCCACAACTAAAAGGGTCTAGCAGATGTAATGGTATATTACTTTTGTAAATCAGCCATCGTGAAGAGAAGTTAATGAAACTGATGGTAACTGATGAAAATGTTGTCACAAATGGCAGTTTTTTCTACTAATTTTCAATATTTTTTTATTTCAATACTATGGGGCTCATTACGATGCTGGTCGTACCATGCGTCTGACCGCCATGTCTGTGAATCAATTCCAACCGCCAAAGCCACGAAGTATACTCCGCCTGATTAAGATGTATGCAATGGAAAATTAAGACCGGTGCGGTTGGAAAGCACTCCGCATGGACCATGGCGGTTAGAAAGTCTTCCGATAGGGCTTCCGACACCGAGAGCACTGCGGTCCAACTGACGAGCAGATTACGATGAGACCGATATACTAGCGGTTGGAAACTGCGGTCACACCGCATCGATCGATCGCCGCACCACTGCTACCACCAAACACCACAACTGTGTCCAATGGAAGTTTCACAAAAAG
This sequence comes from Calotriton arnoldi, assembly GCA_963921515.1. Classification (NCBI taxonomy): domain Eukaryota; kingdom Metazoa; phylum Chordata; class Amphibia; order Caudata; family Salamandridae; genus Calotriton; species Calotriton arnoldi. The sequence continues at coordinate 369,879 of CAWUFW010014822.1, read as the reverse complement.
GATACAGCTTATGGTCATCTTTAAGGTGGACACGCCTTGATTTGAAGTATAAAACACACCGCATCCCAAACCATGATCTTTGCCACAACTCTGCAGTGCAGCCCTACACTCTACATCATTGGAGAGAGAGAGAGAAGGTAGCCATGACCACACAAACACACCCCACACATGTTTGTTCACACACAGGTTCTTGTCACTTCTAGTCAATACACATTTGTATCACCCTTACCAGCACACTCCCATTTCACCCCTTTGTATCCATACATGGCACCCAAAAAAAAAAGCAGTTTTTCTGACAACGAGTTGTCAGCGATAGTGGACGCAATCCTTAGAGTAGAGCCACAATTGTTTGGAGCCCAAGTCCAACAAAACTCTGTTGCTATCAAGATCCAAATGTGGGACAGGGTCGTCAACACGGTCAATGATGTCACTGCCATCCTGTGCACAAAGGGGGACATAAGGAAGAAGTGGCAAGACCGGGGTCAAGAACCTGGCCAATAGCCACCACCTGGTGACTCAGCAGACTGTTGATGGGCCTCCGGTGCCACCATTGGAAATCATAGCCTGGAAGGAGAAGGTGCTTGCCATCTTTCACACTGCTGGCTTGACTGGGATACCTGGGGAACTGGAGACTGGTGAGTAATACCCCTCCAACTGGCACAAGATAGCAATGTACTGTTTGCACAATCGTCCATCACACACAATTGCCCCATATGCAGTAGCTAAGGCATCAGAGATGTGTTATTAGCAGTCACAGTCAATAGTCCTGCACGAGATCATCAATGTATCCCCACCCATCACATCACACCCGTGGAAATGTTGTATACAATTGTTTGCCTATAATATCCTCACCGCAGAACCCATATATTGGGAAAATGTACAACAGTAGGTGCCAACACAACAGCATCAGCACGTAACACAATGCATGTTTGTTACCGTTGCAAAATTGAAACTGACTACCATCTGAATACAACTACCATCATACCCTGTTGACTGAGCTACAAGTATCTGTTCCACATAGCCAACTGACAGCCATCTCATCCACTCAGGTTCATCTCACAGGTAGATAGCAAAATTACAAGTGTGGGCTGGGAAAGGGAGTCAGGACTGCAACTCCCATCAGGCCCTGTTGTCTGAGCACCTAACAACATGTACTCCTCTCCTTTCCCCACAGCTGCCTGGCAGCCATCTCATCCACTCAGTTTCACCTCACAGGTAGGTAGCCATTTTATATGCGTGGCCTGGGAGAGGATGTCAGTACTGCAACTACCTTCAGGCACTAATGCCTCAGCACCTCCCCAAATCACTCCTCTCCTTTCCCCATAGCTTCTTCGTGGCCTTCTCATCCACTCAGCATCACTTCACAGGTAGGTAGCCATTTTACAAGTGTGGGCTGGGATAGGAGTCAGGACTACAACTTGCACCATGCCCTGTTATCTGAGCACCTAACAACATGTGCTAGTCTCCTTTCCTCACAGCCACCTGGCAGACATTTTCACCTCTCAGCTTCATCTCACAGGTGGGTAGCCATTTTAAAAGTGTGGGCTGGGAGAGGGAGTCAGGACTGTAACTACCATCAGGCCGTGTTGCCTCAGCACCTACCCACATCTACTCCTCTCCTTTCCCCATTGCTACTCAGCGCCCATCTCATCCACTCAGCATCAACTCACAGGTAGGTAGCCATTTTACAAGTGTGGGTGGGGAGAGGAGTCAGAACTTCAACTTTCACCAGGCCCTGTTGTATGAGTACCTAACAACATGTACTCCTCTTCTTTCCCCACAGCCACCTGTCAGCCAATTTATCTACTCAGCCTCACCTCACAGGTAGGTAGCAATTTTACAAGTGTGGGCTGGGAGAGGGAGTCACGACTGCAACTACCACCAGGCCCTGTTATCTGAGCACCTAACGGGTACGAAGCAATGTTACAAGTGTGGGCTGGGAGAGGGAGTCAGGAATGCAACTCCCACCAGGCCTTGTTGCCTCAGCACCGCCCCACATTACTCCTCTCCTTTCCCCATGTCTACTTAGCAGCCATCTCATCCACTCAGCTTCACCTCACAGGCAGGTAGCCATTTTACAAGTTGGGCTGGGAGAGGGAGTCAGGACTGCAACTCCAACCAGACCCTTTTCTCTGAGCACCTAACAACATATACTCGTCTCCTTTCCCCATAGCCACCTGGCAGCCATCTCATCCACCCAGCCCCACCCCACAGTTAGGTAGCCATGTTAGAAGTGTGGTCTGGTAGAGGGAGTCAGGACTGCAACGCCCACCAGGCCCTGTTGTCTGAGCACCTTACATCATGTACAACTCTCTTTTACCTACAGCCACCTGGCAGCCATCTCATTCACTCAGCTTCACCTCATAGGTGGATAGCCATTTTACAAGTGTGGGCTGGGAGAGGTAGTGAGGACTGCAACTACCATCAGGCCCTGTTGCCTCAGCATCTCCCCAAATCTACCCCTCTCCTTTCCCCATAGCTACTTGGTGGCCATGTCACCCACTCAGCATCACCTCACAGGTAGGTAGCCATTTTACAAGTGTGGGCTGGGCTAGGAGTCAGGACTGAAACTCCCACCATGTCCTGTGGTCTGAGCACCTAACAACATGTACACCTCTCCTTTCCTCAGAGCCACCTAGCAACAATTTTATCCATTCAGCATCACCTCACAGGTAGGTAGCCATTTTAGAAGTGTGGGCTGGGAGAGGGAATCAGGACTGTATCTATCATCAGGCCCTGTTGCCTCAGCACTTACCCACGTCTACTCCTCTCCTTTCCCCACAGCCACCTGGCAGCCACCTCATCTACTCAGGCTCACCTCAGGGGTAGGTAGCCATGTTACAAGTGTGGGCTGGGAGAGGGAGTCAGGACTGCAACTCCCACCAGACCCTGTTGTCTGAGCACCTAACAACACATACTCCTCTCCTTTCCCCACAGCCACCTGGCCCCATATCATTCACCTAGCTTCACCTCACAGGTGGGTAGCCATTTTACAATTGTGGGCTGGGAGAGGTAGTGAGGACTGCAACTACCATCAGCCCGTGTTGCCTTAGCACCTCCCAAATCTACTCCTCTCCTTTCCCCATAGCTACTTGGTGGCCATCTTGTCCTAGTACCTAACAACATGTACTCCTCTCCTTTCCCTACAGCCACATGGCATTCATTTTATCCACTCAGCCTCACCTCACAGGTAGGTAGCCATTTTACAAGTGTGGTCTGGGAGAGGTAGTCAGGACAACAACTGCCATCAGGCCCTGTTGCCACAGCACGTCCCCAAATCTAATCCTCTCCTTTCCCCATAGCTACTTGGTGGGCATCTCATCCACTGAGCATCACCTCACAGGTAGGTAGCCATTTTACAACTCCCACCAGGCCCTGTTGGCTGAGTACCTAACAACATGTACTCCTCTCCTTTTCCCACAGGTACCTAGCAGCCATTTTATAGACTCGGCCTCAACTCACAGTTAGAGAGCCATTTTATAAGTGTGGGCTGGGAGAGGGAGTCATAATGTCAACTCCCACCAGGCCCTGTTGTCTGAGCACCTAACAACATGTGCACCAATCCTTTCCCCAAGCCACATGTAATTGTAATTGTAATTGTAAAACATTTGTAAAGCGCATGGTTACCAAAGGCATCCCAGCGCTAGAGGCCGAAGTTCATGCACTACATATCAGTTTATGGAAACAGGAAGGTTTTTATACGTTTCCGGAAGACCAGATGGTTAGTTTCACACCGAATGGCAAGGGGGAGGGAGTTCCATAGCCTTGCTGCGTTATATGAAAAAAGGCGACCCCCTGTACGTGCTTTCCTGATTCTAGGTACAGCTGCCAACTGTTTATTGCATGAGCGCAGGGTTCTCTCAGGATGGTAAGAGGAAATGAGGGAGCATGTGATGGGTGGGCCAGAACCTAACAGTACCTTGTGTGAAGTGCAGAGAGCCTTGAACTGCACTCTCTGCTGAATGGGCAGCCAGTGAAGGGCGGCCAGAGCAGCCCCTGCTAACTGTCGGCTGGGAATATTCAAAAGTTGTCATGCCGCACAGTTCTGTACAAATTGCAGTTTCTTAACCGTGGAGCAAGGTGCTCCTAAGTATAGGGCATTGGCGTAGTCGAGCCTAGAAAGAATAAGGGACTGGACCACCACTTTCCTTGCAGAGAAAGGGAGGAGAGGAATGATTTTCCGTGTCATCCTCATCAGCCCAAAGCAGCTACCAGCAACCTTCCTTGCTTGCTCCCCAAAATCAAGGTTACGATCTAACCAAACCCCCAAACTCTTGATATAATCTTTGGGGGATGGGGGAGGGCCAAAGCAACTCGGCCAAGATGATATTATATTGGGTACAGAAGGTTTACCCAGAAACATCAGCTCCGTTTTAGATCCGTTCAACTTCAAGAAAGAGCCCTCCATCCATGCTGAGACCTCTCGAAGACACATGGCAGCCATCTCATCGACTCAGCATCACCTCACAGGTGGGTAGCTATATTAGAAGTGTGGGCTGAGAGAGAAGGAGTCACCACTGCAACTCCCACCAGGCCCTGTTGCCTGAGCACCTAACAACATGTACTCCTCTCCTTTCCCTACAGCTACCTGGCAGTCATCTCATTGACTCAGCATCACCTCACAGGGGGGTAGCCATTTTACAAGTGTGGGCTGGGAGAGGGAGTCAGGACTGCAGTTCCCACCAGGCCTTGTTGTCTGACCACCTAACAACATGTACACCTCTCCTTTCCCCATCGCTACTTGGCGGCCATCTCATCCACTCAGCCTTACCTCACAGGTAGGTAGCCATTTTACAAGTGTGGGCTGGGAGTACGGACTGCAACTATGAACTGCCCCTGTTGTCTCAGCACCTCCCCACATCTACTTTTTTATTTTCCCCATAGCTAACTGGCAGCCATCTCATCTACTCAGCTTGACCTCAGGTAGCCATTTTATAAGTGTGGCCTGGGAGAGGGAGTCAGGACCGCAACTACCTTCAGGGCCTATTGCCTCAGCACCTCCCAAAATCTACTCCTCTCCTTTCCCCATAGCTTCTTGGCGGCTTTCTCGTCCACTCAGCATCATCTCACAGGTAAGTAGCCATTTAACAAGTGTGGGCTGGGAGAGGGAGTCAGGACTGCAACTCCCACCATGCCTTGTTGTCTGATCACCTAACAGCATATACTCCTGTACTTTCCCCACAGCCATCTGGCAGCCATGTCATCCACTCAGCCTCACCTCACAGGTAAGTAGCTATTTTACAAGTATGGGCTGGGACTCAGGACTGCAACTACGAATAGGCCCTGCTGACTCAGCACCTCCACACATCTGCTCTTTTCCTATCCCTATAGCTACTTGGCAGCCATCTCATCCACTCAGCTTGGTCCTTACAGGTAGGTAGCCATTTTAGAAATGTTGGTTGGGAGAAGGAGCCAGGACTGTAACTCCTTCCAAGCCCTGTTGTCTGAGTACATAACAACATGTACTACTCTCCATTCCCCACAGCCAACTGGCAGCCATCTCATACACTCAGCCTCACCTCACAGGCAGGCAGCCATTTTACAAGTGTGGGCTGGGAGAGTGAGTCAGGACTGCAACTCCCACCAGCCCCTGTTGTCTGTCAAACTGGGGGGGGGTCTGTGAGAGGGGGGAGCCTTATGTAATTGTGAGTGTGTTTTATGACACCTTTGATGTGCATCAGTACTTATCCTAGTGCGCCACCTGACTTGCATTTGGAAGCTTCTGTCATTGGTAAAAGATAGCTGATACAAGTGACCTCACACATAGGCCATTACAGGACTATTGGCTTTGTGATGGGTTGTGAGTTGCATGGTAACAATGGACAACAAATATGGCTTTGTTGTGTATTTTGGAAGTGCTTATGTTCAGAAATAATGAGACTTTAAGTGTGTTATGACGAGTCTCTTTGGAGTGACATCACAGGTACTGCAGGGTGGTACTGCTGCTGACGTCAGTTGTGTAGTTGTGTATCTAGTTGGAGATGGCTAGAATGGAGAGCCCGATGGATATCCATCTGACCACAACTTTTTTCGTGTTATCGGTGCTGGGCAACAGCAGGACCTAGCCCACAGTAGGCCTGAAGCCCCCTCATGTGCATCTTCACTACACAAGTGTATTGTCAAGTTGTCCCTGCATGATGACTGGGACGTATATTAGTCACAAACCCGCAAACATACAGACGGGTGGGGTCCTGCTTTTTAATGGCAGCCCATCGATTTGCTAGGGGATCTCAGTGGAGGGATCAGTATGTCTTTTACTGGGGTTGTGTCCACGACGTTGTGAGAAGTTGGCCTGGTATATGCTGTCCACTATTTATAGTGGGCACCTTTCACCAGTCCAAACAACCCCTTATTGGAGATAGGTTAAAGACAACCTTTATTGAAAGCTATCCTAGTGGTAGATATGGAGAGCAGCCTTCAGGCTAAGTCTTGAAGGAATGTAAAGCAGCTTGTTTTACCAGTCTATAATCTCTTGAGTGACCAAATGAAAGAGGACCACACCAGGTATATATTCAAAATATATGTATTTATTGCTAAACACACCCCTCTAGTCTCTTTATGAGGCTAGAGTTCGAAATACATAAGTTATAAGTTAGTTATCAACTGTAATAGCACAAATACACGTTTGAGCCCTAGGGGCGTACCAAACCATATACCAATAAAGTGGTATAAGAACCACGACTGAGCTAGACACAAGGCCTAGAGCCTGTAGAAGTGCTTGGACCACAAGGAACCACCCAAGGTAGTGACACAGGGGACCCACGGGGGACGCGTGCAGTGTGAGAACACAGCCGCGAATCGCCGTTGACTTCTATGGGGAAAGTCGCGGTTGGAATTTTACAGAAAAGGGACACTTAGAGGAGGACTTGGAGCAAACCCCTTTAGAACTGGGTGGTTCTAGAGTCTATACCCACGGGAGCACTGGAGTACTCGAGTTACCTCACCCAGGGAAGCCGGGTGCATAGGTGTCTTTCGGGGTCGGGTTTCATCGTCGTTTTCAATGGCGATCTGCTGCAAAGTGCTGCTGGCGGCCAAGTCGAAAGTGTTCGGGTGGATCCAAAGGTGGATCGAAGATCTGAAGAACCTGAAAGCAGAGGGGACAGAGTCTGGGTCACTAGCCAGTGACCAGGAAGGCGATGAGCGGATGCCCACCAATGTCGGGTGCTTCAGGTAGGTTGACAGTCATCTTGACTCTTCAGCCACGAAGTCCAGGAGGCATCGACGACAACCAGGAGCTGGATTCGAGCTGTCCCACGACGTCTGTCGATTGCAGGGGTGTCGGCGACCGGATTGGACCCAACAAGCCTTAGCAACGGCAATTCTTGTGGAAATAGAAGAAGGACAGTGGTGCAGACCAGCAAGGTCTGAGGGGCTCACTCAGCGAGGGTAAGTCAGGGCACGCCTGGAGCAACAGGGAAGCCCAAGCAGAAGAAGATTGGCCTTCGGGAGGGCCTACTAGCCAACGGACTAGCGACCGTGAAGGAGCCTCGAGTGGACGCACTTAGAGCTGGCTCACGGGACACTCGTGGAGTGGAGGCCAGTGATCTTCAGTGCAGTCGGTGCTGGAGGCGGGGGCTATTTGGAGCCCAAAGCACAACTTCGTGGAATACCAGAAAGAGGATGCACTTGCAAATGTGCTTGGTGTCCAGGGGTCACAGTTCCACATTACACACGACAGCTACGGGCCTCAGCTTTGCTGGGGGCTCAGGGCAGCCTCGGGGAAGTCGGGAAATCCACCTCTGGTGATGCAAAGACTTTGGCGTCCGGCGGGAGCTTCAGCGATGCAGACCGGACAATTGCTTCTTTGGTGCCTGCCAAGCAGGGGAGTCACTCCTTGACTCCAAGGGAGATTCTTCAGTCCTCTAATCTTAAAGTAGAGCGTCGAAGGTCCAGGATTCTGTATCAGAGTTTCGTCCAGGTAAATCTAAAGTCCTAAGGACTGGGGTCCCATACTTATACTAAGTTAGGGGGTTGGACATACTCTGGGGACCCACCTATGGGAGGGTCAGGGAAGAGGGGTGGTTACACCCATTCCCTTTGTCCAGTTTCGCGCCAGAGCAGGCGCTGGAAGCCCCTGAACCAGTTTGAACTGGGGTATGCACAGGGACACCAAGTGTGCCCCCAGTGCAGGACTTCAAAGCACCAGAGAGTGCTCCCGCCCAGCCCCAATACACATTATCCTGTCTGGGGAGGTGGTTACACCTCCCTGGGACAGGAAACCTATTGTCCAGGCCTCCCCTGCTGGAGTTTCAGTCAGCAGCAGGAGGCCAGACCCGTGTCTGTGGCAGCGGCATCCATTTTGTGATGCCAGGGCTTGGAAAGAAGTTACCGGGCAGGCCGGTGTGTACATGTCTCTCCCTCTAGAAGGGTGGAATGCTACCCCCGCCGCCAGAACTGTCGGCGGGGGTAGTATTCCAAGATGTTTGACACCAAACACAACATGTTTCCGTGCAGCCATCCCAAAGTTAGCATTTAACGCGAGGTTATAATGCGCTTAAGAGTATATGGTCAGGCTGCACTACAAACAGCATCAGAGAAGGGTCTCCGAACGCTGCAGAGGGGCTCTGCTCATGCAGGGGCACCCTCTCACATAGGAACCAAGCACTCTGCCTTCAGGATTGACAAGGCCTGCCATAGGAGTGACTTATAGGTTTATATGTGTGTATGTATGTAGGTATATAGGTAACCTATATCACTGTAAGGGGTGCATGCACCACCTTACCCAGGCTGCAGTAGCAGACCTGTGGTGTCCTTTTGGTTGGCCTTCCAGGGGTGGCACAATACATGCTTCAGCCCCTGGCAGGCCTCTGAGGTACCTATGCCCTGGGTACATAGTATACCATATACTAGGGACTTACAAGGGCACTCCAGATTCCAATCAGAGATGTACCTAAGGCACATGGAAACCATTTTAGAGAGGAATCAGCTAGGCTGGGGTTCTGATTAGCAGGGCCCCAGCCAGACTAAAGTCGAAAAACAGTGAAGCATCAGCAAAAAGTGGGGGTACCCATGTGAAGCAGATCCTACTCTCCTACACAACCCCCCCCCAAACGTAGGGACATTAAACTAACCTTGTCCAGTTAAGTCTTCATGTTCTAAGTGGAAGTACCTAGAGAGTCCATCTGCATTGGCATGGTTACTCCCAGGTCTATGTTCCACTGTGAAGTCCATCCCCTGTAGGGAAATGGACCACCTAAGCAGTTTGGGGTTTTCACCCTTCATTTGTTTTAGCCATAAGAGGGGCTTATGGTCTGTTTGAACAAGGAAGTGGGTACCAAACAAGTATGGCCTCAACTTCTTCAGAGCCCAGACCACAGCAAAGGCCTCCCTCTCTATGGCTGACCAACGTTTCTCTCTAGGGGTCAGTCTTCTGCTAATAAAAGCTACTGGCTGATCCTGACCTTCATCATTCAATTGTGACAGTACAGCCCCTACCCCCAATTCAGATGCATCTGTTTGGACAATGAACTTCTTGGAGTAATCAGGACTCTGTAGAATGGGAGCAGTGCACATTGCCTGCTTTAGGTCATCAAATGCCTTTTGACAGCTAACTGTCCACTGAACCTTTTTGGGCATTTTCTTGGAAGTTAAGTCATTCAGGGGTGTCACTACTGATCCATACCCCTTGACAAATCTCCTATAGTACCCAGTCAGGCCTAAAAAGGCTCTCACCTGAGTCTGGGTAGTTGGAGCAGTCCAGTCCATGATGGTCTGGATCTTGCTCTGCAGTGGTTGAACCTGTCCTCCACCCAAAAGGTGGCCCAGGTACACAACCTGACTCTGCCCTATCTGGCACTTGGTGGCCTTGATAGTCAGGCCTGCTTTCTGCAGGGCCTGCAACACATTTCTGAGGTGGACCAGGTGATCCTCCCAGGTGGAGCTAAAGACAGCAATATCATCTAGATATGCTGCACTATAGGCTTCCAGACCTGTAAGGACTGTATTCACCAACCTCTGAAAAGTGGCAGGTGCATTCTTCAGATCAAAGGGCATCACCACAAATTGATAATGCCCACTAGGGGTTGAGAATGCTGTCTTTGGCTTTGCATCATCAGCTAGTCTGATCTGCCAGTAGCCAGCTGTCAGGTCAAATGTGCTTAGATACTTGGCTGAGGCCAAAGTGTCTATTAGCTCATCTGCCCTAGGTATTGGATGGGCATCAGTCCTAGTGACTGCATTGAGACCCCTGTAGTCCACACAAAACCTCATCTCTCTTTTCCCACCATTGGTGTGAGGTTTTGGCACAAGGACCACTGGACTAGCCCAAGGGCTATCTGAGGGTTCAATAACTCCCAAATCCAACATCTTCTGGACTTCTGTCCTGATACAGTCCCTGACATGGTCAGGTTGCCTATAAATCTTATTTTTAATAGGCAGACTGTCCCCAGTGTCCACTTCATGAGTGCACCAGGTGGTCTGACTGGGTGTCAGTGAGAATATGTGCCTGAACTGATTGAGCACCTGTCTGCAATCAGTTTGCTGCTGGGCAGTGAGGCTGCCTGCCAAGGCTACACCATCCACTGACCCATCATCAGGGTTCTGTGAGAGCAGGTCAGGGAGTGGGTCACTCTCTTCCTCCTGTCCCTCATCAGTAGCCATGAGCAAGCCCATGTCTGCCCTGTCCACATATGGTTTTAATCTGTTGACATGGAGAACCCTGTGGGGACTCCTGGGTGTTCCTAGGTCTACTAAGTAGGTAACCTCACCCTTCTGTCCAACAATGGTATGGGGTCCACTCCATTTGTCTTGGAGAGCTGCTGGGGCCACTGGCTCCAACACCCACACCTTCTGTCCTGGCTGGTAAACAATCAGTACAGCCTTTTGGTCATGCCAGGCTTTTTGAAGTTCCTGGCTAGCCTCAAGGTTTTTAGTTGCCTTTTTCATGTACTCAGCCATCCTGGAGCGGAGACCAAGTACATAGTCCACTATGTCTTGCTTTGGGGGCTTGAGAGGTAACTCCCATCCTTCCTTCACCAAGCACAATGGGCCCCTGACAGGGTGACCAAACAAACGTTCAAAAGGGCTGTAGCCAACCCCTTTTGAGGCACCTCCCTGTATGCAAATAAAAGGCAGGGCAAGAGTATGTCCCATCTTCGCCTAAGCTTCTCTGGGAGCCCTTTAATCATGCCCTTCAAGGTTTTGTTGAATCTCTCAACTAAACCATTGCATTGTGGGTGATAGGGTGTGGTGAACTTGTAAGTCACTCCACACTCCTTCCACATTGCTTTCAAGTATCCAGACATAAAGTTAGCACCCCTGTCTGATACAACCTCCTTAGGGAAGCCCACTCTTGAGAAAATTCCCAGGAGGGCTCTTGCCACCACAGGTGCTGTAGTGGTCCTAAGGGGAATAGCCTCTGGGTACCTGGTGGCATGATCCACTACCACCAGGATAAACCTGTGCCCAGATGCTGTTTGGGGATCCATGGGACCAACAATGTAAATCCCCACCCTTTCAAAGGGAACCCCCACCACAGGTAGTGGTATAAGGGGGGACTTTGTGGTGCCACCTGCCTTGCCACTGGCCTGGCAGGTTACACAGGAGCGACAAAACTCCTTGGTGTCTTCAGACATGTGGGGCCAGTGAAAGTGAGGGACAATTCTGTCCCAAGTCTTGTTCTGGCCCAGGTGACCTGCTAAGGGAATGTCATGGTCTAGGGTCAATAGGAAGTCCCTGAACTTCAGAGGTATAACCAACCTCCTGGTGGCGCCAGGCTTGGGGTCTCTACACTCTGAGTACAAGAGTCCATCATCCCAATACACTGTATGGGGACCACTAGCTTTCCCAGCAGCCTCAGCAGCAGCTTGCTGTCTGAGGGGTTCAAGAGAGGGGCAGCTCTGCTGCTCCTGGCTCAGATCTGCCCTGGAAGGGCCCCCTGTCCCCAAGAACTCAACCTGGTCAGGTTCAAGCTCCTCTGGGACAGTTCCTTCCTCAGGACTGAGATCATCCCCCTCAAAAGACTGATCTTCCTTCTGAGCCAAGGGGGAAGGCACTGCCTTTACCCTACTTCTCCTCTTCTTGGAGGGCACTTGGTCCATTATTCCAGAATCCAAGGCCTGTTCAGTGTTAGACATTTTGGCTTGTGACCTGGTCACAGCAAACACATCTGCAGGGATGCCCAGCATTTCTGCGTGGGTCCTGAGCTCCACTTCTGCCCAAGCTGAAGTCTCTAGATCATTGCCAAGCAAGCATTCAACTGGTAGGTCTGCACTTACCACAACCTTCTTAAGGCCAGTTACCCCTCCCCAGGAGAAGTTAACAACTGCCAGAGTATGGTCTGTTCTGACATTGCTAGCATTGGTCACTTGGTACATTTCACCAAGTATAATCTGCCCAGGATCCACAAGGTCTTGTGTCACCATGGTGACACTTGCCCCTGTGTCCCTAAATGCCAAAGCCTCTTTTCCATTGATTAAGGGCTGTTGCCTGTACTTGCCCAGATTACTGGGACTCACAGAGGAGGTCACATCCATGCTTCCATCACAGACTAGGACAGCCTGAGTGAGTTCTCTGACTAGGTCAGAGCTCATCTCCTTACCCAGGGTCAACCCTACTAAACCCTTGGCTTGTGTAGTCCCACCACCAACTGTAACTGCACTAGGGGGAGCAGGTGCCTTAGGGGCATTGGTGGGGGCTGGAGTAGAGTCTTTGGACTTGGTGCAATCACTGGTCCAGTGGGTCTTTTGCTTACAGACCTTGCACCATGGTTTCTTTTGGCCTTTCCCTTTGTTAGACTGTGAATCCCCACCTGAAGAAGATTTTTGGGGGCCTTGTGAAGACTTCTGGTCTTTACCCTTCTCCCCACCCTTATCAGAGTTCTTAGAATCTTGCTTCTTTGGGTCACCACCTTGGTTCTGTACCTTCTGCCTCACCCTGGTTCTGACCCATTTGTCTGCCTTCTTTCCCAATTCTTGGGGAGAGGTCAGATCAGAGTCCACCAGGTACTGATGCAACAGCTGATTTTGACAGTTATTAAGAATCTGCTCCCTCATGATAAGATTGTACAATCCTGTGAAGTCACATACCTTACTGCCCATCAACCAACCTTCCAGAGCCTTAGCAGAACAATCCACATAGTCTACCCAGTCTTGAGTCTGTGCTTTTTGGGTATCTCTGAACTTTAACCTGTATTGTTCAGTTGTTAGGCCAAACCCATCAATTAGAGCACTCTTCAAGACTTTGTAATTGTCAGCATCCTCTTCTCTTACAGTGAGGAGCTTGTCTCTACCTTTGTCTGCAAAGGAGAGCCACAAGATTGCTGCCCACTGCTCCTGAGGGACCCTCTGTACTTTACAGGCCCTCTCCAGTGCAGTTATCCACTTGTGGATGTCATCCCCACTCTGGTAGGGAGGGACAGTCTTGCTCAGGTTTCTATGGTCATAAGACCTTTCCCTATCTCTGGGGAAATTGCTGCCACCATGGGACTCTAGTCCCAACTTTTTTCTCTCTCTATAGAGATCTAGGGACTCCCTGTCTATAGCCAATTTCTGTTTTCTGAGTTCAAGCTGGGCTTGCTCATACTGAATCAGTCTCTTCCTCCTCTCATGAGAGGATTCCCTTCCATGAGAGGAGACAGAGGTCCCTACTAAGGTGTCAGAGTGGTTAGACTCCTGAGAAGGAGATCTAGTCCTTCTGGGCACACTCACAACTCTTCCTGGGGGGGCAAAGGGAAGGTCATTCTGATCCTCCTCCTCCTCCACAGGAGGAATTGGGTTTTCCAGATCAAGGTCATTTTCACCTTCCTGGCCAGTTTCAGAGGGGGGGCCCTGGGTTTCTTCACCCCTGACCCCTTCCTCATTCTCTGCCCCACCCTCTCTGCCTACCCCTTCAGACCCTAGGGGCCTGCTGAGATCATCAGCCAGTAGCACCTCTCTGAGGTGTTGGGTGCTGGCACTTTTGCCTGCCTTCAGCTTCCTAGTATTGCACAATGCTCTCAATTCCAAGAATGGGAGATTGTCATACTTGGAGGGAAGAAGCCCACTGGCTTCTGGCAAGGACTCACTGGGTCCTGGCTTTGAAGACATTACTAGTGAGGTGTGGTGTATGCACTACCTACTCTAGTGTGGCCTACTAAACTCTCTTGAGTTGTAGAAAGGGTGTGCTATCCCTTAACACACAACTCTAAGTTCAGTAGAACTTACTGTATACTAAGCTTGATTTATATGTACCTAAGGTACCCTTAGTGGTTTTCAGTTGATCAATTCAATTGAGATTATCTGGTAAAACAATAGCAAGCTGGAATCCCACACGCTGCACACCAATGTGAGAAGTTGGCCTGGTATATGCTGTCCACTATTTATAGGCGGCACCTTGCACCAGTCCAAACAACCCTTATTGGAGATAGGTTAAAGACAACCTTTATTGAAAGCTATCCTAGTGGTAGCTATGGAGAGCAGCCTTCAGGCTAAGTCTTGAAGGAATGTAAAGCAGCTTGTTTTACCAGTCTATAATCTCTTGAGTGACCAAATGAAAGAGGACCACACCAGGTATATATTCAAAATATATGTATTTATTGCTAAACACACCCCTCTAGTCTCTTTATGAGGCTAGAGTTCGAAGTACATAAGTTATAAGTTAGTTATCAACAGTAATAGCACAAATACACGTTTGAGCCCTAGGGGCGTACCAAACCATATACCAATAAAGTGGTATAAGAACCACGACTGAGCTAGACACAAGGCCTAGAGCCTGTAGAAGTGCTTGGACCATAAGGAACCACCCACGGTAGTGACACAGGGGACCCACGGGGGACGCGTGCAGTGTGAGAACACAACCGCGAATCGCCGTTGACTTCTATGGGGAAAGTCGCGGTTGGAATTTTACAGAAAAGGGACACTTAGAGGAGGACTTGGAGCAAACCCCTTTAGAACTGGGTGGTTCTAGAGTCTATACCCACAGGAGCACCGGAGTACTCGAGTTACCTCACCCAGGGAAGCCGGGTGCATAGGTGTCTTTCGGGGTCGGGTTTCGTCGTCGTTTCCATGGCGATCTGCTGCAAAGTGCTGCTGGTGGCCAAGTCGAAAGTGTTCGGGTGGATCCAAAGGTGGATCGAAGATCTGAAGAACCTGAAAGCAGAGGGGACAGAGTCTGGGTCACTAGCCAGTGACCAGGAAGGCGATGAGGGGATGCCCACCGATGTCGGGTGCTTCAGGTAGGTTGACAGTCGTCTTGACTCTTCAGCCACGAGGTCCAGGAGGCATCGACGATGACCAGGAGCTGGATTCGAGCTGCCCCACGACGTCTGTCAATTGCAGGGGTGTCGGCGACCGGATTGGACCCAACACGCCTTGGCAACGGCAAGTCTCGTGGAAATAGAAGAAGGACGGTGGTGCAGACCAGCAAGGTCTGAGGGACTCACCCAGCAAGGGTAAGTCAGGGTACACCTGGAGCAACCAGCGAAGCCCAAGCAGAAGAAGATTGGCCTTCGGGAGGGCCTACTAGCCAACGGACTAGCGACCACAAAGCAGCCTCAAGTGGACGCACTTAGAGCTGGCTCATGGGACACTCGTGGAGTGGAGGCCAGTGATCTTCAGTGCAGTCGGTGCTGGAGGTGGGGGCTACTCGGCGCCCAAAGCACAACTTCATGGAAGACCAGGAAGAGGATGCACTTGCAAATGCACTCGGTGTCCAGGGGTCACGGTTCCACATTACCCACGACAGCTACAGGCCTCAGCTTTGCTGGGGGCTTAGGGCAGCCTCGGGGAAGTCAGGAAATCTACCTCTGGTGATGCAAAGACTTCGGCATCCGGCGGGAGCTTCAGCGATGCAGACCGGACAATTGCTTCTTTGGTGCCTGCCAAGCAGGGGAGTCACTCCTTGACCCCTAGGGAGATTCTTCAGTCCTCTAATCTTAAAGTAGAGCGTCGAAGGTCCAGGATTCTGTATCAGAGTTTCGTCCAGGTAAATCTAAAGTCCTAAGGACTGGGGTCCCATACTTATACTAAGTTAGGGGGTTGGACTTACTCTGGGGACCCACCTATGGGAGGGTCAGGGAAGAGGGGTGGTTACACCCATTCCCTTTGTCCAGTTTCATGCCAGAGCAGGGGCTGGAAGCTCCTGAACCAGTTTGAACTGGGGTATGCACAGGGACACCAAGTGTGCCCCCAGTGCAGGACTTCAAAGCACCAGAGAGTGCTCCCGCCCAGCCCCAATACACATTATCCTGTCTGGGGAGGTGGTTACACCTCCCTGGGACAGGAAACCTATGTTCCAGGCCTCCCCTGCCAGAGTTTCAGTCAGCAGCAGGAGGCCAGACCCGTGTCTGTGGCAGCGGCATCCATTTTGTGATACCAAAGGGGATGATGGACGGAGTGTTGAACATTGCAAGCACTCACCCCCAGTCAACTGATCTGGGTTTAATCCATCATCATTCTTTAGCTCACTCCGCCACCCCAGTTCAGACATGGCCATATGCAAATCAGTCTGACCCTGTGCCTCATGGGAACAGTCCAGCCCGAACTGCCAAGCCATGTCTTCCCTGGACCGGAAACAAGCATCCTGGGACCGGTTTCTGGCTTACAGCCGTCATCAGCCAGGCTATCTTGAATCCAGTGGCAAAGTGAGCAAGGGACCCATGTCTGGGCATACCCTGCCAACTTAGGGCAAACATAGCAAAACCAAAGGGGATGATGGACGGAGTGTTGAACATTGCAAGCACTCACCCCCAGTCAACTGATCTGGGTTTAATCCATCATCATTCTTTAGCTCACTCTGCCACCCCAGTTCAGACATGGCCATATGCAAATCAGTCTGACCCTGTGCCTCATGGGAACAGTCCAGCCCGAACTGCCAAGCCATGTCTTCCCTGGACCGGAAACAAGCATCCTGGGACCGGTTTCTGGCTTACAGCCGTCATCAGCCAGGCTATCTTGAATCCAGTGGCAAAGTGAGCAAGGGACCCATGTCTGGGCATACCCTGCCAACTTAGGGCGAACATAGCAAAACCAAAGGGGATGATGGACGGAGTGTTGAACATTGCAAGCACTCACCCCCAGTCAACTGATCTGGGTTTAATCCATCATCATTCTTTAGCTCACTCCGCCACCCCAGTTCAGACATGGCCATTTTGTGATGCCAGGGCTTGGAAAGAAGTTACCGGGCAGGCCGGTGTGTACATGTCTCTCCCTCTAGAAGGGTGGAATGCTACCCCCGCCGCCAGAACTGGCGGGGGGGGGGTAGTATTCTAAGATGTTTGACACCAAACACGACATGTTTCTGTGCAGCCATCCCAAAGTTAGCATTTAACGCGAGGTTATAATGCGCTTAAGAGTATATGGTCAGGCTGCACTACAAACAGCATCAGAGAAGGGTCTCCGAACGCTGCAGAGGGGCTCTGCTCATGCAGGGGCACCCTCTCACATAGGAACCAAGCACTCTGCCTTCAGGATTGACAAGGCCTGCCATAGGAGTGACTTATAGGTTTATATGTGTGTATGTATGTAGTGATATTGGTAACCTATATCACTGTAAGGGGTGCATGCACCACCTTACCCAGGCTGCAGTAGCAGACCTGTGGTGTCCTTTTGGTTGGCCTTCCAGGGGTGGCACAATACATGCTTCAGCCCCTGGCAGGCCTCTGAGGTACCTATGCCCTGGGTACATAGTATACCATATACTAGGGACTTACAAGGGCACTCCAGATTCCAATCAGAGATGTGCCTAAGGTACATGGAAACCATTTTAGAGAGGAAGCAGCTAGGCTGGGGTTCTGATTAGCAGGGCCCCAGCCAGACTAAAGTCGAAAAACAGTGAAGCATCAGCAAAAAGTGGGGGTACCCATGTGAAGCAGATCCTACTCTCCTACACACGTTGTCGGTTTTTCTCGTCATCGAGCAGGTACAGCAGTGACAGAATGTGTAATGCAGGATCCATGTCGTCACAGGAAGTGCACAGCTGTGTATAGGTGATTTTCACTCTTATGTGCCTCCCTTTCCGCCAACTCGGACCATGTGGTTGGACTGCCTCGGCTGCCTCATGGGAAATGTGCATTGTAATTGGGCAGGCAGTTCGGCTGCAGTTCAGCTCTCCCATTAGTCCAGATGGGCCTTTCTGTTGCCGCCATGGTCGAGATTTCTTGTTGGAGTCAAAGGGATCACAAAAGTCAGATTTCAGTGCATTCACACACATCGTAATACATCGGTTGGCGTGACCGTTTGCAACAAGGCTGTGGTGGTCTGACCTCCTCTGACAGGACAGTAGAAGCAGGTCCGACCAGCATAGTAATCAGCCCCTTAATTTCTTTGAGAAAATCTTAAAGGACCTACACAGATGACCCCTTGCTGAATTCAGAATTTTGTCTAGTTTTCAGAAATGTATAACACTCTGGGATCCACCATGGGTTACACATCAGTTTCCACCACAAACTGCAAGGAGGTTGACAGCACAAAAATAGGAAAAATGGGCCAACTCCCAGTAAAATGCCAAAACTGTGTTAAAAAATGTATTTTTCTAAATCAAGTTTGCCTGTTCCTGAAAGCTTGGAAGGTGGTGGTTTTATCACCACAAACCTTTTGTTGATGTAATTTGTAGGAGAAAAAACACACTTTCTTCTACAGCGCTTTTTTCCCATTCCCCCCCCCCAAAATTATTTTAGCTAATTTCTCATTCCCTTCCAGGGCAATCTAAAAAGCCTGGGAACCTTTAGAATCTCCAGGATGTTGGGGGAAAAAGGACGCAAAGTTGGCGTGAAAAGATTATGTGCACAAAATGTTATGGAGGCTTAAGTGCAAACTACCCCAAATAGCCAACAAAAGACAGCACTGGGGGGAAGCCTAGAAGCAAAATGGTTAACCAATGATAAAGTGCCTGTGCTTCTCCTTTCAACATGATGAAATTGGTATATTCCTAATTGGCTTATTTACTTACCTACAGGTTCCAAGTATATGATACAAAGTGTACCCAGGGCCTGTAAATAAAATGTCTTTAGTAGACTGTAGCACCCCTTGTGCCATCCACTACAGAGTACAACATGGTTTCAGGCCTACCACCGTAGCCTGATTAAAGCAGCTTTTTAACTGCATTTACACCTGTCAAAATAAACCCTTTTAATAGGTCTAAAACCTTCATTTTAAATATTAATATGTCATCCCTAAGTTAGCCTTACTACCCATAAGGCAGGGTGCATGGTATTTAAAAGTAGATCATGTAGAAATGTAATGTTAAACATGTGCTTGCTGTGAAAAAGCACCAAAAGCTCTTTACACTGTGGAAAGGCTGGCTGTTCCATATAAAAGCATTGGTATGCAATACTACATTTATTAATGTTGTTTCTAGCTAGGAAATGGCAATACATTTCATTTGTAAACTCTTTGAAATATTTATTACACTAGTGTAGATTCATAATATATATTATGGAAAGGATACTTTTAGAAAGTTATCCTTTAACTGTCTAAAGCCTTTGGAGGCTAATTTCTATTAACTGCCAGCTGCAGCACTCTGAGTGCCTAACTCTGAATAAGTTTTGAAAACTGCTCACACAGAGATGGAGATGAAGGCTTGGGTGTGGGGAAGTGTTTCTGTTCCTCTGGCAAGATGCTCATTTGGGCTGTGCCCATGAGCTTGAATAACTTCAAAGAAGGCCTACTGTTTTCCAGGCAAATATTATCTGACACCTGGGCAGGGCACTTCTTTGTTCCTTCAGCCTGGCAGGCTCCAACCACAGTGGGAGGGGAGCTGCCCCAGAACTGGTTTGAGATGACAACAGAGGAGCGGCTGGCCATTTCTCTGGCCACACCCATGGGGTGGGCACACAGGCTCAGCACACAGGCAAATTTGTTTCACCATCTTGGATTTAGACAGAGAGGGGCACTATTCAATTGTTTACTCTAGGGCACAAAAAAAATGCAGTAAAAGTAGGTACCCCCTTTTGGCAAGTGAGGGCCCAGGGGTTATTCCCCGCCCCCCCCCACAGGCTTGTGTCATGCACAAATGAGGCACCCACAGTTCCTTATTCAGAACACTACTAGAACTGTGTAAGATCTGAGCTGAGTGAACCTGCTATCTGAGACCTGAGAACAGCCCTGAAGGACTGGAGCTGCTCTCCCGCTTATATCCAGGACAAATAAGTAGATTCCAAGGGTCATAAGGCTGACCTCCTGTTCAAGCTACAGGAAAACAACAACCTATAAGAAGCCTTTCCTGCAACTGTCCAGCATACAAGTTCCAAGGACCTGCCCTGAACCGTGTTAGTGGCTTCTGCTGGAGTGAGTCTTGACCCACAAGTGCTGTTCCTGAGGTCCTGGAATCCTGGGCTGTGTCAAAGTTTACTCCTTATAACGTCCTGAGAAACCTCAGCCTTAGAAACCTTTTGGCTCCAAAGATCTCCTGAAGACTGGGAAAAACTTGCCAAGCTGATCCGATGAATGTGTAGTGCCTCCAGGCAAATGTTTTAGGTCTCCTTAACTCAGAGCTTTTCTACAGCAACAAATCCCATTCAGCAGGATCTCCTGGAGAAGGTATCTGGCCCTCTCCGGCTACAGCCTACAGCCTTGCTCTGAAGGAGGAATCAGAACTCCAAAAAGATTACTAAGCTCAAATGTAGAAAACTTAACTGAGCGAGGGCACCAAAAGTATCCAGCCAGAATTGGAACTTCTTTGGGGGCGAAATTAAAATTTCCCCTGCTCAGAGCTTTCTCTTTAAAAGTCAGTGACTTCACCAGGACTTCATAAGATGGCTATCCAACCTCGGGAGTCCCTTCTTGGCCACAACCTTCTGCCCTGCCCCTCTGAACACTTTAGATATTACATTTCAGAGACTAATGGCCTTATTTAGAGTCTGGCTTGTGGGATACTCGGTCAAAACATTACAAATATCCTGTTTGCCATACTACAAATCCATTATAGCTTATGTCACATATATTATGGTGAGCGGGATATCTGTCATATTTGTGACGGAGTCCCTGTCTGCCAAACTCTAAATAAGGCCCTGAGTCTGAAGATAAAACTTCCAAACGGATCAAACCTGGTTTCAGTAGCCAACCCTCGCTCCATTTCAGTCAACCTCAGTTTGTTTCTAGGTCCCGGGCTACCATGACCGGTTGATCGCTGTTGGCGCTTAATGCTTTTTGGTGCTATTTTTAACTTCAAAATTTAAAAATTCATCTCCGGTTCCCCTTATTGAATTTTGTTATTTTGGTGTCGTTTTATTTTTTTAAATGTACTCTTTTGGTCTAAATTGGTTTGGGATTTATATCGTGTTGTGGTTTGACTTTATTAACTGTTTAGGTACTGCATTAATGCTTTAAACATATCTTTTAAGTTAACATTGTATGCTCTGTGCTATAGCTACCACTGGGTGAGCTCAGGTTAATTTAGTCACTTTAGTGCTTCATGCTCACAAGGATTGTGATTATTACTTGAGTTGTGTAGTTACCCACTCAACTAATACTCCCAAGTTCTTACAACTCATTTTATATTTTGTATTCACACATGATGATGGTGGTGATGTCTTTGTGCCATCAGCCCATCAAGCCATATGCCAGAAGTGAGGAAGTTCTGCCTGGTTTGTGGTTCATTGTCATTTGGAGTCTATCACACAACTTATCCTTTGAACTAGTGAACTTGTTGACAAGAAAGAGTTCTAGAAGGAACTCTGTAACTATAAGGGACCAAGAATAGGAAGGTTCTGCAAAGCCCCATGTACAGCAGGAACAGCTTCTGCGCCTGTCCACAATAAACACATCATCCACTAATAATTCTATACTGGTCTTAGGTTGCTTGTGTTCCAGGGAGGACCTGGTCTGGCAGTTAAAGCTGGACTATTCCTATTGGAGCAGGGTCAAAACTGACTTGCATATGACTGGGTTGAAACTGAGGTGGCATGGTGGGCAAAAGAATGATGGGTTGGAATGCTATCCTGAGTGAGCGCCAGTGGTTAGACCTATTGTAAGCATTCCTCGAATTACCTTTTGTGTGTTCGATGTTATGCACTAAGAGCCCAACGGTATGCCCAGATGTTGGTCCCTTACTCAGAGTGCCACTGGAACCAAGCTCCACCTCACTGAAGTGCCCCAATCATGCATTCCTCCCATCACCTTTTCTGCGCTTGACAACTCTATTCCTAAACCTGCAGCAATTGGCCAACGAATGAATACTTCCTTTTTCCGTGACAAACCAACCTTTCACTTTGACTCTCAGAGTACTAGTAATGGAAAAACGTGGACCTCATATTGGAAACAGTTCTTTGTTTGGCAATGCTCTGGATAAACTGAATCAGCTCACAATGACCACTGCCATTATTTATGCAGAAGCAATGCTTGTTTTTGGTTGATAACAACCCACACTAAAACATACCAGACTGTTCTATTAACAAGACACAACTATACAGCCCCAGCTGTACAAAAGAATATCGGAGCACCCCAATTGTCGCGTAATTGTAAGTTAGATTTATAACCAACTGTGAAGGATTCATAAGTAAATTCTCCACCGCCTTCCCTCTTGCAATCAGATACATTGAACATGTAAGTGTTGCTTCATCTAACATTAGTGTTAGATCTAGTGTCCACTGAGCAAAATAAATCACTCTTTTTGTTTATTATATGACAAACAGCTTCAAAATGAATCCCACCATTTGCCCTTCTGCCAAGGGGCCGATTACGATGCGGCTCGTAAAGGCTCCAAACGACTTCAGGGCTGCACCGAAATCGGCCCCACGGTTTACTTTCTGACTGCCTAATTACGATCTAGGCGGTCAGAAAGTAAACTGGCTGGTCATTCCGGCTGGCTTCCGACGTCTCCAGGACGATGCATGGTTTCCGGTATGGTTTCCATGCCGGCCTGTCCGACATGGAATCCATGTCAGAAAGTGTTTTGGGGGGCCCCCAGCAGGGCCCCATTGGATGCACAGCCTCCGGTTGGTGGCCGAGGGGCCCCCCTATTGATCTCTGCACTCCGTGGCAGGCACCTTGAGGTGCCTGCCACGGGGTGCAGGGATGAACCACACCTCCCATTTCCCTCTGTGAGCATGCATTGTAGCCGGTTTATGTCCGTAATGCATGCTCCCATCGGGAAATGTAGTAATGCGACAGAAGAGTGTTCGGTCGCATCCTAATTAGGCGGTCAGGACCGCCGACCGGGTGTCGGTCGGTCCCAGGACAGAGTCAGTACACCCGACATCGAAATCAGCTCCTAAGTTTGATAAACTAGTCACTTTGCCAGGCATGCTTAAGCATCTGGAACAGGAGGCTTTATGGTAAATAAAACCATCTCAATGATACAAATACAAAATGTTATCTAGGAAGAAAAAGAATAAGCATATGCCACGCACAGTGTAGGTGGACCCCCTTGCGCCCATTGAGGAAACCCACAAAAGGCTAAAGAAAAGCCTTTAAATACCCACTTAAAACATTACATTTTCAAAAATGTTAAGCCTCATGCATGCCAAATAAATTTGATGAATACAAAATTTCCCTAAATTTGAAATAAATGTACAGCCATATCAGACATACATATGGTGACTGTAAAATGGTCTGGCTAAATGCCAGACCCATTCATATCATGCAAAAAAGAATGTCCCAATCCACTCCTTTGGTCTATTAGGTAATGAGGATGATAGGGTCATTCAATGCTCTTTAAGCAGTCAATTAATTCCTCAAGCTACTACCTTTCATTTAACAAAGACCCCATATACTCAATAGGATCAATCTGCAATAAACAATATGCAGTGTTCCAAAGTGGTCCTTAAACTTTACATTGAGCAAGGCACCAGCCCAATGGGTATAATAGGTATATGGTAAGAATCAACAGATTAATCTGCAAGTGGGTCTACAGTACCGATACTTCTCTAATAAAATAAGAAAACACATCAAGCTGTAGTTATTAATATTGCCAAGATTTCAGGGAAACAACTAATATCAAGTTTTGCACTCCTCATGTGAATGATAGTGTCTCATTTAACAGTAATCTGGTTCTAAGGAACTTTTCAGACTTTATTTCTATGTGTTGCCTGTTGCAACCAAAATTTGAGTTACAAGGGCCACAAGACATCAGGAGTGAAGTTATCTAGTTACTTTGCATCTGAGAATCACTCAAACAATTACCAAGTTTTCTTAGACACAACCACCTTTGATTCATTGAATGCTAGCATTTAGAAAATTGGGCCACCCTCGCCACCCTCGGACTCAGACAGCTCGTGACTACACCCACCCACGCCGCCGGCCACACGCTAGACTCCATCTTTTCCGCAAGCCCACACGTCTCCTTCAACCACACCTCCGAACCCCACTGGACTGACCACCACTGCATCCACTTCACCTACAGGAAGCCCACCACGCACCACCGCACCGAACAAATGCCTCGCCGCTGCTGGAGCAGAGTCACGGAAGACCAGCTAACCACAACCCTCGCCCTGAGCCCACCCGCCGAACCCTCCGACCCCGACACCGCCGCCCGCAACCTCAGACAGTGGATCGACGACTGCGCCAACACCCTCGCCCCGCTCAAGAATCCGCCCAACAGCCACACCAGCAAGAAAGCCACCTGGTTCACCGAAGACCTCCAGGCCTCCAAACGAACATGCCGAAAACTGGAGAAGATCTGGCTCCACGAACGGACAGCGGACAGCTACGCTGCCCACAAGAGCGCCACCCGCAATCACCATCACCTCATCAGATCTGCCAAAAGGGCCTCACTCAAAGACCGCCTAGACAACAACGCACACAACAGCAAAGAGCTCTTCAACATCGTGAAGGAACTCTCCAACCCCAGCTCCAACACCAACGACATCCAGCCGTAGCAAGACCTGTGCGACTCACTGGCCACCTCCTTCCACCGCAAAATCGCCGACATCCACGACAGCTTCAACACCACGACCGCCCCGGCAACCACCGAGACCACTGCCCCCACAACCACCAACCGCCTGCTCTCCTGGACCAACATCAACGACGAGGACACCAGCAAGATCATGAACACCATCCACTCCGGTTCACCGCTAGACCCGTGCCCTCACCACATCTTCAACAAAGCCAGTACAGCCATCGCGCCCCATCTCCGGAAAATAATCAACATCTCCTTCGAGACAGCAACCTTCCCGGAAAGCTGGAAGCACGCCGAGATCACCGCCTTACTCAAGAAACCCAAGGCAGACCCCAAGGACCTCAAGAACTTCCGACCCATCTCTCTGCTCCCGTTCCCCGCGAAGGTCACCGAGAAAATCGTCAACAAACAACTGACCCGCTACCTCGAGGAGAACAACATCCTGGACCCTTCCCAGTCCGGCTTCCGCAGCAACCACAGCACCGAAACCGCCCTCATCGCCGCCACCGATGACATCAGGACCCTGCTAGACAACGGAGAAACAGCAGCCCTCATCCTCCTGGACCTATCAGCCGCCTTCGACACGGTCTGCCACCACACACTACGAACACGCCTTCACGACGCCGGGATCCAAGAGAAGGCCCTGGACTGGACCACATCCTTCCTTTCCGGCAGAACACAAAGCGTCCGCCTCGCCCCTTCCAATCCAAGGCCACCAAGATCATCTGCGGCGTACCCCAAGGCTCCTCCCTCAGCCCAACGCTGTTCAACATCTACATGGCACCCCTCGCCTACATCGCCCGACAGCACAACCTCAACATCATCTCCTACGCCGACGACACCCAGCTGATCCTCTCCCTCACCAAAGACCCTCACACCGCCAAAGCCCACCTCCACGAAGGAATGAAGGCCGTCGCCGAATGGATGAGGACCAGCCGCCTGAAGCTGAACTCGGACAAGACGGAGGTCCTCATCCTTGGTTCCAACCCTTCAGCCTGGGACGACTCCTGGTGGCCAACATCACTGGGAACAGCCCCGCCACCCACCGACCACGTACGCAACCTAGGGGTCATCCTCGACCCCACCCTCTCCATGACTAAGCAGGTCAACGCCGTTTCCTCATCCTGCTTCAACATCCTCCGAATGCTCCGCAGGATCTTCAAGTGGATCCCCACCGAAACAAGAAAAACAGTCACCCAGGCCCTCGTCACCAGCAGGCTGGACTACGGAAACGCCCTCTACGCAGGAACGACGGCTAAGCTCCTGAGACGGCTGCAACGCATCCAGAACGCCTCTGCACGTCTTATCCTCGACATCCCCCGACGCAGCCACATCACACCCCACCTGAGAGACCTGCACTGGCTCCCTGTCAACAAGAGGATAACCTTCAAGCTCCTCACCCACGCACACAAAGCACTCCACAACTCCGGACCAGCCTACCTCAACAGACGACTCAGCTTCTACACCCCCACCCGCCAGCTCCGCTCGACCAGCCTCGCCCTCGCCACAGTCCCCCGCATCCGGAAAACGACCGCCGGCGGCAGATCCTTCTCCCACCTCGCCGCCAAGACCTGGAACACCCTCCCCACCAACCTCCGACAGACCCAAGACCTACTGGCCTTCAGAAGACTCCTCAAGACCTGGCTCTTCGATCAGTAGCAGCACCACCCCCCTCTTCCCCCAGCGCCTTGAGACCCTCGCGGGTATGTAGTGCGCTTTATAAGTGACATGATTGATTGATTGAAAATTGGGCCAATACAATACAAGTAACTCCTCCTGCAAAACATCCCACCCAAATCCTTATTAAAGAAGAAGAGATGGGTGAAGCGCTTTGTAACCATCTGAATAGTCATAAAGGAAAACACTCACTCACCACTTAATTTTCAGTGCGGCCAGGGGGCAAGATGGCAACAGCCCACCAGGAAATAGACCTGGAGTTGGATCTATCAATGATTGCCTAGAGGCAACTCCCTATTTATGGACGTGCCAGTGTTATCTAGAAAGGTCTCATGATTCACTATATTATCATGGATTATAGCAGGTTTTAGATGAATTTCTAGGGACCTTGATTGACTACATTTCCTTGGTAAACATGATGGAGCTGGCTCACATAGATAACTTGTGCTTTTGAGTAAGTTTACTACTTTCTGGCTATTCACAAAATCATTTGTACATTTACTCTAAAAAATTGTGTCACATACATATCTCCAGGAAATTGAAGGGCCTGGGTACTATTCACAAACTGCATTTTGTGGTACATTTTGTAGCACTACAGAAGTACTACAAATATACTACAAAATGCTATTCACCAGCTAATCTTCCAAAGTACTACTGCAAAATAAAAACCAGTAGTATGTTTATCACCACACATGGCCAACCACTGGTACTGCAACACTCTCCCACAGAAAATAAAGGAGGCATGGACTTTAAATAAAACTCAAATTAAATAATGTTAAATTATGTTACATTATTTTAAAAAGTTAACAACATTTACTTATTATCTATTTATAAAATATTTTAAGAACGTTTTAAATTTAAACATTAATACAGCATAATTTGTTTTATTAAAATAGAATAAATTGCTTTTAATTAATTCTTTAGAGCACTTTTCATAATTCCTAAAGCATAATATATATTTTCTTTAGCTGAGAAATTATCATTTAATTTAAAATATTTTTAATTAATTTACTATACTTAAACTACTTAAAGAAAAAATCAAAATAAAATTAAAAGTGCTATAGCATGTTTTTCCTTTGTTCTACATTTAAAATATACATGTCAAACATAAAAATATTTATTTTTTATTTTTAATGTTTAGATTTGTTTTTTACTAAAATAAACTTTTACTTCACCATAGAGAGTATGGTTTATTTTCCTCCCAAAAATTATTTTTAATATTTTTGTGATGACAGCTTGATTATGTAACCATTTGCTGGCTGAATAGCAGTGATTATGTACTGTTTGGCCTTAAGCTATGCAAATAGCAAGGAAAATGTCCTAGACATCCTGCATGTGGTTTTATGCATACGTCGTGTACTGTTTGTCTGGCTTTCAAGCAAATTGCAAAGAAACGTCACTAGTTACCCAGCCGCTCACTAAATAGCAAACATCCTGAACGATTTGGCCAGTTGCTGTGCAAGTAGCTAAAACATTTCATTATTCAAATGTCCGCTGGCTATATAGCAGACAGTATGCGTGATTTGGTCAGGGACATGCATATAGCAGAAAAACTTCACTGGCTGGCTGCTGTCTAAATAGCTACAACGATAAATAATTATGTCTAGTGCAGATTTAAAGAGGGAGTTACAACCAGGTGAAACTGCAAACAAGGAGTGAACTTAGGGGGTCATTACAATGTCGTAACGTTCACCACCGCCGAGCCGGCGGTGGTGACCGTTACGATATCGTAACGAGTAATACCCCCCACCATATTATAATGGCAGGGGTATCGCGGCGGACGCAAAGTGCGTCTGCCGCTTTTGCGCCGGTCGGCAATAGTTCCGATTGCCGGCCAGGCGAACTTGGCCCTTTGATATGGTGGCGGTGCCTAGCAGGCACCGCCATCCATATTAGCATGCGTGTGGTTACAGGACTTTCCATGGCGGCGATGCCACCATGGAAAGGCTGGCGGGGAATTGCTTTGGGGGCCCGTTGCGGGCCCCCGAGGGGGTGCACTTGGGGGGTACCCATGGTACCCCCCTCTATTCCCATGCACAAGGTGGTAGGCACCGCGCGGTGCCTGCCACGTTGTGCATGGAAATGCACAACATGCCAAATTGCTGTAAGCAGCACCCGCCGCAATGTTAATCTGCGGAATGCGACCTCCAGGGTGGCGGTCGCATCCTAATCAGGGGTGCAGGACCACCGCATGGCTGGCGGCCGGTCCCGTTACCACTGGGATGGTGGGCGCCCATCTCCTTATGCAGGTTGTTGCTTAAATATTCAAAGATTTCATGGTTTCCAGTAAACTTGATGGAATGGTACAGAATGGCATTCCATTATACAAAGGGCCATTACACAGAGACTTGGAAGGCCCATTATGGAGCTGTCACTAACTACACAAATCCTCCTGCTCCTTTAAGTTTGTCCAAAGATGCGACTAATTTAAAAATGATTAAGTCCTTTGCTTGACTAGGTTAAGCTCTCTTCTCTTCTAGAGGTATGTACGACTAGGTTAAGCTCTCTTCTAGAGGTATGTACTTGTTTTTTCTTACAAACTGAGTGGAGGGCATCAGGGCCAGACATAGTATTACCAAAGGTTCCATGCTATCAGCACACCTCTGTCTCTACCATGGGTTATCATGCAATAAATCAATGCGAAATGGTATTTGTTGTGTCTGGTTCAGTTCAATTAAACAAATCAGAAACAAAAAAATACAAAAAACAAGGCTTTGTAAAAGCAAAGGTCAGAACTGGAAAAGTTGCATCCCAGTGACACAGTGCAATCTGATAACCCTAGACACATAGGAGCTTGAGTGACCTTTTTAGAATAGAACCAAAACCAATGCATAGAACTATATATGCAGCACCAATTCAGTAGCATCCATAAGTTTCATTCCAATCTCATCACAGAAGGAAGAAAAAGATAGAATAATACAAGATAGATAGAAGATAGAAAACCTAAATCTATGTTCCTAAACAAATGTCAATCATTTTTTTATCAGATGTCTTAGTAGCAATGTTTATGCCTGTCACCTTGTGCATGCCAATGCACAACGTGCATTCCCAGCATTGTGGCGGGCGGTGCTGTGAACACCGCCCGCCACAATGTTGGGAATAGGGGATGCCACCGCCACCGTGGCGGTGGCATCCTAATACTCGCGGCCGGACCGCCGCTCCTATGGCGGACGGTCCCATTCACCGCCATCGTAATGACCCTCTGTGTGTGGTTAGTAATGACATTGTCATTTGAGTTTGATTCCTTTAAAAAAGGGTCAGGGACAGTGGATCAGTTACTCTTAAAGGCAACCTCTGTGAATTGCGTTTATAGACCCATTGAAGCAGTCGATGTTCCAAACTTGTGGGTATTGACTATTCCCTTGTTTTTAACAAACATTTTAGCACTGAATTAAGCCAGTAGTCAGACTACAGATTAAACAATTACAGTCATGTAGGTGTGATGTGGTTGAGTCTAGGTGCCTCCTTTACTTTTTGTATTTAAATAATAATCCTATATACTTTCATAAGGCCAATTTCTATGTCCCATAAACTGATAAAGAAAATATTTTTTTATATCTCTAACACTGTTATGGTACTAGTGGTATTAACAAAGATTCAATTGGGGAAACTTATAGAAACATTTCGAATGTTCTTGGAATAATCATCATGAGAGGTGAAGGTTGAGGGAGTAAAGGAGTGTGATTGCTTTCATTAATTATTTCATTGCACTCCCAAGATCAGGATGTTTTTTCTAAATTAATAGGAGGAAAGTCTCTGCATTGCTTGGAAATGGAATACCATCCTACCATGTCAGTTATTCTCACTATCCCTGTGTTTCCCCCTGGTAAACTGAACTATCATATGTGTCCTCTGGAAGTGCTCAATCATTTTGCATTTCTGTTTGGTGGTGCTCTGATTACTGAGGGACACCCAGATTGTACCTATTCTTAGTGCGATTGGCTACTGGCCCATTTACCAAGCCTATACTTTAACAGGTCCTAGTAGCAGCAGATAAATATTGCATGGACAAAAGAATGTTAACCTGTACCTCTGTGACGGTCGGCGTGTGCTCATGACGGAACCGCTCCGTCATAGCACCCACCCATGGGGAAGCGCTGGCGCTTCCCCCATGGGCAGCCGATCTAGCCCCCACAGAGGGGGATGACAGCTGAAGAGTTTCCGCTGCCACCCCGACCCCCCCGGGCAATCCCATGACGTCAGCGCGCACAGCACGCTCCGACGTCATCAGGAAGCCCCGGACGCGCTGGAAGCCGTTTGCTTCCAGGCGTCCAGCAGCAAGGGTGAGTGTTTGCTGCTCCGGTGGGGCGGGGGGGGATTTGTTGAACATTGTGGCATCGGGGGAGAGGAAAGAGTGTTTCCTCTCCCCTGATGTCTCAATGCAGGGCATTCCTGCTGCACGATTGCGCACAGCGTCGCGATCGTGTAGCAGGTATGCCCCCACTAGACACCAGGGATGTGTTTCTTATGTAAAGGAAGCGACCCCTTGGTCAAGGGTCTCTTCCTTAGGGGGCCTAATAATTTGAAGACTTTTCTGCCCCCCCTGGGGACAGATCGCCTGATTTTTTTGGTGTTTCTGGCCCTGGGGGGGGGGGGGCAGAAAAGCCCACTAGAGCCAGGGTTATTTAAAATATAAAATGGAAGCGACCCCTTGGGCAAGGGTCGCTTCCAGGGGCCATATTTTTTTTTGTAATGTGTATTCTGTGCCCCCTGGGGGCAGATCGGCACGTTTATTTGACCTCTCTGCCCCCAAGGGGGGCAGAATACCCCACTAGACACCAGGGAGTTCTTTATTTATTTAAAGGGAGTGACCCCTTGGGCAAGGGTCGCTTCCTTAGGGGGCACATTATTTTTAAGACTTTTCTGCCCCCCCTGGGGACAGATCGCCTTCGTTCTTTGGCGTTTCTGGCCCCAGGGGGCGGGGGGGCAGAAAAGCCCACTAGAGCCAGGGATGTTTTAAAAAATAAAATGGAAGCGACCCCTTGGGCAAGGGTCGCTTCCAGGGGACATATTTTTTTAATGTGTATTCTATCCCCCATGGGGGCAGATCGGCCCGTTAACCCACTAGACACCAGGGAGTTCTTTAAAATTTAAATGGAAGCGACCACTTGGGCAAGGGTCGCTTCCGGGGGTGCTTTTTTTTATATGTGTATTGTGCCCCCACTGGGGGCAGAACAACCCATTTTTTTTAGCCTTTCTGCCCCCGGGGGGGGGCAAAAAACCCCACTAGGCACCAGGGATTTTGTTTTGTGTGTAATGGAAGCGACATGGTTGCTTCCTAGGGGGTAAAATTTGCTTAATGTTTTTTCTGCCCCTCCTGGGGACAGATCTGCCCCTTTTTTTTGGCCTTTCTGCCCTCGGCGTGAGGGGGGAGGCAGAAAACCCTACTAGGCACCAGGGATTTATTTATTTTGCAAGGGGGGCACATTTCTGTCTGCTGTTTTCTGCCCCACCTGGGGGACACATTGGCCTGGCAGACAACGTCACCCGATCCCTTGGGCAAGATCACCCCCCATTTTTCTCAGCCCTATTTGAAGGCCCATCTGGCAGATTGACTATTTGGGTAGTGACATAGCGTGTTATAATGTTAATTGTTTTATTTCTTGTGAATTGCAATTGTAATGCTTTATTTCTCCCTTTTTGTTCTAGTTCAAGGCTTTTGCTCTTTAGACTGTTCCAGGTTGCGGTTTCGTTACTGGTGGTTCTGCTGTTTGTGTAGTTGCATGTGTTTGGTAAGAGACATTTTTTTGTACAATGTAAATGAGTTTCCTTTCTCTGCATGAATGTGTTTTTTGCAAATGGTGTAATAATAGCAATATGTTTGGCTTCTGTTTTTTGAGTGTCAAAAACTTTTTGCATTTGTGCTTGATGTGTATTTTGTTGTCTTGTGAGTAATTGGTTTTGTTTTTTTCTTTCTAGTGGGATATCGTTGGTTTTTGCTGTCTCTCTGCAGAGTAGGTGCTGGTGAGTGTAGCTGTCTCTTCCAAGTGAATCGTAGAGTTTTTGAGTATATAGATCTTTGTGATAAAGGTACACATTTTTTTTACTTACTTATTTTGCACAGTGTTGGTTGTTGTTGACTTGTTTGTGCAGTCTCCTTTCTTAGTAAGGATAATGGCTAGCCACAGGATTACTGCTCAGCAGGTTGTTGGTATGCTTTTTGAGTCTTCCTCTGACCATGGTTCAGAGACTGACTCTGCATCTGAGGCAGAGGAGGGAGGGGAAGATTCAGGTAGTGAGTTTTCTCTCCACATGGAATCATCGGATGATGAAGCTACTCTCAGTGCGGATGAAGCGACTCAGTGCGGATGAAGTGCCTGTTTTAGAGGAGGACATTGATGTGCCGATAGTGCAGCAAGAGGCATCTGGGCTGCAGTCTGGGGCTGCAAGGCTTCCAGTTGGAAGTGATGGCCTCTGGGTTGCCCCAGGCATGGTGCAGCCGGCATTGCCAGACTTTACTGGTGTTCCAGGATGTAGAGTAAATACAGAAAAAATGTTGCCGAAATTCTTTTTTCAGTTGTTTATGGACGATGTATTTTTGGCAGAGATTGTTGAGCAGACTAATTTGTATGCCGAACAGTTTTTGAGGGACAACAGTGCCAGCCTTAGGCCCCACTCTAGAGCTACCCGGTGGACTCCCACAAATCTGGAAGAGATGAAGAAGTTCTTGGGTTTAACTTTTTTGATGGGCTTGCTAAGGAAGCCATCAATGTATTCATATTGGTCTACTAGTCCCTTGATGGCAACGGCTATATTTCCGGCAGTCATAAGTTGTGATAGGTATTTGCTTCTGCTTCGGATGCTGCATTTTGTCGATAATGTTTAGCGTTGCCACAAGATCACCCTGAGTGTGACCGTCTTTTTAAGATTCGGCCTGTCATTGATCACTTTGTAGATCGATTTTCTGAGATCTATGCTCCAGGGAAAGAAATAGCAGTGGATGAGTGTTTGGTCTTGTTCAAGGGCCGCTTGGTTTTTAGGCAATACATTCCTAGTAAGAGGGCACGCTATGGAATTAAACTGTATATGCTGTGTGACAGTAGGACAAGATATGTCTCTAATTTCAGGGTGTACACCGGTAAGGAATCCAGGATTAACCCCCCTGGTTGTCCGTCCACTTTTGGAGTGACTGAGAAAATTGTGTGGGAACTTGGTAGAGGACTTTTTAACAAAGGTCTCCATTTATATGTAGATAACTTCTACACTGGTGTGCGGTTGTTCAGGGAATTGGCCAAAGTGGACACTGTTGCTTGTGGCACAATCCGCTCTAACCGTAAAGGTTTACCAAAAGAAATAGTTTGTCAAAAGCTTGTGCGGGGACATTGCAGTGCGTTGCGTTGCGAGGAACTTCTAGCTGTGAAGTTTTCAGACAGGAGAGATGTCTACATGCTGACTACCATCCATGATGAAAGCACTTCACCTGTGACTGTTTGGGGTCAGGTTCCTGAAGCGCGCAAACCTGTGTGCATTTTAGACTGTAATTGGCACATGGGTGGTGTTGACAGAGTAGATCAGAGGTTGGAACCTTACGCTGCTCTTCGAAAGGCTTACATTGGTATAAGAAGTTGGCTATCCATCTTTTCCACTTGGCAACCTTTAATGGTTTTGTTGTATTCAAGGATTCTTGTCCTGAGTCAAAGATGACTTTTGCTAAGTTTCAGGAGTCTGTAATAGGCAGCCTTGTTTTAGTGGAACAGGCAAGTGTTCCTAGAGTTGGAGTGGTGGAGGATGTGGCTAGATTGAAAGATCATCACTTTCCTGATCACATTCCTCCCACACCCTCAAAAGACTTTCCCAGTAGGAGATGTAGAGTCTGTTGGCGAAGAGGTATGCAGAAGGAGACTCGTATGTACTGCCCTGAGTGTCCTTCTAACCCTGGGCTGTGTGTGCCTGCTTGTTTTAGAATGTACCACACGCAAAAGAATTTTTGGGAGCATCCATGAGTGGTAAAGTGAACTGCGTGGTCTCTATTGTTTTATATTTTTTGTTCAGTTTCAAGGTTGCCATTTGTGCAATGTATTTAGTTTCAGATTTTGTGTTAGTAGATTTGTATCTATTTGCAATTTGTTTGTGTTTTCTTTTTTGCATAGAAAAATCCTAAATGTGATGGCGG
Organism: Calotriton arnoldi; assembly: GCA_963921515.1. Taxonomy (NCBI): domain Eukaryota; kingdom Metazoa; phylum Chordata; class Amphibia; order Caudata; family Salamandridae; genus Calotriton; species Calotriton arnoldi. The sequence continues at coordinate 335,339 of CAWUFW010014822.1, read as the reverse complement.
TGTGTGTAGGCTGGCACTTGACTGGTGGTGTGCGGGGACTAGCGCTTGGCTGGCAGTGTGTTTGGACTGGCGCTTGGCTGGTGGTGTGCGTGGACTGGTGCTTGGCTTGCAGTGTGCGTGGACTGGCGCTTGGCTGGCGGAGTGTGTGGACTGGCGCTTGTCTGGCGGTGTGCGTGGACTGGCGCTTGGCTGGTGGTGTGCGTGGACTGGCGCTTGGCTGGCTGTGTGCCTGGACTGGTGCTTGGCTGGCAGTGTGCCTGGACTGGCGCTTGGCTGGTGGTGTGCGTGGACTAGCGCTCGGCTGGCGGTGTACGTGGACTGGCGCTTGGCTGGCAGTGTGTGAGTAGTGACTTGCTGCTGGTCACTACACACACTGCTAGCCAAACGCCACTCCACGCAATCCGTGAGCTGGTGTGGTTGTTGTGTCAGGAATGTAGGCGTGTGAAAGTGATGGGCCCTTGAATGGCGCTGTCTGCTGGTGTGAGTGTTGTAATGTGCTGGGCCCGCAGCTGGCGGTGTGAATGGTTTTGTATGTGTCACACGTATGAAAGGTGTATGAATGGCCTGTAAAGAGGTTGGTGCCTTGTCGTGGCTTTACAGCTCACGAGCTGTGAGTCAATGGTTCAGTTTCTCGTTTTTCCAATTATTAACAGTGCATTTCATTTTTGTGAAATCTCTGGTTAATACAACTGTATATACTGAACCATCACTCACCCTCGTGCCAAATCCAACCAGTATGTCTGTGTGCTTGAGGAATAGGTGGTTGTGCAGAAATATTTGTCTTTTCTGTCTTTCTCAAGCAGGGTGTACCTTGTCCCTTTTTGTGAATGTTGTAATGTGTTGGTTTCGTGCCTGGTGGTGTGAATGGTCTTGTGTGTATCACGTATGAAAAGTGTGTGAATGGCCTGTAAAGCGGTTGGGGCTTTGACGTGGCTTTACAGCTCATAAGCTGCGAGTCACTGGTTCAGTTTTTTGTCCTTTCAATTATTGACAGTGCATTTCATTTTTGTGAAGTCTCTTGTTAATAAAATTTTATATACTGAACCATCACTCGCCCTCATGCCAAATCCAACCAGTATGTGTGTGTGCTTGAGGAATAGATGGCTGTGCAGCAATTTTTGTCTTTTTTGTCTCTCTGCCAAGGTGTACATTCCATCTAAGAATAACCTACCTACTGTAGATATTGTCATAAACTAAACACCCATGGGAGTACATGGTGATGTCTCTCTTGTGGGTCCCTACAAGTTATCTTACCCACAATGTCCTGCAAATCTCTAAATGTGTCTGTTACATTTTCCTTGCATTTGTGTGCCAAAATTTTCACGCTGCAGAAAGAAACAACAAATTTCCTATCCCCCCGAATTTCTCCAAGTATCCCAATAGAAATGGTACCTCACTCTCGTGGGTGGGTCAAGGACCCGCGACAGGCAGGGTCCCAAAACCTAGTGAGGCGACATCAAAATTACCTATCACAAGCCAACCTGGTATTCAAGGGGGGTCCTATGAGTTTTTAGCCCCGGGCTCGGTGGCCATCTAGGGAAACCTACCAAACCCATACATTTCTGAAAACTAGATACCCTGTCGCGGGTACTTGGGCCTCCCACACGAGTGAGGCACCATTTTTATCAGGAGAACTGGGGAACGCTGGGTGGTAGGAAATTTGTGTCATCCCGGTGATGCCACAACTTTCCCACACAAAAATGTGTGGAAAAAGTGATTTTTTCAGCTAAATTTGAGGTTTGCAGGGGATTCTGGGTAAGAAAACGTTGGGGGATCCACGCAAACCATATCTCCCTGTAATTCCCCGGGTGTCTAGTTTTCAGAAATGTGTGGGTTTGGTAGGTTTCCCTAGCTGGCCGCCGAGCACAAGGCCAAAAACCCAGGTGACCCCCCTTGCAAAACCAGGTTGTTTTGTGATAGGCAATTTTTAAGTCGCCTCAAAATGTTTTGGGCCCTTGCCTGTTGCGGGTACTTAGGCCTCCCACACAAGTGAGGCACCATTTTTATAGGGAGACCTGGGGGAACGCTGGGTGGTAGGAAATTTGTGTCAGCCCGGTGATGCCACAACTTTCCCACATAAAAATGTGTGGAAAAAGTGATTTTTTCCAGCTAAATTTGAGGTTTCCAGGGGATTCTGGGTAAGAAAATGTTGGGAGATCCACGCAAGCCATACCTCCCTGGAATCCCCCGGGTGTCTAGTTTTCAGAAATGTGTGGGTTTGGTAGGTTTCCCTAGCTAGCCGCCGAGCACGGGGCCAAAAACGCAGGTGACCCTCCTTGCAAAACCAGGTTGTTTTGTGAATGGCAATTTTGATGTCGCCTCAATACGTTTTGGGCCCTTGCCTTTTGCGGGTACTTGGGCCTCCCACACGAGTGAGGCACCATTTTTATCGGGAGACCTGGGGGAACGCTGGGTGGTAGTAAATTTGTGTCAGCCCGGTGATGCCACAACTTTCCCACACAAAAATGTGTGGAAAAAGTGATTTTTTCAGCTAAATTTGAGGTTTGCAGGGGATTCTGGGTAAGAAAACGTTGGGAGATCCAGGCAAGCCATACCTCCCTAGCATCCCCCGGGTGTCTAGTTTTCAAAAATGTATAGGTTTGCTAGGTTTACCTAGGGGCCGGCAGAGCTAGGGTTCAAAAACTACAGCTAGGCACTTTGCAAAAAAAGGGTCATTTTTCACTGTGAAAATGTGGTGTGTCCACCTTGCGTTTTGGGCCGTTTACTGTCATGGGCACTAGGCCTACCCAAACAAGTGAGGTACCATTTTTCTTGGAAGACTTTGGGGAACGCGGGGTGGGTGCAATTTTGTGGATCCACGCAGATTCCAGAACTTTCCACCACAGAAATGTGAGGAAAATGAGTTTTTTTTGTCAATTTTTTAGGTTTGCAAGGGATTCTGGGTAACAGAACCTGGTGAGAGTCAGTCAACTCACCCCACCCTAGATTCCCCTGGGTGTCTAGTTTTCAAAAATGTATAGGTTTGCTAGGTTTCCCTAGGTGCCGGCACAGCTAGGGTTCAAAACTACAGCTAGGCACTTAGCAAAAAAGGGTCATTTTTCACTGTGAAAATGTGGTGTGTCCACCTTGCGTTTTGGGCCGTTTCCTGTCGTGGGCACTAGGCCTACCCACACAAGTGAGGTACCATTTTTCTCGGAAGACTTTGAGGAACGCGGGGTGGGTAGAATTTTGTGGATCCATGCAGATTCCAGAACTTTCCACCACAGAAAAGTGAGGAAAATGTGTTTTTTGACAATGTTTTACGTTTGCAAGGGATTCTGGGTAACAGAACCTGGTGAGGGCCAGTCAAGTCACCCCATACTGGATTTCCCTGGGTGTCTAGTTTTCAAAAATGTATAGGTTTGCTAGATTTCCCTAGGTGCCGGCGAGCTAGGGTTCAAAAACTACAGCTAGGCACTTTGCAAAAAAAGGGTCATTTTTCACTGTGAAAATGTGGTGTGTCCACCTTGCGTTTTGGGCCGTTTCCTGTCGTGGGCACTAGGCCTACCCACACAAGTGAGGTACCATTTTTCTCGGAAGACTTTGGGGAACGCGGGGTGAGTGAAATTTTGGGGATCCACGCAGATTCCAGATCTTTCCACCACAGAAATGTGAGGAAAATGTGTTTAAAAAAAAAAAAAATTAGGTTTGTAAGGGATTCTGGGTAAAAGAACCTGGTGAGAGCCAGTCAAGTCACCCCATCCTGGATTCACCTGGATGTCTAGTTTTTAGAAATGTATAGGTTTGCTAGGTTTCCCTAGGTGCCGGCAGATCTAGGGTTCAAAAACTACAGCTAGGCACTTTGCAAAAAAAGGGTCATTTTTCACAGTGAAAATGTGGTGTGTCCACCTTGCGTTTTGGGCCGTTTCCTGTCGCGGGCACTAGGCCTACCCACACAAGTGAGGTACCATTTTTCTCGGAAGACTTTGAGGAACGCGGGGTGGGTAGAATTTTGTGGATCCATGCAGATTCCAGAACTTTCCACCACAGAAAAGTGAGGAAAATGTGTTTTTGGACAATTTTTTACGTTTGCAAGGGATTCTGGGTAACAGAACCTGGTGAGGGCCAGTCAAGTCACCCCATACTGGATTTCCCTGGGTGTCTAGGTTTCAAAAATGTATAGGTTTGCTAGATTTCCCTAGGTGCCGGCGAGCTAGGGTTCAAAAACTACAGCTAGGCACTTTGCAAAAAAAGGGTCATTTTTCACTGTGAAAATGTGGTGTGTCCACCTTGCGTTTTGGGCCGTTTCCTGTCGTGGGCACTAGGCCTACCCACACAAGTGAGGTACCATTTTTCTCGGAAGACTTTGGGGAACGCGGGGTGAGTGAAATTTTGGGGATCCACACAGATTCCAGAACTTTCCACCACAGAAAAGTGAGGAAAATGTGTTTTTTGACAATTTTTTACGTTTGCAAGGGATTCTGGGTAACAGAACCTGGTGAGGGCCAGTCAAGTCACCCCATACTGGATTTCCCTGGGTGTCTAGTTTTCAAAAATGTATAGGTTTGCTAGATTTCCCTAGGTGCCGGCGAGCTAGGGTTCAAAAACTACAGCTAGGCACTTTGCAAAAAAAGGGTCATTTTTCACTGTGAAAATGTGGTGTGTCCACCTTGCGTTTTGGGCCGTTTCCTGTCGTGGGCACTAGGCCTACCCACACAAGTGAGGTATCATTTTTCTCGGAAGACTTTGGGGAACGCGGGGTGAGTGAAATTTTGGGGATCCACGCAGATTCCAGATCTTTCCACCACAGAAATGTGAGGAAAATGTGGGTTTTTTGGACAATTTTGTAGGTTTGCAAGGGATTCTGGGTAACAGAACCTGGTGAGAGCCAGTCAAGTCACCCCATCCTGGATTCCCCTGCGTGTCTAGTTTTAAAAAATGTATAGGTTTGCTAGGTTTCCCTAGGTGCCGGCAGAGCTAGGGTTCAAAAACTACAGCCAGGCACTTTGCAAAAAAAGGGTAAATTTTCACTGTGAAAAGGTGGTGTGTCCACGTTGCGTTTTGGGCCGTTTCCTGTTGCGGGCACTAGGCTTACCCACACAAGTGAGGTACCATTTTTCTCGGAAGACTTTGGGGAATGTGGGGTGGGTTGAATTTTGTGGATCCACGCAGATTCCAGAACTTTCCACCAAAGAAATGTGAGGAAAATGTGTTTTTGTTGACAATTTTTTAGGTTTGCAAGGGATTCTGGGTAACAGAACCTGGTGAAAGCCAGTCAAGTCACCCCATCCTGGATTCCCCTGGGTGTCTAGTTTTTCAAAAATGTATAGGTTTGCTAGGTTTCCCTAGGTGCAGGCAGAGCTCGGGTTAAAAAACTACAGCTAGGCACTTTGCAAAAAAAGGGTCATTTTTCATTGTGAAAATGTGGTGTGTCCACGCTGCGTTTTGAGCCGTTTCCTGTCGTGGGCACAAGGCCTACCCACACAAGTGAGGTACCATTTTTATCGGGAGACTTAGGATAACACAGAATTGTAGAGCAACTGTTATTACCTATTGACTTTCGATGCATTTCTGCCTTCCAAATGAAAGACAATGTGTAAAAAAGAAGTCATTTTGAAAAATGACCTATAATTCTCATACTAGTATGGGTACTCCCAATTTTGGAAATGTGCAAATGTCTACTGTTTCTAAACTCTACATTTTGTTCCCATTTCAGAAACACATAGGTGTCTTTCATACCGATTTTTCCATGTATACATTTTCCCAAAATAATTGCTGTATACCCGGTACATAATAAAAAACCATTTCAAGACGCTGCTCAGTTATTGGCTCTGGGTGCGTCGGGTTCTTGGTGAACCTACAAGTCCTATATATCCCCACATCATAAAAGTCCAGCAAATGTAACGGTATATTGCTTTCGAACAGGTGTCATAATTAGAAGAAGTTACAGGTGAAAACGTTGACACAAATGGCTGTTTTTTCCAACAAATTTTCAATTTTTTCTATATTTAACTGTTAGTTTCTATGAAGAAACCTTGAAGGATCTACACAAATGACCCCTTGCTGAATTCACAAGTTTGTCTACTTTTCTAAAATGTATAGCTTTCCAGGATCCATTATTGCTTTCATACCCATTTCTACCATTAACTGGAAAGAGGTTGAAAGCACAAAAAATAGCAAAAACAGGCTATGTCCCAGAAAAATGCCAAAACTGTGTAAAAAATTTTGGTTTTCTGAGAAAAGTCTGCTTGTCCCGGAAAGCTGGGAAGATGGTGATTTCAGCACCACAACTCCTTTTATGATACCATTTGCTGGGGAAAAATCAGACGCTTTCATCTGGAGCCCTTTTTTCCCATTTTTTGAAAAAAAAAACAAATTTAGCTGTATTTTGGCTAATTTCTGGGTCCCCTCCAGGGGAATCCACAAACCCTGGGTACCTTTAGAATCCCCATGATGTTGAACAAAAAGGACGCAAATTTGGCATGGATACCTTATATGGTCAAAAAGTTACAGGGGCCTAAGCGCGAACTACCCCAAATAGCCAAAAAAAGGCTTAGCACTGGGGGGGAAGGCCTAGCGGCAAAGGGGTTAATAGGGAACAAATTGGAAATAGCAAGTTTAGACACATACCATCTTCTTTGTGGTTGTGCTTGGTTGGTGGGTTGCAGGTTTGTGTTCTCGCCTATATGAAAGTAGTGTTATTTGACCAACAATATCCTCCCCATCACTCTAGAACACATGTAGGAATAGAAGAGCGTGATGGGTTGGAAAGTAGTCTAGACCTAAACCAGTTACATTGCATGTGCATATCACAGTGGCTGACTCAGTTGCTCCCCAATTCCCAGTTGGTTTTCCATTGTTATGGCAGATGATATTAGGTAATGAAAAACTGAAAATATTTCTAAAAAAGGAATAATACTATAATGACCGCTCTTTAAGTATCAAATACAAAGTTAGAGGAGCACACTGACCTAAAAGAATTATTTTTAGCTACAACAATATCTATCAACAAAGAGTCCCCACTTCTAAAGCATGTGGTATGCATTCATATTCAAAAACAATATTACACGTGAGACAACATGATTATTCTTTTCTCAAAAAAAAGGGGAAAGCTCTCCATGTTCTTTTTTCTTTTTCCTTTTTATTCATGCGTCACAACAACGTCGTAAAAAAGACTTGATACAGCCAGAACACAGCCTACGCATTTCGTTCCTGTTTCACGGGACTTCTTCGGGTCTGTCGAAAGACACACACAAGGCAAAGCTTTAAAACAATAACCTAGCACAATACAATTAACATGGACAATAACAGAAAATGACATGAATTTTCCCTTTTAACACAATACACTTAACATAGACAAATACACAAGAAAATTGTGAATTTCTCTTTTAACATAATTAGCACAAGATACAAACTGAGCATGAACCTAAAAACTCATGCCCTGCGTAAGTACAGAAATGAGACAATTAAAGTTGTTAAAAAACTCAAATGCACAAAAACACACATCGAGAATACATCATAAAGACAATATGATTCAAACAGTACATATTCTCAGTTCATTAAATGCAAGTGTGAACACTTACTAATGAAGTGGGCATAATAGACATTATACAATACAGTACCCCTACATATACACATTAGTGCACTCAGCTCATTTTCTTTGCCTCCTCCCCATAGAAACATGGAGGCTGCATTTACTGAGTCGAACACCCAGTCTAAGTCTCATTTCTATCGCACATGACCTTGACTGTCTACACTCAGGATAAGTTCCTTCATATTTAAGCTTAATCCTAAAACCTCCTTTCAACAGGATGCCATGTTGTCTCTATTTAGACTACTAGCAAAAGCAAGCCCAACTGTTACAAGTTTTTCAATATAGGTGCACCTGACTCCAGGAAAGAACATTTTTTTGACACACCAATACATAGGACTTACCAAGCAATTCAGGAATGTGTAATCCAAATTTTCAACCAGACAAAATATTACTCACTCCAGGGTTCAACTAATTCCACTGCTGTGTACAGAAGAATAAAGAAGAGGAGAGAAAACAACATGAAACAAACTTTCCAAACCATACCGAACAACCAACCTTTTTCACAACTTAGAGCGGCCACCAAAAATCATCCTTACCTAAAAGTAGCGCGACCAAAGACACCGCATTTTGAAAGCACACTAAGTCCAAATGAACAATTCACATCAGGTTCTTCTAAACAACTCCCCGCAATCTGCAGGCAAAAAGATAACATCATTAGTTGTCCCTTTATCAAAAAAGGAAGGAATACTCAGTCCCTTAAAATAGCAGTGCACGTACCGGCTTGTGTATTCATGTTTTCCACCTCAGATTACTTTGATGGAACAACCACAGCCTTCGTGTTATATTCAGTCGGGCCCCGAATTTACACCGGCCATTGCTTCGCAGCTATACACCTGATTGGCATTCGGTGCTCCCTGAAGGGTGTCAAGAACGCTAATGTTATTCTCGGTTTTACATCCAAAAGCCATTGTCCATAATTAATTTTAGTTGTGCAAGGCTGGAGGATCGTAAAAAAAAAACCTTCCCTCCTCAACAACCGGTCCGACCCAGAGTGCACTATCGTGAAAGCAATTATTGCAAAGTTTTCCAAATATAACATGACAAGGGATTTCACCCAAAATGCACAAGCAAATTTCACCTCTAAGATAGTAAAGAGCCTCAGCACCAGAAGTGGCACGTTGTCGAACCGGTTAAGAAATTGTGTCCACAAGCACAAACATGTAATACCTCCAAATCAGAAAGCAACACATGCACCAAGAGTGACCCATTATCAAACCCGTCAGGCGATTGTACATCCACAGCCACAAACACCGTAAAGCGAACGCCCCAAGCACCAGCACCAGAAGTGTCCGGTTATTGAACTTGTTAAAACTTTTTTTTGTGTCTACAAGCATAAACACGTGTTTTCTCCAAATCTGAAGGAAACATAAGCAACAAGAGTGGCCCGTTACAAAACCCATTGTAAAATCGGAAACCCGCACCGCAAACACCATAAAGCGACAGGCCCGAATCAGTTGTGAGTCCCCAACTGACTCGCAACTTCTTACCTAGTCCAAGCACGAAAGAACTGTCCACTGTAATAGGGGTGAAGCCGAGCAGACATCTTCAAACCCTTTAAATATACCTCCACGTAAGCTGGTTGGTCCACCCCATTACCCGTGTGATCCAAAAAACAGACTAGCCTCTCAGCAACAGTGGTGGCCATCATGTAACGGGGTCCTTTACAGTCCGTCTCATTAGAATACTAATATTGACGAATTCCCAAGCGTAGACCCATGATACCGCTTCATCTGTAGATGCATGTCGAGGAACAACGTCCACAAAAACCAAAATACAATGTTGAATTTCGTTGCAGCCACGATATGACTGCTCAAACCAGCAGTGGCGGCCATCTTATAACAGTATCCCATGTAGTCCATCACATTATACTATTGATACGGACAACTAACTTGGTGCAAAATAGTCCCACCGTTTCCTCATAAGATGCACGTTGGCAGTCAACGCTTCCAAAAATCAAGAAACAAAGTGAGGCTTTATTACGGCCACGATAAACCTGTTCACAGCCATCCCGAATCAGGCAAGTCAGGTCCTTTACTGTCATCATATTCACCACAGCCCTTGAATGACGTGTCGGCCATCTTGGGCTACAAATCCCAAATCATTTCATTACGAACGTATCAAACATTCCCAAACTCCTTAGCACCTTGTTTTGACTGATATCTCAGAAATATTACAATTAACCACCCCCTTATTATTTCACACACATTCTTGAGGTGTGTAGACTTGAAATCAAAAGTAAAAATTCTACGCAAGAACCAGTCAAGAAAGATAATCAGATTAGTCATACAAAGACCCATTCACCTCAAACAGTACTCTTCCAATAGGGTCATTGAGGGATCCCAAAGGATTTCTAATAACCAGTGGATAGCTAAAGCATCTCAAAGGGATAACCATACATCCCATAGTTTCCATTAAACCCTTAACCAACAAACTGCTGCTGGGAAATGGTAAAATTCATGTCCCACATTCAGACCTAGCTCTACAGTCCGGAAGCGTGAAATCCACTTGGATTCCGTCTGTCTTAATAAAAGCTCCCTATCACCACCTCTTTTATCTGCTCTGACAAAATCAATACCATGGTATCTAAAGGGAGGGTCCTTGTTCCTGTCACATTCGTGCACTGATAACGGTTACGACGCATCCTTGTTCTTAAACACTCTCAAATGCCCTGCAATTCTAACTCTTAGTTCCCTCATAGTACTGCCAATGTACACTTTCTTGCAGGCACAGATGATGGCATAAACAACAAAAGTTATACGACAGTTGATAAAGCTGTTGATCCTATATTCACGCTTGGTGTTAAATCTGAAACTAGTCATCTTATTCATAACTAGGTGGCACATGCTACAAGTGTTGCACGTGAAAAAGCCTGTAGGTTTAATGGGCAACCAATTCAGAGTGCTCACCTCTTTTATTTCTCTTGTATAACTGGGGCTAACCACATCTTTAATCGTATGACCTCTTCTATAGGTGATTCTCGGATACTTGCTAATATGCGGCCCCAAGCCTGGGATACTTTCCAACACGCACCAATGTTTTCTAAGCACACGCCAAGTCTGATGGCTAGAGGAATTAAAATTGGTTATTAAGGCAAGAGGTTTACATTTCTCATCCCCAGTCTTAGTCTTAAGCAGATCCCTTCTGTTGATGTCAGCTACCTTCCTCTTGGCATTACCCAGTAACTTCCCATCAGACCCCCGTTAGGTAAGCCTGTCTGTAAGATTGTCCAAATTCCTCTCACATTCAATGTCCTCGCTACAATTCCGTTTGATTCATAACATCTCTCCAAAGGGGATCGCTTTGATCATGCTCTTTGGGTGCGCACTGTCTGCCTGTAAAATGCGGTTGCAGGCCGTGGGCTTACAAAATAGAGTGCTCTTAATCCTGTTGTCTTTAATATACAATTGAACATCCAAGAAAGCTATCCTAGTTTTACTGCTGCTCATTGTGAACCTCACATTCGGATCATTATTATTCAGGTATCTGAAGTATTCTTCCATTTTGGCTAAGGTCCCTGTCCATATTACGATGATGTCATCTATAAATCACCCCCAGAAGTGGACGGCCCCACGGGCCCAGGCATGCCTTCTCTCAAACCAAGCCATAAAAAGGTTGGCGTAAGTGGGGGCAAACCTGGACCCCATGGCAGTACCCTGTAGTTGTTGATACCATTCTCCTTCATATAAAAAGTAATTGTTAGAGAGGATAATATCTGCAAGTTCTTTCAACATCTCTGAGTGTTCATAAAAATTAGCTCTCCTAGTGGTCAAGAAAGAGTCAAGAGCTGTCAGACTCAAGTCCTTTTGGATACAGGTATAAAGACTCTCGACATCCAACGTCACAAACATCATACTGTCCTATTCCCATACCACATCTTCAAATTTCTGCAGAATATCTAGAGTGTCCCTTACATAGGAGGGCAAGTTTACAATAAAAGGCTTCAGGTACACATCAACAAATTCCAATATATGTTCGATGGGCGACCCAATGCCCAATATAATTGGGCGGCCCGGTGGAAATTCTGCTGCCTTATGTATTTTTAGTAACATATACAGGAAGGGGAACCTGGGATTCTCTATCTTCAAATATCTATACTCCAAGTCTGTCAGAAGACAAAGCTCATGCCAGTGTGTCTGCCTTTCATTGATTAAAATCTTAATACCTGGAATGGGGTTAGTGCTAATTCTCTTGTAGCAAGTGGTGTTATTAAGCTGTCTCAGTACCTCTGCATGGTATTGTGTACAATTCATCACCACCACATTACCCCCCTTATCCGCCTCACGAATTATGAGGGAAGTATTAGATTTTAGAACATTCAGTACCTGAAGTTCTTTTCTGGTCAAATTCTTTTTCCACAACCTCGATGTAGTGGAGGAGTTAGTTTTGTCCTCCAATGCATATAGATCCTGCATAACACGTTTCTGAAATAGCTCTATTCCGCTAAACGGTGCACTCTCGGGAACAAACTTGGACGTGGGCCTGAGCCTGCTGTCCGTGAACAAGTCAGGTTGTATTTGCATTTCCCTTAGCACCTCATGGATGTCACATTCATCATTTCAAGAGAGAAGACATTGTATATTTTTAACATCAGAGATGGTCATATCAGATAATTCCATGCTTTTATTCACATCATACACTTTCCCGGGATTCAGAGCAAAGAAACATTTCAATTTCAAAAGCCTTATAAACTTGAACAAATCAATGTGCACTTCCACAAAATTGCAAACATTGGTGGGACAGAATCCCAGACCCTTATTCAAAACATTAATCTCATACTCATTCAATTCATAGTCAGATAGATTTACAATCAAATTCTCTACCTTACTTCCACCAAAGCCAGCGTTTATGCCACCCTCTGCTTCCCTTTTGTCTGCAATCGCGTTCTTACTCCAATTCTTTGATCTGTCTTTTCTTGATTTGCCCCTTCTACCACCTCTCCTTGTTTTATGTAATGTGGGTTCTGTTTGACACTCATTCGGTATCTCTTCAATTCCTCTAAAAATTTAGAGGAGCCCAAGGGATTAAATTTGGGCTTTGAGGGACCAGAAGACTCATCCACAGATGAGATGTCTGAACTACTCTCTCCACTAGTGGGTTTGGGAGGATTGTCATGTTGAGTTTGTTTTTGTAGAATAACTGCTTGATCAAATCTCTTGGTAAAGGTGTAAACTTTACCGTTGTTGTAGTCCCGATCATCCCTCTGGATTTTAAGCATTTTCCTGTCTCTGATCATATTCTGGTGTTTAATTATCTGTTCTTTCAAAATCTCATAGTTCTTATCAATGGCCTCTTTTAAGTTCAGTTCTGATATCTTTTTTTCTAGCTGCGCTATTTCGTCTCTTAGCTTTTCAGCTTTCCTATCCGCATGCTTTATAAGTATGTTCATCATAGTTGCTGAACTATTGAACAAATTATCCTCCCAATCTTGTAGGAGATCACTATCCAAGTCGCTGTTTAGCACACGCACCATCATCTTCTGCCTCCGTCTGCTGCTGCCTGCTTCACTCAAGGGACTAACAGGGTGCTGGAGAACCGGAAGAAATCCATCTACGCCGCCAGTGCACTGCAGGTTTTATCTCCAACCGACCTGAGCAGTGGACCACCAAGCCCAGGGTGCACAGTGCTACCTTCAGCTGCTGCTGATGAGGGGGAGGCGCTAGGTCCATTCTGCGCATAAAGCGCTGCTCTTGCCCCCGCGGCGCGGACGCGCGCGTGGCTGTGCCCGGGCGAAGCCCGGGCCAAGGGCGGGCCCGTCCTGCGCCCGTCATCGCCAGGAAGAGGCAGGGCAGTGCCACCCCCTTTTACGTTGCTTATTGACTCCAGAGGAGCTGCGGGACACCAAACAAGGTACTGTGTCGCTCTGCGATAACGTATTATTCCTCATAGTGAAAACTGGGCTTTTAAAGACACTTATACTCTCGCCACTCGGTTCAGCTCGCGCTGCACCTTTGCCTTGTGGCTCTGTTCCCTTATTTCTTCTGATCCCCCACTGTGCCTTTCTAGACCACTCTTAGCGTAATCAGGGGGAAAAGGAAAACCATGGAAGGAACGGGGGGGCAAATGGAGTACCTGGTGGGGTAGGTAAGGTGAAAAAGGCAAGGAAAACCAGTAAGAATACTGCTAATAACTGTGTGATTGACAGAATTGAGACCTTAATCACAGAATGTGAAGGGATATTGGTAGCTGAGATGCCGGCGATTACTGGTGTCATCAAAGCTCCCCTTGAAAAGAGTTGTAGACAACCTCGCTCAACTACAATACCTTCCATGTTCCACAAACCCCCCATAATCGCACCTTAAGTAGTAGTGAGATTGACCACCCGGCGACAGGGCAATGGGAAACTACTCCCACCCAGTATGACAACTCACTGTCCAACGATGCTCCGAATCACTTAGAATCTTCTGTCATCATTTGCTCTAATCGTTTTGCGGCGCTGGCTGAGGCCCCTGAATGTTCGGGGAGCTTGTACCTCAATGCCTAACTCCAAATTCAAGCCCTACGGAAAGATCACCCGAGTTAGTAAGTTCAGGTGCCCCTACACCAGAAGATCTTATGCAGATTGTTATCGCGCTCAGGTCAGAAGTAGGCGCGATGAGGACGATGATAGAGGAGCTAGTGGCCATAGTTAAACTAATACCCCGGGGAAGCATGCTACATCAACCAGCAGCTAGCCTGCCATTTAATTCCCATTCTCAACGAGCAACCACAAATACACACAAAGAAGGAGTTTCTACACACAAAGGTCCTCTCCCACCCCTCAATGCGCGTGTTGACCAGGCCCACAAGGAATTTAATCATAAACGGGTGGTCTCTTCCCAAGCCCCTGCCCCTAGTAACCTGGTAAAATAATTCTCTCTGTTAACCAACCCAAAGTATATTAGACCTTTTAACTTATTAGCAAATTCTTGCTCGCGCCCAATTGGTTCTGGCCATTTAGAAAAACCTCCAACCCCTTTACTTGCGCAAACACGTATAGTCCTTATGGTCAATGTCCCTAAGCTCGTTTCGCATGGTGACCGAGAAAATGAAGATTCTTTAAAAAAACAGGCTATACATTGGATTCGCCATGTCAGGGGCTGCCGGTCATTGATACGGGATGATATAGTTAGGGCACGGAGATGTACGCCTCATAATCAACCTTCAGATTATATCGAACTTACTCTGGCCAAACATGAACTGGCTGAAAATTTGCTAGCACTAGAATATCGGACATGTCCACGTGGGTCTTCAGCCATTCAGTTTAGACGCTCTCTATTAATTGATGATACAGGGGCGCAGGGCAATACACCAGAACCGGGCACAGAAGGGGGGACAACATTAGATGCCAATGATTGACTGAGAACTGCCTCCACCTTACATCAGGAGCCTCAGGATACTGCTCCCAATAGCAACCTAAGTACCCTCCCAAGCATACAACTCTCAATCGCTCTTGATCAACCACCAATAAACTCAAGCCTCACTGATCATATTACCCATACTAAACCCTGCACCAATAAGCCGAGGGATCGGATTGTAGCCACAAACATGATTACAGATAGGGTGGCCATAGGTGTTTCCCCTGCCCTATCATCTTGGCCCCATGCTACCCCTCTACGAGTGTCAGCTCCTGTTTTGGCCCCTTGCTCCCAACTTAATATTATTTCCTGGAATGTGGCCGGACTTAGCAGTAAATTGCTATTGCCCGACTGGAATAAACTAATAGAAGGCCAGGACATCTGCCTCTTCCAGGAAACTTGGAGCTTAGTTGCTCTTTACAAATCTGGTTATACCTGCTTCTTTGTACCAGCTGTTACCACAGGGAGAGGGCGCCCTTCGGGAGGTCTGATTGTCTGGATTAACATTGCTTTGGGTTGTAAAATTACTGAACGTAATTGCACAAACCCAGACATAATGAGGCTTACCATTCATGGAAATAAAGGAGCTCTAACTCTTGAGTTGTTTAACGTATACGTAAGGGGGACAAGAGGGGAGTCTCCTCAGCCATTGTTTCATCCTTGGAGCAAGAGCTATCCAGCTGCCATCCTGCCTCACAACTTGTGATCGCGGGAGACTTTAATTGCACATTCGAGCCCCTTGGCGTGAATGACATGCTGGGGCTAGAGGAAGACGATGCGAGATGGGGTATCCCACCCCTAAGCATCCCCCCATCAAAAGATGGTCACGGGTTGCAGTCCAGTTGAACGCACTTGCTCTGGAATTTGGGTTGAGGGCTGCAAACGGCAGAACAGAGTCAGACGTCGAAGGGGCCTGCACGTATAATAGAATTAGTTGTCCGTCCCGCATCGACTACATCTTGATAGACGTAAGACTGTGGAGTAGTATGATTGACATGGTAATAGCCCCTACTAATGACAGTGACCATAACCCACTTTGTCTGACTATGAAGGCCCTCTGGCCCTCTCTTGGCCATGCCCCTGCTGCAACTACTAATTTAGCGACTAAGGAAGTGGCCCCTTCTAATTGCAGAAGATATCTTAAATGGCCCAAAGTCGCTGTTAATGAATCAAAAATGGTTGGAATTAATCGAGTCCTGGCAGAAAATATAGCTGATCTCCAAGAGGCATCCCTTAATCCCGATGCCCCAGAGAAGGCTTTGGATATTTACATGAGAACTGTAGAGCAGATGGGGTCCTTTTTTAAAGTAGCTGTTGGTTCCAACACCCACAAAGGATGCCCAAAAGGTAGGCAGGCATGGTTTACTAAAGACTGTAGACAAAAAAGAAAAGCCCTAGCCCTAGCTATTAAAAGTAAAAATTGTTCTCGAGTCCAACTAGCCAGGAAAGAGTATAAAGAAGCGCTGCATCGTGCAAAGCTACAGTGGGAAGAATCCCACTGGCAAGATTTAAGGGATGCTAGTCTAGCAAAAGATTCCAACCGATTTTGGAATCTTGTCAGGGGGCAAATTGGAAAGACCCTGACTTAATCCCCAACCACATATCGAGCCAAGATTGGTTTGACCACTTTAGCAAACTATACACGGGGACAGACACAACTCATCCAGAGAGGGTGTCTGACCAGCTAATTCTCTGCCCTACCTTAAACGCCAGTGACCACTTCACCTTAAAAGAAGTCGAAGGGGCAATTAAAAGAATAGTGCCAGCAAAGGCCCCTGGACCGGACGGTCTTCCGGGGATCTACTCCTTGCGAACCCTAGTAATTGGGCGAAATATATTACGCTCCTAATTAATTCCATTTCTAATGGGTGCCCTATACCTGACTCGTGGAAGGGCGCAGAAGTAGTGCCTATTTTTAAAAAAGGAGCAAGGGAGGATCCTGCCAACTACCGACCGATTAGTTTAATCGATGCCATTCAAAAAGTAGTCGGTAGGGTGTTGTTGCAGCGAATTCAATCCTGGGTTGAGGACGAGAATATCCTCTCCCAATATCAGGCGGGCTTCAGGACTAGAACAGGGACAGTTGATCAGGCATTCAGGCTGCTTCTCCTTTATTGGAAGGTGGTTGTGTTAGGTGGAGGCAGCCTCTATCTTGCCTTCATCGATTTGAAGACTGCCTTTGATCTGGTCCCTAGGGGCCAATTATGGAAAGTCTTGGGTGAGATGGGCATTCCCTCGCTTATTCTTAACATGCTTGTCCGACTGCACGAGGGCAACTATGCCCAAGTAAGGTGGGGGTCACAAGAGCAAAAAACTGATAGGATTTCGGTGAACAGAGGGGTTCGCCAGGGCTGTGTCATGGCGCCTACCCTGTTCTCCTTATACGTGAACGGGGTGGTTAGCTTCCTTCGGGAAATTCCAGCTGACGCCCTGGCCCTGGCAGGAGATAGGGTACCTACCCTTCTGTTCGCAGATGATACACTCTTGATTTCAAAGACCCCGGTTGGGCTACAGAAACTCTTGGATAGGTACAGGATTTCTGTACTTTAAGGGGGCTGATCATCAACACCACAAAGACCAAACTGATGACATTCAACCCCTACAAGCCCTTTAGATACACTTTTACTCTGGGTGGAATACAATTGGAGAGAGTCCAGACTTTTGATTATCTAGGCATTCGACTCTCCGAGACAATGCACTGGAATCCCCACATTAATAAGATGCTCTTGAATCATAAACGAGCAGCTGGCGCAATAGGCAGAGAACATCGCTCCTCACAGAGTAGACCTGTTGCCCCAGCACTCACGATCTATGCTGCAAAGGCAGTAAGCTCGGCCCTTTATGGCGCGGAACTGTGGGGGTTCAACAATGTGCAAGAAATCTGTGCATCTGAACATAAGTTCTTGCGAGAGTTAGTGAGCCTTCCCGAAATGTCCCACTAAAGCCTCTGATGAGTGATATGGGAAGACGCTCCTATAGAGACATTGCCAGATCTAGACCACTGTTTTACTGGGCCCGATTGCTACGTACTGCTGAACTTACAAATTATGCTGCTGCATTTAAAGAAGTAATCAGTTTAGACTGCAGCCACAGGGTGAGCTGGATCAACAACGTTAAGAAACTAGTTTTTGCTTTAGGTTTTAAAGACTCTTGGGCAGATCAGAATCCACCCTGTAAGGACGACCTTAAAAAGCATATTGGGCCTGGGTTGATACACAGGAACTTAGTAAACCAAGAGCAGGCAGGATGGTAGATGATTTTTATCAGTTTAAGTTGCATATATTTTTAGAACCATATTTAGATTTTATTCAGATCCCAAGAGACAGAGCACTTTATATACAGTTCAGGGTTGGCTCGCTCTTAGTTCGTGAGTTAACTGCAAAATGGAGTCCTCCCCGGCAGACAATTGCGGATTGCCCTTGTTGTGAAGCCCCAAAGAGAGTGTGGCCCACATTATGTTCGTATGCCCAGCATACTCGCGGGCCAGAGCAAGATGGATAAAACCAATCTGTAGACAGCTGGGTACCTTGGATCACCGCGTTGCTTTGCGGATTTTGAAATCAGATTCAAGAGTCCTCTTTGCCTGTGGGGTGGCAAAGTATCTCGGCTGTGTTTGGTCCGTTAGGTCTAAATTTTTACGCAGGGAGGTATGAGTTTATACTGTGAATGTATTTTTAAGGAAAAAGACTTTTCTGACTGTCATCAATTAGCTGAATTGATGTACGTTCTATAATTATTAACAAAACGATTAACCCCTTGTATAAAATAATCGAATGGAATGTATATACCTATTTTTAATACCTGTGTTTTTATGGATGGAATGTACATATCTGCTCTGATCATTGTTTTTATGATAACTCGTATCTTTCATTCTTGTTTTGTATGTATGAATGATCTTGCTTTTATGATACTTGTCATCGAAATAAAGCTATTTGATTGATTGATTGACTATCCAAGTCATCGAAGTTGGGAAAATCCCGAGGTATTTTTTTATTTTCCGAATACTTTCTCAAGGTGGCCCCGTCCCTCCATTTGGAAAGTTCTTGCTTTTTTAGTTTTTCAAGCTTTATGAATTTCTGTTTCAGTCCTTCATTGCTACTAGGATTAGAGTTACCCATTGCTGTGGATTGGACAACGGTGCTACCAAATAAAGCCTTTGCTAATTCTTCTCTATTGTCATCAAATGACGTCATTGCTGGAGTGTAACAGATATTCAAAGTGGAAACAGGTGCTTGCAAAACCAAAATTGACAGTACAAGAAACACAAGAACGGTTGTGGCCTAGAGCCTGCACACTGTTTGTCCTACTACTTCTAGTAGTGCTCACTCTTAGGGTCAACCATTATAAACACCCAAAATCTGACTAAACAGATACAAAATTAGAGGAGCACACTGACCTACAAGAATTATTTTTAGCTACAATAATATCTATCAACAAAGAGTCCCCACTTCTAAAGCATGTATTATGCATTCATATTCAAAAACAATATTACACGTGAAGACAACATGATTATTCTTTTCTCATCAGGCGTATAGCTGCGAAGCAAGGGCCGGCGTAAACTTGGGGCCCGACTGAATATAACACGAAGGCTGTGGTTGTTCCATCAAAGTAATCTGAGGTGGAAGACATGAATACACAAGCCAGTACGTGCACTGCTATTTTAAGGGATTGAGTATTCCTTCCTTTTTTGTTAAAGGGACAACTAATGATGTTATCTTTTTGCCTGCAGATTGCGGGGAGCTGTTTAGAAGAACCTGATGTGAATTGTTCATTTGGACATAGTGTGCTTTCAAAATGCATTGTCTTGGGTCATGCTATGTTTAGGTAAGGATGATTTTTGGTGGCCGCTTTAAGTTGTGAAAAATGTTGGTTGTTCGGTACGGTTTGGAAAGGTTTGTTTCATATTGTTCTCTCTCCTCTTCATTATTCTTCTGTACACAGCATTGGAATTAGTTGAACCCTTGAGTGAATGATATTTTGTCTCGTTGAAAATTTGGATTACACATGCCTGAATTGCTTGGTAAGTCCTATGTATTGGTGTGTCAAGAATTCTTTTTTTTCCTGAGTAAGGGGCACCTATATTGAAAAATTTGTAACAGTTGGGCTTGCTTTTGCTAGTGGTCTAAATAGAGACAACATGGCATCCTGTTGAAAGGAGGTTTTAGGATTAAGCTTAAATATGAAGGAACTTATCCTGAGTGTAGACAGTCAATGTCATGTGCGATAGAAATGAGACTTTGACTGGGTGTTCGACTCAGTAAATGCTGCCTCCATGTTTCTATGGGGAGGAGGCAAAGAGAATGAGCTGAGTGCACTAATGTGTATATGAAGGGGTACTGTATTGTATAATGTGTATTATACCCACTTCATTATTAAGTGTTCACACTTGCATTCAATGAACTGAGAATATGTACTGTTTGAATCATATTGTCTTTATGATGTATTCTCGATGTGTGTTTTTGTGCATTTGAGTGTTTTAGCAACTGTAATTGTCTCATTTCTGTTCTTATGCAGGGCATGAGTTTTTAGGTTCATGCTCAGTTTTTGTCTTGTGCTAATGATGTTAAAAGGGAAATTCACTTTTTTCTTGTGTATTTGTCTATGTTAAGTGTATTGTGTTAAAAGGGAAAATTCATGTCATTTTCTGTTATTGTCCATGTTAACTGTATTGTGCTAGGTTATTGTTTTAAAGCTTTGCCTTGTGTGTGTCTTTCGACAGACCTGAAGAAGTCCAGTGAAACAGGGACAAAACACGTAGGCTGTGTTCTGGCTGTATCAAGTCTTTTTTACGACGTTGTTGTGACGCATGAATAAAAAGGAAAAAGAATCAAGAACATGGAGAGCTTTTACTTTTTTTTTGAGAAAAGAATAATCATGTTGTCTCACGTATAATATTGTTTTTGAATATGAATGCATAATACATGCTTTAGAAATGGGGACTCTTTGTTGATAGATATTGTTGTAGCTAAAAATAATTCTTTTAGGTCAGTGTACTCCTCTAACTTTGTATTTGTCTAGTCAGATTTTGGGTGTTTATAACGGTTGACCCTAAGAGTGAGCACTACTAGAAGTAGTAGGACAAACAGTGTGCAGGCGATTCTAGGTCACACCTGTTCTTGTGTTTCTTGTGCTCTCTAAGTATCAGCTTATTTTCACAGCACATTCAACTTGGATTCTTTGGGGGGAACACTGAAAATATTGAATTAGCTTATGCGACATACATATTTCCACCTATATCATATATATTTCAAATATTTATCCATTATTAAGAGAAATAATGTAATAATACAAACACATTCAACATATGCATTTTGCAAATATGAACCTTAATTGAAATATAATGAAAACATATCCATATTTAAATGTATTTTCTTATTTCAAATTGATAAAAGTGTATCAGCCCTAGTTCTGAGAAATGTCTGTGGGCAAGAGCTCAGAACTCAATAATGTTTTGTCCAGTCCAGTGCTATAATATTAATATTAAAATATTTTAATTTCACAGCACACAAAAATGCTACACCGTTTAAATATGAACACAGTTACTGGAGATGTAATATCATCTTCAAATCTCAGTGAAGCACTACCCCCCCTATGGGGTACTGTCCCTGCTGTCCCTGCTGTCCCTAATGTCTACTGTGCCTCATAAGAGATATGGGCAAAGGCCAGGTGCAATTCACCATGAATGACCCCACTTTCTAGCACGTAGCTCTGTTCAACAGTTTGTGCCTCTACTAGTTTGCACTGCAGAGACAAAGTCTATGGTTCTTTAGGGCAGATTTGCCTCTGTGCATTCAGTCTCTCAGCCTTTTCACTGCCAGACCATTTTAGCAACTTGGTGAAGATATGGCTCTTGTGACACTGATGGTTATATTCTGCAAACGTGCTCCGGAAGCAGCCACATAGTGTGGATCAGTGGCAGCAACATCACTCGGTACACAGGCTGCTTAGCAGATTTTAGGATGGCAGGCCTGCACAGTGGGTTCTCATTTCTGCCAGCTGCAGCCTCCCATATTTAACACAGAGGGGTATTCAGCCTCTGCTCTTGAAGCTTTTGGGCTGAATTCCCTGTAAGTGTTTATTATTGGCAGTTGTATCCTCCCAGGATTCTTCATCATCAGAGATAACAGCTCTTCCAACATGGCATCCCCACCATGTTAGGCAGCAGCAACACCAGCCTCTCAGCACACAGCAAAGAAGCCACTCTGATTTTGCCCTTTAGTTCTATGTCTTTATGCAATTCAGTAAAGGCGTCACTCAGGGTGACTAGGAGACCCCAAATGACAAAGGTAGGCTCCTGCATTTTCTCTTTCTGGCAGTCAGATTCTTCTTAGTGTTCCTCATGCAGGGTAACTTATGAACTTCTCCTCCATGACAGTCTTCCTTCCTACAGGAGCAGGGACTCTCTTTTCCTCAGGCAGGCTTCTAGGCACTATGCAGACAATCAGCTCTTCCAGCAAGAAGTGCATACTTCATGTAATGTCAGCTTGCATGTGGCAGACTAGCTGTCATGTGGACACCAGTCCTGGTCACACAGCAACTCTTCAAGTACTCTGCAGAGTATTCCTTTCCTTAGCCATGAAGAACTTTGAGCTTGAACAAAGTGAGGTGGTTTGTATCCCAGTAACAAGTGCCTGACAAGAATCCTACCTGGTAAAGGCAACACCAGAGCAAGGTTGAGCAGGTAGATAGCAGGGTTTTAGTGAAACCAAAAAGCAGACACTGCCATCGGCTTTGGCGAAACAAGCCAAAACTGGGTTGTTGCGGATGACTCCTGACGTTGATGCAGCAATGTCTGAAGGTTAGAAAGGGAGTGGACATAGGACAACATTGCAGATTGCATTAATCTTTGAGTAAATAACGTTTCCTGGAGCAATTTCCAGTGATGGCAGGACTATGGAAGAGAAGGGGGAGAAGGCAGGTTAGGATCAACTCTTACTACTGATCACTCAACCAGAATTCTGATTATGTCAGGGCCATTCCCTTTAGCCAGACCGCCACAAATATGGAATCAGGGGCTTTAGGTACTCGCAGTCCATCTAGCCAAAACTCCACCAATAGGTAATCAGGAGCTTTGGTGATCCTCAAATCTCATTAAACTCCACTGTATACCTTCTGTTCATTTGGTTTAGTGCTTACAAACCCTCATTTGTAATGCACTTTATAAATTCAAATTTCAATGTATATAAAGGAGAGAGAAAGAGAAGGCAGTTTGGGAAACACTGACCGCTGCCTCTTCTTTCTCTCAGGTAGGAATCGTCAAGAGAATAAAAGGAGGATACTTCTTAATGGGGTATGAAGAACGTTCAGGCTACATGTCAAAAATGACCGCTGCCTGGAAAGACAAGGAGGGAAAAATCTAGAAGTACAAAATAATCCACACTATATGGTCAACGCATAGCTGATGGGGTTTATTCACAAACTGTAATATGTAGTATGTTTAATAGAACAGTAGCTCTATTAATGTACTATAAAATGCTATTCACAAACCTTAATTTTGAGGTTCTAATTCCACCTCTCCTATCTTGTTCGGTGCTGAGATCTCTGTCCTGACTGCAGAGTCTCCACACACATAAGTATACATTTTACTATTAAATGTGGGAGGAACAGAAAAAAGGGCCCGAAGAATGGTAAATGGTAAATTCTTACTACAAAATGAACTGAGTTAGGAGAGGACTAAGGAGAGGTAAAAGGAGTGTTACGGAGGGGTTTAGGGAACAACATATTCCCCCCTACAAAAGAGTAGGCCCATTCCTCATCAGAAACTGCACTTCTAAAGCTACTACAGCCAAAAACGACCCAAAACAGTTGTAAACGCACTCAAACTCAGAGATGGAGCAAGTCCATCACCATACATGGCGAACCACAGGTATTATATTACCCACCCATAGACAATAATGGAGGTAGGGGCTTAAAATAAAACCACATAGGAAACCAAGCTAAATTGAATTATATTTAGTAAACTAATTAAAAATACAAATACATTTAATTTACAAGTAAGGACATTTTCTACAAAGAAAACATGTTTTTTTTACATTTAAATTGAATATAGTATAAATTCCTTTTTTAGATTTAAAAATTAAATCAATGTACCATCACATTTTATTGAAATATAATTAAATTACTTTCAATTATTCCGAAACATCACTTTTAATAATTTTACTACATATTAAAAATATATATTTTTTAACTTTAGGCTTGACATGTTTTTGGGGAATTTAAACTTCAGAAATTATTTTTTATTATATTTAATGTAATCAAAATAATTCTATGCTAAATTTAAACTGTTATTAAATCTCTAACTATTTATATAGTTCTGAAATTAAAATAATTATATAAAATTAATTAAAATTAATGTATTAAATTCATACATGTTTCTCTATTTTATTAAAGCTTAATAAACGTTGACAATTTTTCTCTTCCTACATGTGAAAAGCTACTAGAAGTAACTTTAAACTATGAATTTGTTTTTTTCATAATTAAATAAATTACATAAACATGTATTTTTAAAGGTGTATTAGCAAAATTCCCATCTAAAGCAAAATATTTGTATTTTTTTATTATGAATTGCGAATGACAAAAAGTTATTTATATAATTAATAGAAAGGCATGTAAGTTATCTTTATTTTTAAAGAAAAGGAGAGTAAAATATTTATTTTTAAAATATATAATTTTTGAACATTCAATTGCATTTCTATTTATATTTTAAAAGTCAAAATAAATTATTTGAATCCAGCATTATTTCTTAAAGGGTTCTATTTCAAGTACCTCCTTCCGTTATTTCCTAATGGAGGGTGTTCCACTCATCAGTGGTTGGTCAGGTATGATGTGGGAGGTATGATGTGGGACTTACTACTGCTCCATTTTGGTTGTAGTAACTTTACACTCATATATTAGGCGTCACCGTGTCTGCCTGATTCTTATCATCTTGGTTCTGTTACGCCAGGTCCTGGTACCCCTGCTCCTCATGCTACTCCTGGTTCTTCCCTCCCTGGCCCTCCTAACCCTGGTGCTAGTTCTGCTTATCCTGATCCTTTTAGTCTACCTAATCCTTCTCAATCTGATCCCTGACCCTAATGTTCCTAGTTCATCTGCTCCTGATCTCTCTAAACCTCCTGGTCCCCTCAGTCCTCCTGCTTCATTCTGCCATGGTTCTGTGCTAACTCTTCCTCTTATACCTGATTCTTCTTTTTCTGGTCACCCTGTTACTCCTCATGGCCTTCCTGTTTCTAATCACCCCGTTTGGTCCTCTTAGCTCCTGCCATCCTGGCCCTCTTTTTCCTCCTCACCCTGGTCCTCCTCATCTTGGTGTGCCAGGACGTGATCCTCCTGGCCCTCTGGGCCTTAATAATAAAGATTCTGTTCTCCTAGGCTTCCAGGCTCTGGTTCTGGTGTGCCTGGCCCTGGCCTCCTATTCCTGGTCCTCATAGTCCCTGCCCTCCTTATGTTCTGTATGTTCTCTTGACTTGATCCTCTTGCTCCTGGTCTTCGTTATTTGGGTCTTTGTATGCCTAGTCTTTTTGGTCTATGTTCTAATGGCCTTTCTCTCCCTTCCAGGCCACCTTCTCCTGGCCCTTTCTGGTCCTGTTCCTTTCTGGTCCTCTTGACTCTGATGCCATTGTCCTGGTCCTTCTGACCTCATTTTCCTCACCCTATTCAACTGATTCTTGATATTCTTGATACCTCCGATCCTGGTTCTACTGGTCCCCTTGGCCTTTCATGTCCTAGTCCTATTAGGTGTGGATGTATTGATTACACTGGAGCTTGCTGTGATGCAAGTTGGCATGTAGAAATACGCAGACACTGTCAGTAGATTAAGAGAGGGTTTATTGTAAATTGAATGGATACATAAATGACCCAACCAGGAGCAGATGTAGTACATGCTCAAGCCTGGTCTGTATGGCTTAAAGGCTCTTCAGAGAACACCCATAACCCTGACATTCCATGATATTATTGGGTAACCTGACAAGCAGAATACCACAGAGCTCTTAGTTTTTGGATCGTCCTGGTACTCCAGGCCTTGTTCTTGTTCTCTTGGAGTTTCTTGTACTGTACCCACTGGTCCTGTCCCTTTTCCCCTTGGTTCTCCATTTGGTTCCTCCCGAGCCTGGTCATTTTGGTCATAGTCATCCTGGACTTCCAGGTATAGCACCATTGATCTTTTTGGCTCTGACTGTGCTGCATACTTCTGAACCTTCTCATCTCAGATCATGGCCTTTCGGTTCCACTTGGTACTCCTGACCCTGGTCCCAAAATCGCCGGTCAATTAGCACATACTAATCTGTTCTCTGCAGCCAGATACATAGCCAGTCACTAGTTAAATAGCGGAGATTATGTATTATTTTGACGACTGCAGGGTAAATAGCAGAGATGTGTACTGTTTGTCTGCCTGCCAGATAAATATCCACTTTCTCATTTGTAACTGTTTCCATTCTCCCAGACATGAAAATAAACCTCAACTAATTAATTTAAACTACAAACATTGGATGCTGCATTTATGCTAGCACATAATTTCAATATCAATCTTACATCACCTCAGAAAGATGATACTTTCACTAGATAATCTTGCTTTGGAATATTCTAAGTCTTGACATCCAAAAATAGTGGGCTGATATTTTAGGCACCACGCTGCATTTGGGTTTACTCACTAAATTTCCTAGCCTTGAATCATTGATTCTCTTTGTAGCAAGGCCCTCTAGGACCCACTTTGGCTCTCCATTTTAGTTTTATATTGTACACATTTTAGCAGACTTTGTTTTAGCAATGTTATTTTTACATATTTTACTGTACATGCTGTTTTTTAGGAATACTTTCCTGCAACATAATATGTACACTTCATTCAAGGCTAAAGAACAGAACAAGATATCCTAGTGTTTGCACTGCCTGCTCGAAGAAAGCCTCTGACATCTAGACACATCATTACATTAGAGCTGTACCTCTAACAGTTGTTTTGTTATGTAAATAGTACACTGTTCCTTCATGGGTCAGAGGTGCACTAAAGCCACGAAGGTCATGGAACAAAGGCTGTGTTCGATGTGTAACTCTGCTAGCACTGATCTTCCATCCTGATCATCCAGAGAGAGATTTCCAAATTTACTCCAGACCAAGTCATCCAGTTATAGGGTCTCAGGCTAACCTAAGATATCTCTGATGGTTTAGACCAGTGGTCTTCAAACTTCTTAATGCCCCCGCCCCCCGAGTGGGGAAAAAAAATCATCGCCCCCCCCTCAGAAGTTTTCACAATTATTTTATTAAATTGGCAATGTTTAAATATGTCTATACATATTTAAACATTGCAGTTACGTTCTGTTACTGTTTTAAAATGCAATCAAATACATGATCACCAAACATACTATTCTAGTCAGGCAGGCCTTACTAACACGTACAAGTATCCACAGTGTGACTATTAGAAGTGGGGGTGGGGGGTTTGAAGGATATTTAGAGTCCCTTCCCTTTTGACACCTTCTCCCAGCCAGGATATAAATGACAAAAGATGTTAGGGAGGGCCCATTGCAGAGGGGCTTGGTGCCGCTTATTTTTTTTAGCTTAAAACAAAGCACTGTTATCAGCACAATGCTTCTTTTGGCAAGCCCCCCCCCCGATCACCTAAGGCCCCGTTAGGGGGGCCACCCCCCCCAGTTTGAAGAAGCCTGGTTTAGACAGACTCAGTCCCTGCATTCTGAAGACCTGTTGTCCTAATATGCAGTTCTCCCTCTTCCAGTGGGAACTGTATAACATCTACGGGCTTTCCAATGCATTTCACTCATATCTTCTTGCAGAGACGCACTATACTTGAGTGGTACTTAGATGCTGATGCTTTTGGGGGCAAATCGTCAATTGTTTAATTCAGTCACTAAGCACTTTATTAGTCAAATCAAGTGTGAGGAAATCTAATAAGCTTAGAAAATAACTCCAGTGGTTCACAGGTGAAATAAGATAGAGATGGCACATGATGAACAGAAGAATCCGATAATTGATGAGACATCAATCAGACAACAGCACTTTGGCATGTATTACAAGTATATAAAAAAGTGTTTACAGAACCAAAAGGTAGTACTGTAATAAACCATGGTCAAATCTATTCCAGATTTGCAAGTCTACTGACAGTATCAGGTTTTGGAAGCACAACCTTGATGTGGTTAATGAATAACCCCAAAGCAACATCATTCCTGCATAAATCTTATCAACACTGATATCTGCTCTCACTGTTTGGCAACCTTATGCATGTTATGTTTAGAGGCTTCTGATGCCTCAGACTTGGAAGGGAAGAATGTTTGATCTTAAGCCCCCTGTTTAAAAAATGTGACCTTGCTATGCCAAGCATTTGATGTAGAGGCCAAATTCTACTCTCCTCTGATTTCAAAAGACTTGCAGAAGTGGTCAGACAATAAATGACTGCTTTCAAAGGTTCAGGAAGGGTTTTGTCCCTCAGGTAGTTCAATAAACAACATAGTAACATCTATGATATTGATTAGCAAATACACAAACTTCAGGCATATGCCACTGTTTACTTGATTTATGATTTCAAAGCAATTGTTGATGAAACTTGCAGAAATCATCTATGGCGAAATGAAACAATTGAGTCGCTCTGCCCATTTTATTAAGGTCTATTAAGTCACTATATGAAACCAATTGGGCTGAAATCACATTGAGCCTGGGCAATTCCATCTCACCAACATCTTTATTTACTGAGGCCTGAAGCAAGGGTGCATGCTCTCCCTTCTTTTAAATTGTTTATGTACTGCATCTTTGCTCATATTCAAAATCATCAGTTATCTTTCCTCCTATATTACAACTGATAATTCCATTGTTAAAGTTCGCTGATGTAAAATCTTGATAACTTTAACAAATAACAAAAAACTAGAAGTCAAACACAGCCAAGTGGCATGGTCTGTGATTAAAAAAAAGACAGTTAAAAGGCACTCATGGCAGTTTGGTGAAAATCTTATTGATCAATGTCATCCTGTAACTACCTTGGTTTATGGGAGATGGCTAGGTTAGTACTAAATGTCATCTATTAAAATAAAAACCTAGAACTTCTGGTTTAAACTTGTCATTACTTCCTCTTCTCCTTCCTCGTCCCACTTTTTACTGCAGAATTAAATGTACCCGGTCACTAGACCCTTCCTCTGTTTTTAAGCTGTCTTCAGTTTTTGCACCGGTGCAAAAGAACCACCCATAAATCCAATCACCTCCTGCAACACTTCCTATTTCTTTTTACTTACTGAGGAGGGCTCTTTTATCGAGGTTTAGCCGTGGTAACCTCCATCATTTCTGTATTGGTGCCCCTTTAAGAGTATGTCCTTTATTTTTTATATTTCATAGGGTAAGATACAGGGTGGAGTTAGATTCACTCGCCTCTGATTGAAAATTCGTGGCACCTGCAGGGGAGTGCTACATGATCAAGCAACCATACCAATGTATTATACCAGCTTTTCTTCATGTTCACATGCAGCTGCTCTTGGTGCCGTGTGAGCCATGTGTTGTTTGTTGAGTCATGGTGGCTGCTGGGCTCCTCTTTCATATCTTATAGTTTTTAGATGCCACAGGGGAAGAGATGTTAGAGGGACAAGAAATCCTCACTTTAAGTAGCAAGGGGGATTAAAAGCAATCAAGGTGTCTGCTGGGGCGCTGTGCTCCTTACCTTTATCAAAGTAATCCTTCCATTGAGATTACAGAGCCTTCGCCTCATTAGGTTTTAAGGAGTGTCAGGTTTTTGGTTCTGCATGCCCTTACTATTTTATGGAGGGGGGGTTGCAGATATCTCTTTGCTGTTTACAACAATGTATGGTAAAGTTTGTCCGTCCTGTATAATAATGTCAAGCACTTCTTTTAGCCTATTATTGTCATGTCCCCTGTGATTATGTAAGGCACTTACATTTTAGGTGCAATGTGTTTTTACTCCTGGAAGCTACTGCTGGCTCAGAATGGACAAGCATTCAAGAGAGTCACGTCATACCTTGCCTGCCACAGGGAGATATTTGCATGTGGTCAACGGCAAAGGATCGAATTCTTCTCTATGTTGGAGATAGACTTACAAGACAAGTCTTTGTCTGAGGCACGTAATTGGTATTGCAAGAGGAGTTCTCCTTCTCCTGATTCTCTGTCTTCTTCAGACAATTCAGCTTATTCATTTTCTCCACCATCATCCTATTCCTCTGTGGAAAGCCCTCACGACTCCGCCTGCCACAGAGTGTCGCCAAATGACACCCAGGGCCCTTTTTCATGCAGAGACTGCAGCTGCACCTTCATCTGCCACCGCACATCAGCCACCCACCGCACGATTGACAAATACCTGACCTGACTGCCTCAGCTGTATCCTGCTCAACACATGCTCCCTCCACAAACACACCATGGAGATGTGGGACCTACTCGACTCCGTCTACCCCGACATCGCCATCCTCATGGAATCTTAGATGAACTCCACCTCCGCCCCGGACATCGCCAATGCCATCCCAGACAGCTATAAGATCCTTCATAAGGACCGCATCAACAAGTCGGGTGGAGGCATTGCCATTGTATACAAAAGCACCCTCCACCTCACCATTTATTCAGACGACCACTTGACCAACATGGAGCACCTCCACAGCCAGGTCCAGATCAATTTGAACACCACCCTCCGCGGCACCCTCATCTACAGACTCCCAGAACCCCGTCCACCTTTCAGCGACTCCATCATCGACTTCATCGCACCCCACGCTCTCGCCTCCACAGACTACATTCTCCTCGGCGACTGCAACTTTCACCTGGACAACCTCAATGATAAGAACACTGCATCCGTGCTGGAGAACTTCACCACCGTTGGACTCAAAGAACGTGTCACCTCCCCAACCCACTCAGCAGGACACACGCTCGACTTCATCTTCTCCGCCAGTGACAACATCATCATCATCAGCCACACCTCCGAGCTCCTTTTGGACCGACCACCGCTGCATTCACTTCTCCTTCACCAAACCCCCCGTACACCACCACACCAACTGCTACCCTCATAGAAGTTGGAACAAGGTCACAGAAGAACAGCTCACCACTGCCCTCAGCAAAACCCCACCACTGACATCCGTGGACGCTAATACCTCAGCACGCAACCTCTATCAATGGATCTCCAACTGCGGCGATACACTGGCTTCCCTCAAGAAAGCACCAGACAAGCAACACTCCAAAAAAGCCTGCTGGTAGTCATCCATCCTCCATGAGTCCAGGCGCACCTGTTGACGGCTTGAGACCCGAGGGTCATGGCATAGTATGTGTTAATAGACAAAGCAAGAAGCCGGGGGGAGGGTTAGCGATCATCCATAAAGTGATATGGGAGATCGCCACTCCCAACTTTGAGCAGATTGATAACATTGAAGGACTTCCCTTCTGTATAAAACTCTCTGCCTCCACCTCCTGCTCGGGACTCCTGCTTTATAGACCACCTGGCTGCAGCCTTAAATCCACCCCCCTCCCCTTGTGGACTATATGGCCCAGGCCAGCACACGGTACTCTAACTTCACGATGCTAGGTGACCTTAACTTTCATGTGGATGATCCTACTTGCCCGCAAAGTACTAACTTCACTTCCTCTTTGGCCGGCTGCAATTTAACGCAACGTGTGTTATTCCCTACACATAAGGCTGGCCATACACTTGACCTTTTTTGCTCAAACCTCCCCCACCTGACTGTCCATCCTCCTGAACCTGTGATCTGGTCAGACCACTTCCTGATCCCTTTTGGGATACACTTGAAAAGCGAAGGGAGAACCCCTTCCATCCCAAAAGGTTTCAGAAGGAGTTGGAGTAGGGTTACCCCAGAGTCACTCTCGCAAAACTTGCAGAACTCCCTTCCCTCCTTATCAAATAATTTTCAGACTAGCATCACGAATCTCAACAAATGGGTCAGTGACGCTCTCGACACAATGGCCCCTCTGAGACCGGTTAACTCTACGAGAACGTCCCCCTCCGTGCCCTGGTTTTCTGAGGATATCAGAGCAAAAAAATCAGAATGTAAAAGATTGGAGCGCATCTGGAGACTAACCTACTCGCAGGAAAGCAAAACCTGCTATCGTGCAGCACTCAAAGATTATCATAAACTCCTTATCATAAAAAAAGAGACTTCTTCGTCAAACGGATTACTAGTGCTAAGAACTCTTCTAGGGAAATCTTTAAAATAGTGAAGTCTTTTACGACTGACTCAACCCGCAAAACCGTGGTCCATGCTTTAATCACTTCCCATCTTGATTATGCGAACAGCATGTACATGGGTCTGCCGCTTGGACTGATCCATAGACTCCAGATCATTCAAAATGCGGCAGCCCGACTGGTCTGCGGGGTCCCGCTCCGACACCACATCTCTCCGTACCTTAGACAACTGCACTGGCTACCGATAGCCAAGCGGATTGAATTTAAGGCACTGACATTTGCCTTTCGAGCAGACAAAGGGAGAGGGCCTATCTATCTGAGAAGGAGACTCCACACCTATCAACAACACAGATCTCTAAGGTCCAACCACAAATGCTTTCTCGTCACACCACGCTTTGTGAAAGCAAGAATGGGAGGCAGAACATTCGAAGTGGGTACCACCAGATGTTGGAATAACCTCCCCCCTCACCTTCGCATGATGCAGTCCGAACTGGAATTCAGAAGGGCCTTGAAGACCTGGCTTTTTAATCGGAATGACTAGTCTAGCGCTGCTCTCTGCCTTGATCACTGTCTACTATCATGCCGGGACACCCCATTTGGGGTAGCTGCGCGCTCAACAAATGCCTTTTATTATTATTATTTATTATTGAGAAGAGATGGAGGACATCAAGACCCAGGAAGATCACTCAGCCTTCAAAACCGCTGTCATCACACACCACCACCTCATAAGAACAACAAAGAAAGCGGCCCTACGAGAAAGGATCAATGCCAACGCACACAATAGCAAAGAGATTTTTGCCGTGGTCAAAGAATTCACCAAAACCAGCACAGAGATAGCAGACATCTCACACTCCCAAGACATCTGCAACAACCTCAGCACCTTCTCCCACCACAAGATTAAGGAGATCTACGACAGCTTCAACAGGCTCGATACCCAAGACATTCGCACCCCACCTGCAACCACTGCACCTAACAACACAGACCCTGCTCAACTGGACTCCCCTCACTGCTGACGACACCCTCAACATCATGAAGAGCATCCACTCTGGAGCACCTTCGGACCCCTGCCCTCACCACATCTTCAAAAGAGCAGGCACCTATGTCGCCCCCATACTCTGCCGCACCATCAACTGCTCCATCAACTCTGCCACCTTTCCAGAAGACTGGAAACACGCAGAGATCAACCCCTTGCTGAAGAAACCTTCTGCCGACCCAACATACCTCAAGAACATCAGACCCATCTCCCTGCTCCCCTTCTCAGCCGAGGTCATCGAGAAGGCCATCAACGCCCAACTTTCCGAGTTCATTGAAGCGAACCAAATCCTGGACCTCTCCCAATGTGGCTTCCGAAGCAACCACAGCACCGAAACAGCCATCCTTGCCATCACAGACGATGTCCGCATCCTCCTCGACCAAGGCGAAACTGCAGCCCTCATCCTCCTGGACCTCTCAGCTGCCTTCCACACAGTCTCCCACCATAACCTATGTACAAGACTCTACAACGCCGGCATCCACGACAAAGCCCTGGAATAGATCCACTCCTTCCTCACCGGTCAAACACTCCTCTGTCCTACTCTGAACCCACAGAGATCAGCTGCGGAGTGCCTCAGGGCTCCTCCCTGAGCCCCACTCTCTTCAACATTTACATGGCCCCGCTTGCAGCTATTGTCAAGAACCATGGCCTCAACATCGTCTCCTATGCTGACGATGCCCAGCTGATCCACTCCCTCACCAACTAACCCACAGTCGCCAAGAACAACTTCCATGACGGGATGAAGGCAGTTGCTACCTGGATGAAGGACAGCTGCCTCAAGCTCTACTCCGAGAAGACCAAAGTCCTCTTCCTGGGCTCCACCCCCTCTGCCTCGGACGACTCCTGGTGGCCCGCAGATCTTGGATCCCCCCACAGCCACAGACCAAGCACGAAACCTTGGAATCATCCTGGACTCCACGCTCACCATAAAGCACCAGTTCAACGCCATCTTATCATCCTGCTTCCACATGCTACACCTGCTCTGAAAGATCTTCAAGTGTATCCCCACCGAGTCCAGAAAGACAGTCACCCACGCACTCATCAACAGCAGAGTCGACTACATTAATGCACTTAACGCCAGCATCACCCTGAAACTCCTCAAGAAACTTCAGAACATTCAGGACGACTCCGCCAGACTCATCCTCAATATCCCCTGCTGCAGCCACATCATCAGCCACCTGAGAGACCTCCACTGGCTCCCGGTCACTAAAAGAATCACCTCAAGCTCCTCACACATGCCTCCAAAGTCCGACACGATGCGGGACCTGCATACCTTAACCACCGCCGCTCATTCCACGCACCCACTAGAGACTTCTGCTCCACCCTTCTGGCCTTGGCACCGTCTCACATATCTGTAAGACCAAGGCAGGACGAAGGTCCTTCTCCTACCTCGCAGCAAAGACATGGAACACCCTGTCTCCCCATCTCAGGCAATCACCGTCACTGCCTCAATTCAGTAAGGACCTCAAGACCTGACTCTTCGAATGAACCACAGTGCCTTCGGTGAAGCAGCAGCCCCCCCAGCACCTTGAGACCCTTACGGGTGAGTAGTCGTGCTTTACAAGTCACCTGATTGGTATGTATGTGATGAGAAAAATATTAGTGCTAATGTAAATTGTATACGAGAGTACAATTGTTTAAGAAGACTTTATGCTCCTCATTTAGGTGAATATCCAATATATGAGAAACATATAGTGTGTCCAAAATGGAAACATAAAAGGCATTTAGGAGTAGTAAAGTTAGGAATCCTAACTTTACTACTCCTAAATGCCTTTTGTGAATACCAAAAACCGTAAAGTTAGAATTTTGTCTCAGATTACTTTTGTGAATCGGGCCCATAGACACTATCCATGCAATTACCCAGGTACTATCCATGCAGTCACCCAATCACCCAGGAACTATCCATGCAGTCATGCATTCACTCATGCACTATTCATGCACTCATCCATTCACTCTGGCAATACCCGTGCACTCATCCATTGACTCAGGCACTACCGCTGCAATCATCCATTTATTCAGACACTAACCTTGCACTCATCTATTCACTCATGCACTATTCATGCACTCATCCATTCACTCAGGCAATACCCATGCACTCACCCAGTCACCCAGGCACTATCCATGTGCTTATCCATTCACTCAGGCACTACCCATGCACTCATATAATCACTCAGGCACTATCCTTGTAGTCATCCATTCATGTAGGCACTACGCATGCACTCATGCATTCACTCATGCATTCACTCAGACACTAACCTTGCACTCATCCATTCACTCAGCCACTACGTATGCACTCATCCATTTACTCAGCCACTACCGTTGCACTCATTCTTTCACCCAAGCACTGCCCTTCAACTCATGCATTCACCCAGGAACTGCTCATGCACGCATCCAATCACTACCTCTGCACTCATCCATTTACTCAGGCAGTGCCTATGCACTCATCCATTGACTAAGGCACTACCCATGCACTCAAGCATTCACTCAGCCACTACCCATGTAGTCATCCATTCATGTAGGCACTACCCATGCACTCATGCTTTCACTCAGACACTAACCTTGCTCTCATCCATTCACTCAGACACTACCGTTGCACTCATTCATTCACCCAGGCACTACCCTTCAACTCATGCATTCACCCAGGCATTGCTCGTGTACACATCCAATCACCCAGTCACTACCTCTGCACTCATCCATTCATTCAGGCAGTACCTATGCACTCATCGATTGACTCAGGCACTACCCATGCACTCATTCATTCACCCAGGCAGTACCTCTGCACTCATCTAAACACTTAGACACTAACCTTGCCCTCATGTATTCACTCATGCACTACCCATGCACCCATCCATTCACTTACATGCTACCCATGCACTCACCCAATCACTCAGGCACTATCTATGCACTCATGCATTCACTCAGCACTACCCATTGACTCATCCAGTCACCCAGACACTACCTTTGGACTCATTCATTCAATAAGACGCTACCCATGCAGTCATCCAATCACCCAAGTACTACTCTTGCCCCTGTCCAGTCACCCAGGCACTAGCTATGCACTCATTAAATCACCCGGCTACTATCAATGCAGTCACCTAATCACCCAGGCACTATCCATGCACTCATGCATTTACTCAGGCACTACCAATACTCTCATCCATTCACAAAGCTGCTACCCATGTACTCATCCATTCACGTAGGCACAAACTATGCACTCATGCATTCACTCAGACACTAAGCTTGCACTCATCCATTCACTCAGCTACTACCCATGCATTCATCCATTCCCTCAACCACCACCGTCGCACTCTTTCATTCACCCAGGCAGTACCCATGCACATATGCAATCACTCAGTCAATACCCTTGCACTCATCCATTCACCAGGCACTGCTCTTGCACACATTCAATCACCCAGTCACTAGATTTGCACTCATCCATATACTCAGGCAGTACCCATGCACTCATCCATTGACTCAGGCACTACCTATGCACTCATGCATTCACCCAGGTACTGCATCTGCACTCATCCATTCACTAAGACAGTAACCTTGCACTCATCTATTCACTCATGCACTACCCATGCACTCATCCATTTACTCATCCACTGCCCTTGC
Organism: Calotriton arnoldi; assembly: GCA_963921515.1. Taxonomy (NCBI): domain Eukaryota; kingdom Metazoa; phylum Chordata; class Amphibia; order Caudata; family Salamandridae; genus Calotriton; species Calotriton arnoldi. The sequence goes on along the minus strand of CAWUFW010014822.1, from coordinate 298,710 downwards.
AATCATTTGTTAACCCAGGCACTGCCCTTGCACATGTGTAATCACTCAGTCAATACCCTTGCACTCATCCATTAACCCAGGCACTTCTCATGCATACATCCAATCACCCAGGCACTTCCTCAGCACTCATCCATTCACTCAGGCAGTAACTTTGCACTCATCTATTCACTCATGCACTACGCATGCACTCATTTCTTCACTTATGTACTACCCATACACTCACACAATCACACAGGCACTATCCATGCACTCATCCAACCATCTAGGCACTACACTTTCACTCATCCTTTCACTAAGGCACTACCCTTGCACTCATGCAATCATCTAGGCACTACACTTTCACTCATCCTTTCATTAAGGCACTACCCTTGCACTCATGCAATCACCTAGGCACTATCCTTCCACTCATGCATTTACTGAGGCACTACCCATGCACTCATTCAATTATCCAGGCACTCATGCAATCACGCAGGTACTATTCATGTATCTGTGCATTCACCAAATCACTAACCACTACCTGTTCCCTCATTCTATCACTTAGGCATTACACCCACATACTCATCGAATCATCGAGGCACTAGGCAGACATTCTTACAATAACTCACACACTACTTAAACAGTCTTTCAATTGCACAGACAGTACTTATGTAGTCATACAAACAGTAGCACACTATTCATCCAGTCAACTAAACTTTCAAACACTAATCAAACACTCATCAGATATACATACACTATTATACAAATAACTCACCACACACACATTTATTCATCCAATCAGTTTCACCACATACAATGTTTCAAACAATTTTTTTATTTTTTTGGTGTTTGAAAAAAAATAAAGTTCTATGGTCCAAATGCAGTGTTTCTAAAACAACAAAGAAACATGAGACTGCAAAACCAACAAAAAAATTAACACTTGTGTGTCTTAATAATAAGATTGATGACAGCATCAATTGTTCTCCTACACAGAGAATGGTTTGGCACTTCCTGCAGTGCGCTCGAGCATCTGCCGAATCAGGGAAGATCTGGGGTTGAGGTGTGGAGAGAACAGGTGCAGCAGATATCGATGGCTGATTGACTTCGCTTTGCGCAGCTTGCTCCCTCTTCTACTGAGCCATAACTTCCTTTGCAAGGCGAGTTGGGTGCATGGTCTCCAGATGCTTTTTCATGGAGGATTTCCCGCAGGAATACTTTTTCTCTGATCCTCTGGAGAGAACTTTTTGGCATAAAGAGCAGGTGACTTTTCTGGCATTAACCTTTTTTTCACCCTCTGGATGCAGACACACCCAAAACAAGAAGAAAAGAACAGGTGTTGGATCCTCCTTCTAAGAGAATGAAAACCTTTCTAACCAATGAAAAGCTTTGTTTCCATGTGACATGACGTAGCAACGGAGTCGCGTACACATCGCGTATACGTCACGGGTTAGTAAAATGTGCTAAATTTAATTTAAAAGTATAAATTACTATTTGTAAATTGTTATTAAAAATATTTTAGTGGAAAGTCTTTAAGCAAAACAGATATTTAAACTTTGCACAGTGATATTTCAAACTTTTTTAAAACTACGCCAGAGTCGCGACCCCCTATGTGATCCCGGAAATACGTGCCGCAGGGTGCACAACAGCTTCTCAGTTCCATAAAATACTTAGAAATTTGATTTTAAATAAACCTTAAAATATCTTCAATTATATTTTACTACTCTAGGTATAATTCATCATAATTTTATTGTTTCTAAAACTTAATTCAACTGTATTTAACAGTGAAAAAAATGTGAGAAGTTGCGACCCCCTACGCGACCAGTGCGCGATGGTGCTGCGTACATAAATATCTGTTCTAAATCTCTTAAAAATATTTAACATCTACACTAATACTATTTATTTATATTCAGTAATAAACCTCTTTGTTAAAAATATATATTATTTCGGTCTTATTATATTTATTTTACACTGATGTTTGCATAACTTATTCTCACAACGAACCCGTAGATCCACGACCGGTGCCTGATGGCGCTGCGTCCATAAAAATCTATTTAAAAGGTTTTAAAAGAAATTTATAGCTTCTGTAATACTATTTTTTTACATTCACTAATAAACCTCTTCCTGAAAAATATACATTATTTCACTGTATTTATGTATTTTACACTTAAATTGGTATAACAGATTTGCGAACTGAGCGCAATGCTTTTTTTAAAACAACAAAATATTTATATAAAAAGAAGATATTTATAACAATGACACAACAATACATCTTTTGTACTGTTAAAAGTATTCACACAAAACCTAATTCATCAAAAAAATAAAATAAAATTACCCCAAAATATTAAATATAAACTTTCTTTTTCTACGCTTAATTCTGTCATATAAAAACATACTCTACAAAATTATAAACAATAGAGATATATGTTCTAAATATTAAAATTGTTCAAATAAATAACACTATCATTATGTAAGCAGTTACGTTATATATTTTAAATAAGTGATTATATTTTTTTTTACTTTTTAAAAATACATGGAAAATCTTACAAAAATGTACACAAATAATAGTTACAGAAATCTTTTAATAAATAAAACTATTTAAAAACCTTACAAATTCACTGAAAAAAACCAAAGGTTTCACGTACGTTATAGCTAGGAATTAGCATTTAAAACACCTTAGAAATTCACAAAAAAACCCACAGGATTAAGGGACGTTATAGTTAGGAATTATCATTTAAAAAACCTTAGAAATTCATGGAAAAAACCAAAGGTTACAGGGACATTATAGTTAGGCTATCATTTCACTCATACAACATCAGAGAAATTCAGCCTTTATAGTTAGCTGAGCTATTTATAACTCGCACCTGTGCAATGCACTGCTTGCGACCTCACATATTACATCACTCATGACATGGTCAGTGACATCACTTATGACATCACTAATGACATCTCAAATGACATCAGTGATGACATCTCCACAGCATATCTGAAGCACCCACACACACCCCTGTAGAATCTTTTATACACCCACTGCCACTCTCACACAACCATTCATAAACCTATTCACAGAGCCATACCAGTACTTATACACCCACTCACTGATTCATTGATCTACACAGACAACCACCCATACTACCACTCATAGACCCACTCACTCACTAATACAGCCATTGACATATCCACTCATGCAGCCATACAGGTGCTCCCACACAGAGTGAGTCACCAATAGAATTACTCACACATCTAGACACTCACCCATGCAGTCAATGACACAGCCACTTACTCACCAATAGATTGTTACACACCCACCCACTTACTTACTCATACAAATAGCACGTACTCACTAAGGTATACAGTCACTGACAGAAGCATGTACGCACCCATATAGCCATTCTCACATTCACTCACTCACGCATACAGTCACTCATACACCCTGTCACCCATGTAAACTACCTTTCACATACTCCGTTACTCACCCATACTGACAAATGCACTCAATCACTGACACAGTCATACAGACACTCACTCACCCATACAACTTCTCACACATGCACACATTATGAGTGTTAAATATATACACCAAGGTGTATTGGTGAAACAGTGGGTTTATGAGTGACTGTATCGATGACTTAGTATGTGTGTGACTGACTGTATAAGTGAGTGATTAGGTGTCTCAGTGAATGTATGGGTGAGTGACTGGTTGTATGAATGTGTGTATCTGTCTGTCAGTTAATGTCTAAGTGGGTGTTTGAGTGTGTTAATAGGTACGTGAATGGCTATATGGGTGATTGATTGGTTGTTTGACTACTTCTATGGTTGTCTGGGTGTCTGTGTGTGTGGGTGAGGAGGTGTGTGACTGCCTGTATGGATCAGTGAGTGGGTGAGTCAGTGGCTCTATGGGGTACTGTTGTGTGTGTGAAAAGCTGTGTGAGTGATTGAGTGTTTGTATGGCTGTGTTGGTGATTGAGTGCATGTGTCAGTATGGGTGAGTAACTGAGTATGTGAAAGGCAGTATACATGAGTGATGGTGTATATGAGTGACTGGATGCATGAGTGAGTGAATGTGAGGGTGGCTATATAGATGAGTCCATGCTTCTGTCAGTGACTGTATAGCTGAGTGAGTATGTGTTCCTATTTCTATGAGTAAGTAAGTGGGTGGGTATGTAACTGTTTCAGTGAGTAAGTGGTTGTATGATTGACTGTATGGGTGAGTGTCTAGGTGTGTGAGTAGTGTTATGGGTGACTCACTCAGTGTATCAGTGCCTGTGTGACTGTATGAGTGGATATGTCAATGGCTGTATTATTGAGTGAGTGGGTCTATGAGTGGCAGTATGGGTGAGCGAGTGGATGTGTGTATAGATCAATGAATCAGTGAGTGGGTGTGTAAGTACTGGTACGGCTTTGTGAATGGGTTTGTGAATGGTTGTGTGGGAGTGGCAGTGGGTGTATAAAAGATTCTACAGGGGTGTATGTGGGTGCTTCAGATATGTTGTGGAGATGTCATCACTGATGTCATTTGAGATATCATCAGTGATGTCATGAGTGATGTCACTGACCATGTGTGAGTGGGTGCGTCTTCGGAAATATGGTAAGACTTACAACAGTGACATGGGAAGGGTTGCTGTTTTATATTTGGCTAGGCCCAACATTCTGAGCAGTCAGTGAATAGTGAAGCTGCCAGAGAAAAGTGAGGTTTAAGACATGTTAGCAGAGGGATTAGGGATTAGGCTACTTCATATGAGTCTCTAGAAAGGTGCACTTGAAGTAGACCGTATAAATTTCGGTGTCAGCTTGCAATGGAAAGTGCACACTGTCAAGTTTAAAGGTCTACTTGTACATGCATTCTGACACGTGCTGTGCGTCTGAAGATGCTAGCTTAAAAACCTGGTAGCTTCTCATACAGGGGTACAAATCTTCTCGGTTCCGCTCCATCATTCGTTCGCAGAGGGAGACATGTCTTACCTATAAAGGTGTCACAGAACCCCACAAACAGACTGTTGAATACCCACATGCCCTGTATTATGAGCAGAAAGGTATACATATACCTTCTTCTACAGAAGCTTAGAGAGCAAGCGGTCTGAAACACAGGTATTCTAGTATTTCTAGGTTCCTTTTTATGTATTATGTCAATAGGAAAAGGCACAGACACACACATTGAAGTCTTCAGAAACATGGTGAGACTTACAACTGTGACATGGGAAGGGTTGCTGTTTTATATTTGGCTAGGCCCAACATTCTTAGATGTCAGTGAATAGTAAAGCTGCCAGAGAAAAGTGAGGTTTAAGACATGTTGGCAGAGGAATTAGGGATTAGGCCACTTCGTATGAGTCTCTGGAAAGGTACACTTGAAGTAGACCGTATAAGTTTAGGTGTCTGCTTGCAATGGGAAGTGTACTCTGTCAAGTTTAAAGGTCTGCGTGCTCTTGTAACTCAGGTATTTGTCTACTTGTACATGTATTCTGACATGTGCTGTGCGTCTGAAGATCCTAGCTTAAAAACCTGGTAGTTTCTCATACAGGTGCAAAAATCTTCTCAGTTCTGCTCCATCATTCGGTCACAGAGGAAGACATGTCTTACTTATGTACGTGTCACAGATCCCCTCAAATAGACTGTTGAGTACCCATGTGCCCTGTATTATGAGCAGAAAGGAATACATACAACTTCTTGTACAGTACTACACATACACTCTTCCATTCTCTCAGGCACTACCCAATCAGCCAGACACAATGAATACACTCATGCAATTACACACACAAGTCATGCACTCATCCAAATACCCAGGCTCTACTATTACACTCATCCATTCACTCAGACACTATCCATACATTCATCTAATCACCCAGGCAGTACCATGCACTCATCCAATGAGCCAGGCACTACCCTTGCACTCATCCATTTACTCAGACACTACCCATGCACTCATTCAATTACCCAGGCACTACCCATGCACTCATCAAATGACCCAGGCACTAGCCTTGCACTCATCCAATCACCCAGGCATTAATGATGCACTCATCCAATCACTCAGTCAGTATCCTAGCACTCATACATTCAGTCAGGTAGTACCCATGCACTCATCCAATCGCTCAGGCACTACTCTTGCACTCAATCATTCACTTAGGCACTACCCATGCACTCATCCCATCACTCACGCACTATCCTTCCACTCAACCAATCACTCATTCACTTTGCATGCACTCCTGCATTCTCTCAGGTACTACCCACGCACTTATCTAGTCACCCAGGCACTTCCCATGCACTCATCCAATCACTCAGGCACTACCCATGCACTCATCCAATCATCCCCCTGTATCATGGCAAGGTAGCATCTTGCAGCCCATTTTTATATTTGAAAAAAAAACCTATTTACTGCATACATATATAAATTATATAAAAAATGTATATAAAACATTAAAATATATTTAAAAAATCTTTTTGTATGTGTATATGTATATTTACTGGAAAAAACAGGATTCAGGGACGTTATAGTTAGCAATTAGCATGTAAAAAACCTTAGAAATTCACTGAAAAAAACACAGATTTCAGGGACATTATAGTTAGAAATTGGCATTTAAAAAACCTTAGATATTCACTGAAAAATCCACAGGTTACAAGAACGTTATAGTTAGGCTGACATGTCACTCGTACAAAACCAGAGAAATTCAGCGGTTATAGTTAGCTGAGCTAACAATAACTCGCGCCCCGCAATGCACTGCTGATGATGTCACATAGTACATCATTCATGACATGGTCAGTGACATCACTGATGACATCTCAAATGACATCACTGATGACATCACTGATTACATCATCCGTTAACTGAGTGTTTCTAAAAAGTTTAAGAATGTTATATATATATATATATACGTCAAGGTGTATTAGAAGAATGAGTGGGTGTATGAGTTTCTGTATGGATGATTAAGTGGGTACATGACTGACTGTATAAGTGAGTGATTAAATGTGTCTTAGTGAATGTATGGGTGAGTGACTAATCTGTGTGAACGTGTGCATTAGTCTGTCAGTTGGTGTGTAAGTGGCTGCATGGGTTGGTGTGTAGGTACATAAGTGTCTATATGGGTTATTTATTAGTTGTCTGAGTACCTGTATGGGTGCCTGAATGTCTGTGTGGATGGGTGAGGGGGGTGTTACTCCCTGAATGGATGTATGAGTGGGTAAAACCCTAGGTGTGCGGGTTCATGAATGCATATGTGAGGGACTGTATGGGTGCATGAGTGTGTGTATGGCTGTGTTGGTGAGTGAATAGGTATCTCAGTGGTATATGGGTGAGTAACTGCATATGTAAAAGGCAGTATATGTGTGTGTTGGAGTATATAAGTGACTGTATGTGTGAGTGAGTGATTGTGAGAGTGGCTGATTGGTGAGTGTGTGGTTGTGTCAGCAACTGTATAGGAGAGTTAGTAGGTGTGCGAGTATCTCTATGGGTGACTGACAGTGTATGAGTGGCTGTTTGAGTGTATGAGTGAATATATCAGCAGCTGTATTGGTGAGTGACTGGCTGTATGAGTGCCTGTTTGGGTGAGTGAGTGGATGTGTATGTTGACCTATGAATCAGTGAGTGGGTATATGCATACTTGTATTGATGTGTACATGGTTTCAAGAATGGTAGTCTGAAATTTGGAGTGGGTGTATGAAAGGTTATAGTGGGGTGTGAGTAGGTGCACCAGATATTATGTGGATGATGTCATGAGTGATGTTATCAGTGATGTCATTTGAGGTGTCATGAGTGATGTCACTGACCATGTCATGAGTGATGTAATATGTGACATCATCAGCAGTGCATTACGGGGGCACGAGTTATTGTTAGCTCAGCTAACTATATCGGCTGAATTTCTCTGGTTTTGTACGAGTGAAATGTCAGCCTAGCTATAACGTTCCTGTAACCTCAGGTTTTTTCAGTGAATATATACATTAATACATATACATATGTACTCCATTAGCAAGCAACTTTAGAGATGCCCAGCCTCTCAGGTCGGGGCCTGTAGGGTGCATCACCACCCATATATTCCAAAAGAAAAACACGTCCTTCACTGTCCGTGCAATAAGGTCCATCCAAGAGTGCATCCGTAAAAATCCTTTATTCAGGTAAATCTCTTGGCATAACGCGTTTCGACTTTCACAAGCCTTAATCATATGCAACTGATAATATGTGTATGCGTCCGTTTGGTCTTTTAAACATAGCTTTAAACAGCAATGAAAGACTACAGTTTTACAATACTCCACATGATGTTTAAAGTGGAAGTGGGTAAATAATTCAAGTATTACTCACGAATTTCACCATGAAAACAGTGCTAATTCTGAGCATTTTATGCAGGTGTTTCATTAATTTGAAATACAAAGCTTTTCTTTCAATAATGTTCTTAACTGTTTTCACTTTTTTCCATATATGTCCTATTGATATTTGCAGGACCACACCAACCATAGTGCTTTGCAATGATAGTTCTCAAATGTTCATGTCCTTCAATGTCTTTTAATTGTTTAGTTTATCTCTTTTCAATTCCATGCACCAAACTCCCATATTGTGCCTTCAGAGGATTCAATTCCATTTGCGGCATAGTCATTTAAAATCCATGTGAAATCTGAGATAAGATCACTCATATTAACAATAGGGACTTGCCTGTATTTGGACTCATCCGCACCTTATGTAAGGGTATACTACCCCCACCAGGAGGTACGTTTGCAGAGTGGTGGAGAAAGGGGGCATGGCCTCTGATCACCTCTCAGCAATTCATTTGTGTGGGCCCTACTGGAGGTAACAGGAGGTCTTGTTGGCTCCTAAGAACCCTCAGCAGCCAAGGGGACTTCATCCCCTAACCAGGAGCACGCCAGGAGGGGTGTTTGCAGAGTAGTGGAGAAAGGGGGTGGGGCCTCCAGCGAGTTGCCGGCTTTTGATTTTTTTTTCTTTTTTAGGAAGGAGGGCTGCATGGCCCCCCCTTCCTTGGGCCATTTTCTGCCTCAGGGGCCCCATCCCCCAGGGCCTGCCCCTTTAAAAAAAAATAATTAATTAACAAATGAGAGGGGGGCCATGCAGCTCCCTCCCAGGCTGATTTCAGCCCCAGGGACCCCATTCCCTGGAGCCAGGCCTTTATATATATATTTCTTTTTTAAATGGGAGGGGGTGCCACATGTCGATTTTGGCCCCCGTAACGCCATCCAGGGGCATTTCTTTTTTTTAAACATGAGTGGGGCCCTTTTTGGCCCCATGGACCCCATCCCCCAGGTCACTGCCTCCCTTCTTGGTGCCCTGAAGCCACCCAAAGCACCCACTTTCTGCACTAGGTGCCACGGGGGGTGCCTGAGGCCCCTGCGGTCCGTGTCGGCTCCCCGCCTCCTGCAGGAGCTGGCATTGCTTTGATACAGAGTGAACTGCTAATATGCAGTTCCCTCTGTATCAAAGCAATTGCGCTTGCTTTTAACAAGTGAGAGCATTTTGTATGCTCTTGCCTGTTGAAAGTGAGTACAGTTTGCTATGGTTTGGCAGAAGCAGTAAAGCTGCTGCCAAACCATAGCCAACATCAATGTCCAAGGGGTGGGCACCCCAGGACATTGCAGGACCAGACCCTGGGAGGTGGCAGTACCCAGGGCCATCTAGGGCTCCTGGAGGGAGGCCGTGCGGCCCGTCTTTTGATAACATTTGCCCCGGGAGGTGGTGGTCCCTGGGGCTGGGGGGGTTCATGAGACCCCCCCACATAAATTTAATTAGCCCCAGGGAGGTGGCGGTTCCCAGGGGAGTCTGCGAGGCCCCCATATCAATTTAATTAGCCCCAGGTAGGTGGTGTTCTCCGGGGCCAGGGGGGGTCGGAGAGACCCCCCACATAAATTGAATTAGCCCCCGGGAGGTGGTGGTCCCCAGGGCCGAGGGGTCTGCGAGGCTGCCCCACATAATTTTAATTAGCCCCAGGGAGGTGATGTTCACCAGGGCAGGGGGGTCCACATGGGGCCCCCAATAATTAGATATTGCCCCGGGGAGGTGGTGACCCCTGGGGCTGTGGGCAGGTCCAGTAGACCCACCCGCATTCATTAACAAAAGTATCCTGGGGCGGTGGCGGTCCCCGGGGCTTTCATGCAACAGTAGTGCATGAATGATTGCATAATGATTGCATAAGTACATGGGTTGTGCCTTGCTGATTGAATAACTGTAGGGATAGTGCTTGGGTCATTCTATGAGTGCATGGGAACTACCTGAGTGAAATTATGAGTGCAAGGCTAATGACTGGGCCATTGGATGAGTGCATGGGTAGTCCTTGAGGGAATGGATGAGTGCATGGGTAGTGCCTGAGTAACTTTGTGAGTGCAAGGGTAATGACTGGGTGCTTAGATCAGTGCATGGGTACTGCCTGAGTAAAAAGATGGCTGCAAGACTAATGCCTGGGTCATTGGATGAGTGCATGGGTAGTGCATGAGTCATTGCATGAGTGCATGGGTAGTCTTTGAGGGAATGGCTGAGTGCACAGGTAGTGCCTGAGTGAATGGTTGAGTGCGAGAGTAGTGCCTGAGTGATTGCAGGAATGCATGAGTAGTGTCTGAGTGATTGCATGAGTCTGTGGGTAGTGCCTGGGTGATTGCATGAATGCAGGAATAGTGTGTGGGTGATTGGATGAGTGCATGGGAAGTACTTGAGTGGAAGCATGGGTCCAAAAGTAATGCCTGGGTCATTGGATGAGTGCGTAGGTAGTGCCTGAGTGAATGGATGAGTGCATGGGTAGTGCCTGAGTGAATGCTTGAGTGCAAGAGTAATGCCTGAGTAATTGCATGAGTGCATGGGCACTGCCTGGGTGATTGCATAAGTGCCGGGGTACTGTCTGGGTGATTAGATGAGTGCATGGGTAGTGCCTGAGTGACTTTACGAGTGCAATGGTAATGACTGGGTGCTTAGATCAGTGCATGGTTACTGCCTGAGTAAAAGCATGACTGCAAGAGTAATGCCTGGGTCATTGGATGTGTGCATGGGTAGTGCCTATGTGGATGGTTGAGTGCAAGAGTAGTGCCTAAGTCATTGCATGAATGCATGGGTAGTACCAAGGTGATTGCATGAGTGCAGGGGTAGTGCCCGGGTGATTGGATTAGTGCATGGGAAGTACCTGAGTGAAAGAATGGGTGCAAGGCCAATGCCTGGATCATTGGATGAGTGCATGGGTAGTCTTTGTGGGAATGGATGAGTGCATAGGTAGTGTCTGTGTGAATGCTTGAGTGCAAGAGCAGTGCCTGAATGATTGCATAAGTACATAGGTAGTGCCTGGGTCATTGAATGAGTGCAGGGGTAGTGCCTTGGTGATTGTATTAGTGCATGGGAAGTACCTGAGTGAAAGTATGAGTGGAAGGATAATGCCTGGCTGATTGGATGAGTGTATGGTAGTGCCTGAGTGAATGCTTCAGTGCATGGGTAGTACCTAAGTGAATGGTTGAGTGCAAGAGTACTGGCTGAGCGATTGCATAACTGCATGTGTAGTGCCTAAGTGATTGCATGAGTGCATGGGTAGTGCCTGGGTGATTGCATGAGTGCAGGAGTAGAGCCTAAGTGAATGGATGAGTGCATGGGTACTGCATGAGTGAATGGTTGAATGCAAGAGTAGTGCCTGAGTGGTTGGATGACTGCATGGGCAGTGCCTGGGTGATTGCATAGGTGCAGGGGTACCGTCTGGGTGATTGGATGAGTGCATGGGTAGTGTCTGTGTGAAATGCAAGGGTAATGACTGTGTTTTCCTATTAGTGCACGACTTGTGCTTCAGAGAATTGATAAGTGCATGGGTAGTGTCTATGTGAAAGGATGACTGCCTGCCTGATTATTTGTGAAACATAAATTATTTATATCAGAAACAAATAACATATAATTAAACTTTAAACATGTTTTCACGTTATCATGCATATTATATTATGTATTCTTACCTTTTAAGTAATTTAGATACAATATTCAGTAGAAGTATTTTAGAATAGTATTCTCCTAAACAGCATTAAAACTCTTTTCAAAGTTCAACAGTACCTACTATAAAGAAGAAGAAAAACTGTTATTTAATGATAATATATTACAGAAATTATAATGTTATATTTTTGAGAACTCAACATAAATTTAGAATTGCATAACATTTTCAGATTCCCTTTTTTGCTGTTCTCAGATTCCACTTAACTTCACCAAACACAGTGATTTCAATGAAGTATCATCATTGAACAGCGGGGAAAAAAACAATCAAATTGATTGTAGAAAAAAAAACAAATCAGCATAGAGCATCATTTTCAATATGTGTAGCTATGTGTTTTTCTATCTACACTTTGTTAATTACTTCCTTCATCTACATTAACTCTATTTTTATCTCAAATACATTTCCCAAAATGTAGACTCTCATTTACATCTGGTACAATATAGACAACAAATATATAAACCATTTGCTTTTAAACACAATTTTCCAAATGCAATATCAATTAGCGTAAATAATATTCCAAGCACTAATTATAAATACTAATAGTTTGCACTCCTCTCTACTTTCTGTTCACATCTTCCCAATAGGCTGAATGATGTACTCAAAACTTTGGCTTCAGAAATAGCAAATATGATTTTTTAATTCATAAGGCAATCTAGGTTTGAATTCCAAGTGGGTATCATTGCAATGTGGTCATCCTTTATTACAGTTTAAATATACAGTATAGTGTCCAGATGTTGTAGTAGGTCCATCATGGAAAATAATAGCCTCCGCTATAAAAGTTCTTCCTGAAATAGATATTTGACTTGCATTAAAAAGAAAATATTTTAATTTCCAATTTTCTTCCATTTGCTCTACAACGTTGTAGCATTAAAAATCAGATATTTTCCAAATCTTTCTATATGTAATATAGACAATATCTCTGATCTACAATGCGAAAATCTCATATCCTCATTGGCTGTTTTTATCAATTTGTTAAAAAGTACTGATTTGCAGTCTGGTATCGTCAAGTATATGAATCGCTCTGTTTGTATTTCAGTGGTAGAAGTAAATGAACACGCTTCACATTTATGATCCCATCTGTTACTTAGTCCAAATAAGTTTTCAATCTGTATTCCTTCATGTTCTAATACTTCGTGCATAAGGATTAGAAATTCTTGTGCATCTTGTTGTATCTTAAGAGTAAATGTCAAAGAACCAGTACGTATATCCAAAAGATGCCGAACACCAGAAGCAGTATGGATTTTACTTCTGTCAGTTACCAACTGTTGAAATACATGATGTAGTAAAGAACAGAATCTTTATTCACGATTTCCCATGATTTCATGATGAAGATCTTGTAGATAAAACACAACATTCAGAATCACATTAGTATAACAGTTGATACCTGAATTATTTTCCAACTGGTACCCTACAATGTCATCAACAGTTTCCATTTTCTTTTTCTTTACACCTTCTCTTCATTTGTTTTCTTTTTTTGAACCTCAATTGCATCTTTGACATATTTCTGTTTTGGATACGATATTCATTTCTCATATATGGGATATTCACCTAAATCGGGAGCGTAAAGGCTTCTTCAACAATTGTACTCTCTTACACACTTTGCATCAGCACTAACCTTTTTGTCATCAAAATCTATCAAATACAAACCAGACAATGTTCTTACTCAAGACAATGCAACGTATGCCATTCCCTCTTTGAACACTGTACTTCCAATATTTACAAAAGCAGTGCCTATACTTAAACCTTGAGATTTATGAATAGTTACTGCATATGCTAAAGACACAGGAAACTGTTGTCTCCGAACATACAAATCTTTTACAAGCAAAAAACGTACAACACGATGCCCATTCTGTGTTACCTCTTTAATCTGATAACATTTTATAATAAAAAATTCTATCCATCTTTATTCAGAAATTTTACATAATCAACAACTTTTCCCATTGCTCCATTTACTAAACCTTCCTCTACATTCAAATTACACCCTAAAATTACCCGACAGTTTATACATTCATGTAAAGTCTTTTCTAAGCCTGCAGTTTTAGATACAGACTTTTCCAAAGAATCCAATTTAGCCTGTAATTTCTCTGTAAGAAAAATAGTCACTCCCTGGTGTTCAATTTTATCAATAGCATCAATTTCCACTATTTGTTCTTTTTTCCAGTTTGAGAAGTTGTTGATTACATATAGAACACTCTTGCAGTGTAGGCATTAGGCAAACTATAGACTGCTTTTCTCCAAGCATGTTGTACATTACTTCAGCTGCTGTGTTTCCAGTTGTAAACAACTTCCTCAATAGCTGACTTTCTAAAGCTTGTTTACCATGTTTCGTCAAAACAGCAATTCTTATGTCTTGAAGAATATTTCCGTAATCTTCATCACTTGCATGTCACATATTCTTAACAAGTTCTTTATATTCAAAATGTAACCAAATGTTCACATTTCCAATACTTCCCAAAGATTTCCTAGTGTCTTCATGAACAAGTGTTTTAAAAACATGTTGTCCTTTTACAGGAGTAAGTTGTAGTAGATCTCCGAATACAATTAAACGTTTTCCTCCAAACAGAACATCGTAATCTGTTTTTAAAATCTGTTGCATTCTTAAATGTACAAAGGCAAGCATTAAGTTTGAGACCATGCTCACCTCATCAATGATTAAAAGTTTCATTTTCTTCAGTACTCTTGAGACTTCATAACAAGCTTCTCCAGTTAGCTTCTGATATTCCAATTTATTATCATGTTCAACTGGTAGCATAAGTAACCGATGTAAAGTAATCCCTTTAATGTTGTGTGCTGCTAATCCAGTTGGAGCTGTTACAACACAAGATAAATGTGATTCTGTAGTTTTGTGTCGATAACTGGTTTAAACTTTAATTAAGAAACATTTTCCTCTTTCAGCTTCACCACTGATGTACATTAGAATAGGTTTAAATGATGAACATTGGCATTCTTTTTTTTCGTGCAGAAAACCATGTTGTATCTGTTCTTTGACTTGTAGATATATTTCTTTCTGTTCAATATTTAGTTGTTATTCTAACTTTTCCAACTGAATAATATCCTGTTGTGCTTGTTGCATTGCAGTTTCTACCTCATTCATGGCTATTGCTGCTTCATTTTTGATAATTGTTTGTCCCAGTGAATCTTGACTCAGTGGACCAGAACTTTGACTATCTTGAGAACTTTCTTTAGCTATTTCAACTGCAATAGCACTTTCTTGTTCAATCTCATCATTTAACATTTGCAGATATTTAGGGAAAATTGTGCACTGAATGCTATCTTTACTTGCGTCAAAAGAATCTTCATAGCAGTCGAAAGTAATTCAGTTTCACTACACCAAGGCTTGAACAGTTGCAGAAGTGCTGAATAGAAATATTCCCTCTTATCTGGAATTTTGCAACTGAGTTTTCTGTGGTTAATAAGATTTCCTTTGGCATATTTTAGCAAACATCCGTCACATCCAATTACTGCATATTTGTTTCTTTGATATTTTCTGTAATTTTTCTTTGAAAACTGTAATGTTGAAGTATTTCATACAGACATAGGTTTTCGAGATGTGGACTCCGTTTGGGATAGTATGTATCCAACATATTAGTTTTAACAATATCTGTACTTTCTGGTTCATTCTGTGCGAAGTATTCAATTTCTTGCAAAAGATTTCAATACTCTATTTCGTGTGGCGGCAAGACCTAGGCTTACCCAAATGATTCCTCTTGACTTTGAATATAAACTGGCTGAGCTCAAGCAATCCAAACATTCATAGGATCCAATCTCTCGATGGGAAAGCATTTTCAAGCTGAAGCTGTACAATGTCTTGCTAAGACTTTTCTCTTGTGAAATTTCTTCCCACATTTCTTTCATCTCTGTCTTTTCAGATTTGGTTATATATGATGTAACATAGCGAGCTACAGCAATTGAATTATCTGCAACATACTGAATATCCACGTTTGCATTCCACATTTTCAAAATAACTGGATTGTAGTCATTAATGTACTTTGAAGCTTCTGTTCTTTTTAAGTTGTATGTATTCTTGGGAGATTTCCAAGTTATTGTATGCCTTACTGCTGACAAAAAACTATTTACTATTCCTTTACAAATTAGAGGATGTGGGAATCCAAAACGATAAAATTTCCCTTTTCCCTTGTATTTTTGTCGGCAGTATTTTCCACATCAATGAATTTGAAACCGTAAAACTTGTTGTCTCAAGCTATTTTCTCCTCTATCTCTTGGAATGGCACATGTAACATACTGTGCGATGAAAGCCAAAACAGTTTCATCAGTATCAGTTCCAAATTTTGGTGCATTCTTTATCCATAATGTATTTAGGAAGACAAGGGTACCCCAATATGCGAACCTGGGGTGATACGTTGTTTAAAGGAACAATGGTTCTAGTGTGGCCTAAAAGGTCCAAGGGGAAGTAACCCTGTAGAGGGCACTAAGGTAAGTAAAGGTTTAGGAACTTAATTCACAAAAGAGAGCAGTAGGAAATATAACGAGGGACATGTAGGTCAATGTATGACAAGTGTTTATTACACAATGAAGGTATTCAGGTGCTCACACAGTAAGTGACAATAAGCGTGACGTGAGGAGTGAGGGTGAACTTAAAATAAAGACATCGCATTGACAACAATGATAGAAGCTCCTTTAAAGATTTTTACAGAGTATAAGGAGTTCATGTTGTAAGGGGTCGACGACGTTTCGAACTCAATTATTCGAGTGCATCTTCAGGACAAAGAGTGTGAGCAACTTGAATTGAGCTGAAGGAAAAACGGTGATTAGTATCCGTGGTAGAGGCGTCTGTGTAGCGCTGTGCTTCTTAGGGGGGCTGGGATAGTCTGCGAATTAATGCGCGTTTGTGTGGCCCGGGTGGGGGGGAGAACTTGGTAGCAGGGAGCGATTTCTTAAGGCACTTCGCCGCTGACTGGCAACGTGCTGTGCCGGGGAATTAATTAATTTAGCCGGTCACAGTTCAGTGAATGGAGGCCTGGGAGATGAAAGGAGCGTGTCCTGCTCAAGGGAAGATCCGCGCTGAGGGCCACACAAACGCGCATTAATTCGCAGACTATCCCGGCCCCCCCCTAAGAAGCACAGCGCTACACAGACGCCTCTACCACGGATACTAATCACCGTTTTTCCTTCAGCTCAATTCAAGTTGCTCACACTCTTTGTCCTGAAGATGAACTCGAATAATTGAGTTCGAAACGTCGTCGACCCCTTACAACATGAACTCCTTATACTCTGTAAAAATCTATTCTTTATCCATAATAGCATGTGTATATGAGGAGCACCTCGGGCTTGGTACTCCTTTCTCCAAAAGAAATCTGTTACCTCTCCATGAGGTGGATTATTTTTATTGCAGATAAATGACATCATAGCTTGAAACCTATGATTTAAATATCTGCACACATTTACAGGATCCATGGAACACAGTTCTCCAGCTGTCTTCAATTCAATGTTTTTAACATTTGAATTTGCTTCTTGTAGAAATTCAAGTAAATCTTCCCACGCATATTCAGCACAGCCAAGTGTTACAAACCATGTAGGAGTACCTAAGTTTCTTAACATGCATTTAAGTACTCCATGACGATGATACCAATACTCATTGGTACCATGTTGGCACGCCATCAAAATAATTAACTGAGATTCTAAATTTTCATCTCTATGTTCAACTTTGTCCATAAACTCTTTTGCACAAACATGTTGAAAATGAAGTCCTGTTTTTAATATGTGGTTCACTGCGTATGAAAGTACAGATAAATCGCTTTCAAACAGAAGATGAAATATACATGGAATGCACTGCCGAAATCTTGCATCTTCACAAAATATTCTTGTTGATCTGTATTCTGAAGCTGGAATCTGTACATCTCGCTCATCAAATCGTCCACCTTCTCCAGTGGGGAATAGTTGCAAAAAACAACGAGCTTCTAAACTTTTTTCCCTTACACTCATGGGACTTCCCTTTGCTTTTTTCATTTGAAATAATTCAATACTGTTTCCAGTTATTTCTTTGGAAGGCAGAGGATGTATTGTATAATGTTCATAAATCTCTTCAGTTCTGCACTTGTCCACTTTTTCAATTTGTCCATCTGAAATTAGTGTTGCATCTTGTAAGCATATTACGTCTTCATCAATATTTTCATTCTTATAATAAATGTTATTCTGTTTCAGATATATTGTAGCCTTTTGAAGTTTACTAACATCTACAAACTCTTGGCAGATTTTTCGACTCTTTGTTGGTACACCATTTACTAGAATAACTACTGGCTCATTTTCTTCTCTGTGTACACCAACAGTTTCAATATTCTTCTTAAAATCTAAAGGCAAGTAGACAACTCTTCCTTTCAGACCTTTTTGTTAATCTGTTGGTGACAACTTACCAGTTTTAGACTCCATACAAACTACGGCCTAAAATGGGTGTACAGATTGAATAAAAATAGACTCATATGTATTTAAATCACTCAGGGGTTGATTATGATGGCGGGCGGATTGCCACCGCCCAGCCGGCGGTGGCAATCCGCCCGCCATTACAACCACATTTACCCCCCGCCATATTACCATGGCGGGGGGTACAGCGGTGGGCGGAAAGTCCGTCTGCCGCTTTTCCGCCGGTCGGCAATCGTCACGAGTGCCGGTGGGTGGAACTCGGGCATAATATGGTGGCGGTGCCTGGAAGGCACCGCCATCCATATTATGATGCCTGGCGGTTCTGGCCTTTCCATGGCGGATGATGCCACCATGGAAGGGCTGGCGGGAATTGCTTTGGGGGCCCGTTGAGGGCCCCCAGGGGGTGGGGTGCTGCACTTGGGGGGTACCTATGGCACCCCCCTACATTGCCATGCTCAAGGTGGCAGGCACCGCGTGGTGCCTGTCACGTTGTGCATGGCAATGCACAACATGCCTCTTTGGCATTGCGGCGGCTGCAGCAGCACCCGCCGCAATGTTAAAGATGCGGGATGCGACCGCCAGGGTGGCGGTCGCATCCTAATTGGTGGTGCGGGACCGCAGCACCACTGGCGGCCGGTCCCAGCACCGCTAGGGTGGCGGGTGGACTGAAGTCCGCCTGCCAGCCTAATGGGGCCCTCAGTTCCTGGGAAATAGGTACCAACTCTAAGTTGTTATGTACTGCTCTAGCTGGCATTTTGTTTTCTTCTAATTTGTCGTAACAATATTTACAAATGACTTGATCAACACCCAATTCAAACTGATCTTTTACAAACAAATAAACACCAAGGGGCCGATTCCGATCTCGGCCGGTAGGGCTCCGAATCCGATTCGGCTTAACCGGATCCGATTCGGAGCCCTATTTCCCGACCGATCCGTACGCGCGTCCGGGCGAGCGAGTACGATGCGTATTCGCCGACCGACTCGTCCGGGCGTCCCGACCGCTCCGACCGACTCGATCCCGGGTCGAACCGCACCGACCGACTCGCACGGACACGACTCGCACCGCGCAATGGAGACGTTCCCCGGCCGGGTAAGTACGATGCGCGCCGCGAGCAGTCCGACCGAGCCGCGCACTCTGGCTCGAAAGAGCTGTCGGAGCTGTAGTTTGGGGGTCCGTGTCGGACCCCCCTGTACGCGTAGCCGCGCGAGTCGTACACAGGGGGGACCCATGGGTCCCCCCTACCTGTGCGTGTACGGCGCGAATCGCTCCGCCGCATACACGCTGTAGGGGGCGCACTTGTCCGCATCGCACCCATTGAGTCAATGGGAGCCCGCGTACGCGTTGTACGACAGGCTCCCATTGACTTCAATGGGAGTCCGACCGACTCGAGTCCGATGGCATACGTGCGCATCGTACTCGTTCGGTCGGACTGCACGGGTCCGATTCGGTCGGAAATCTCTCCGGGTCCGGCTCGGTCGGGGAGATTTCCGGCCCGAATCGGAGTCGGCCCCCAAATTGCTGTCATTTATCATTATTGTCTTTTTCACTTTTTAAATATAAATCAACATTCCTAATTTGACTTCTTTAGTGAGTACGATGACAACAAATACAAACAAAGTTTGGTTTTTCCGATGAAACACTCTTAACCCCTTCCATGCGTCGGACGGCCCCCGGCCGTCCGACGTCACGGTGGGCGTGTGCGGAGGACAGCTGGGGGCCGTCCAAATTGCGCACGCGTGGAATTCTCCCGCACAGCGGGGGAATTCCAGCCGCGTCTAAGTGGTTAAACTTTATAATTTCTTCTGCAAACTCATCAATACAAATTTCTTTCTCCTGTTCTTCAACACCTACACTTATCAAACTCTCAGTTTCTCTACAGTCGTCTTCTGATCCAAAAAACCAAACTGTATTTCATCACAAACTTTCTTTATATCTGATACAGAACCATGCAAAAGAGCTGTGTTCATTTCACTTAAAAATATTGCAGGAGTTTTTACATAGAAGAGTCTCCTTACCAACTTCCGCATTTCATAGTGGTGTACAGCTAACATTCTTAAATGATGAAAAGTACTTTGGCAGACTTTTCTTGAAAGACAAGCCAGAGAATGACCTTGCAACTTAGTATATTTTCTTATTTTACATGGATCTAGTCCTTGCAACATCTTAATTTTCTGTTTAGTACTCTTTTTGCCATATTCTCGAATACTTCTACAATCCCAGTTAAATACAGGAGCTTGTGTACGCCTCTCTTGAACTTCTTCAGCTATTACTTCTTCTACATTCCTAGGAACAATTGTTTCTCTTTTGCTTTTCTCCTTCATAAACAGCATTGTTTTATTCAATGTTTTCATTCTCTTCAATATTAAAATAAATAATTTTCTTTTTATTTCAAAAGCTTTTTTTACTGAAGATGAAGATGGCCACTGATTAAAGCGGCCCCGCAAACCAGCTCCTTTCCACCAGTAATATCCGTACAATTATCCGATTCCCCAGTCAGCACATGTGGTGACAGGACTGGTGAAAGAGGTGGGCCCGGGAAATCGAAATTCCAGGATGTAAGAAGGCATCGGCCCGCAACGACAGGAGTGAGGCCTGTGCGCGGCAGTGGAGCCCTGGGCAAAATTACAGCTGCACGGCGGTGACACAGATATGCTGTCAGAACTGAAGATGAACTGACAGCCTCACCTGAAAGTGGGACACCGGTGGATAAGAGAGGGGCCTGGCGGACATCAGAGAGGAAGTAGGTGTGTGGGGGGGAACCGCGACCTGATTTTTCTACTCACCCACGAGGGGGGGCATGTTTTCAGCGGTTTCCTCTCAACGGAGTCTCCGGCGATCTCCAGCGGCCTGGTCGGGGGCAGGTGGCTGCCCACCTCCCACCTGATACCAGGCAAAAGAGTGACTGATTCTTCCCCTCTGCGGCTTGTGCCAATGAGTAGTGGGGGCCGGAGTGAAAATTCAGAGGACATTAATGACGATCGCACTCTGATAATAACCGAAAGAGGGAAACGCCCTGGGAGGGATCGGGCGAGTGAGGAGACATTCCACTTGGCCCCAAAACAGTAAAGCGCCGAGCAATTGTCAGACAAAAGAGTCAGCGTCTCCTGTACCTGAGAGGTCGTGGAGGGTGATGTCACCTGGGAATACCTGAAAGGCCACACAGGGGTTTCCAGCTCCTCCTGGCAGGCACCAGAGAGTACCAGGGAGATCACCCCCCTACCATTCTACTGACTGGCTCGCCTGTATCTGAAAATGGTGGGAGACAAAGGCATCAAGGGGACCCACCAGGCGAATCTGGACAGGTTCGCCCTCCAAAGGAGGCACAAGGTACTAAAGAGCAAATGACGGAGGCCTCCCTCTGGCTTATCGACTTAATGGCCATGATAAGGGGTGTGCAGATCTCTCTGGAGGGCCCCATAGACACTGTCACAACTGAAATATCCCTGATCCGCGCCGATTTCCGAAATATGGGAACCAGAATTCAGGAGGTAGAGGACACAACAAAAGTCCTTCTACAGGACACCAAGACCCTCAAGGAACAAGTGATGGAATTGGAAACGACGACGGCACAATTGGAGGCTAAACTCGAAGACTACAAGGGGGATCACGGCGCAATAAGGTTCGGATCCTGGGGGTCCCGGAACACACAGAGGGGTCCGCCACTGACCTCTCTGTTGAGGAACTTATCCTTAAACACCTACTGCCTCGTAGCCTGTCAAAATTATTTTCAGTAGAACGAGCCCATTGAGTACCTGGAGGCAGGCCCCGCCCGGGAGCACTGCCTAGACCGATATTGGCATGGACAGGGATGCGGTGCTGCAGGGGGCCCGTGTGACCCCACCGGTGCGCTACGACAATGCTCATATCACCTTCTTTCCAGATTTCACCCTGAAGGTGCAGAGGCAGAGAAGAGGCTTTCTGGCTGTAAAACAAGCTCTCAGAGACAAAGGGTTGAAATATTCAATGCTCTTCCCAGCACGGCTGCGGGTGGAGGCTGAGGGCAAAGCATGGTTCTTTGACGCTCTGGAAGCAGAGTGGGAAGGGATCAAAGGATGGCACACCGTTGGTGGCCCCTCTGCTGGGTTGCGGGCAGGGAGGGGGAAAGGAAGGCCTCCGTCCACATCGGGAAGCAGAGAAAGGGACCGAACAGGAGGAGAAGCTCCCTCAACAAACGAATAAAGGGGCTGAGCTGTGGAACTGCCTTGGGTCTAACTGACATGGACAACCACCAATGGATAAAGTACAAAATGTGAATAAACTGACCCGAACAGAAGGTGCCTTGTGGGTTCTGCGAGAGAGGTGGAAGGTTCAAGATAATGTAGACAATGGGGACCTGGGAAGGCCGGGTGGGGTCGGGTTCCCCCCCTTACGGACTCTTCAGGGGTAGAATTATGAGCGGGGATCAGATCAAATTCATTTTCAGGGGGGGAGGGTGGTGAAAGCTGATGTCCACAAAACCCTAAACATTTTTCATGTTGGGGGGGTCGACAGGCACTCTGCTAAATTGGGGGAGGTGGGCAAAACTAGCAGCATCAGGCAGGGTAGCGGGGAGTGGGGTTTGTTCTAAAGGTAAAGGGGCTTTGGAGGGGGGTTTATTTTCATTGAGTCATACCACAAGGAATCAGAGATACCAAGATACAATGTTATTGCACGGTTTAATCAAAGGATGGCAAGTTAACCAGACACACAAAACAATGAGAAAACCTCCTCCCGGTAGACACCAGAGTGGGGTACAATGTCCGAGAGGTTTGTCCACGAGTCACTACCGATATGGTGAATAGCGCAAAGATCCTGGAAATCCGTTTAATGTCATGGAATGTAAACGGTCTGGGAGACAAAATCAAACGGGGCATAGTCTTCCAGTATTTGAAGAGGCATTTCCCGTACGTGGATCTTCTCCAGGAGACCCACCGCCTGGGGAAAGCGTGTAAAGTATTAGATCGTTGGGGTTTCAGAGTTGCGGGCCACGCAGGGTTTATAGCAGGATCTAGGTGAGTAGGTATACTCCTAAAGAAGTGTTTCCCACTTATAGGAGAGAAAGTATGGACAGATAGTGAAGGAAGATATGTAGCACTCATTGGGAAATGGGAAGGGGAAACTATTAACATCCTCTCACTGTATGTACCACCAACGCTACATGGAGGGACGTTCCCAGAACTTGGGAGCCTAGTGCTGGGGATGGCGCAGGGACACCTCCTACTAGGAGGCGATTTTAACATGACTCCAAATGATGCTATGGATCGGTTTCCATCTAGAAAGACTCACGTATCACCACACGACTGGTTGAGTTCCTTGGCGCCATGGGTATGGCAGATGTCTGGAGAGCACGTAATCCCACCACTCGGGAATTCACTTTTCACTCAAGCGCTCACAACAGTCTGTCACGATTTGATCTCTTGGTTGCGTTGACATCTCAACTTCCTGGCTTTGGGGAGGTAAGACATTTGGCTCGGGGCACATTGGATCATTCCCCGCTATGGGTGAGATACAGGGTGGGAAGAGAGATATCTAATCGCACAATCACAATTAATCCCTCATATTTTCAAATACCAAAGTTTAGGAAAGAAATCACGAAAGCGACAGAGCAATACTTCAAAGAGAATGAGGGGTTTGTTGACTCATCAGTGACTCTATGGGAGGCATATAAAACGGTAATTAGAGGTCAAGCCCTTACTCTGATGGTGGGGATTGAAAAAGACAAAACGATAGAAGGTTTAGAACACAAAATCCTCGAGCTAGAATCACAATTATTAAGAGCCGAGGAAGAAGGCACGAGACACTTGCTAAGCCTCAAAAGACAAGAATATAAAGATCTAACAACGGCAACCACCAAGGCTGAAATCCAAATAGGCTACTAAATGTTTTTCCTGTGTCCTAAAGCATCGCGAAATAAATTGGAATTGTTTCCAGAGAACAAGTGATTTTCCTTATTCGTTCTGCACATCGACAATGAAATCCAAATGGTGCAGCATCGAGTATATGAGCGTGGGGATAAAGCGAGTAAACTCCTCGCCTGGCTTGATAAATGAGAAAGAGTGAACCGCTGGGGGGCATCTATTCAATCCGCAGAGGGGGAAACTCACAGCGAGCCCCAGGCAATAGCAGAAGATTTTGCGGCCCACTATAAACTGATCTGGACACCCTAGATCTCCTCAAAGATAGATCCCTCCCATCTCTTACCACTTCTGAGGTGCAGCTCCTGGATGCTGAGCTGACCTCGGAGGAAATAACACAGGCAATTTTAACGCTTCAATTGGGTATAGCGCTAGGCCCTAGTGGGATACCAATAGAGCTGTACAAAACCACGATTAAACATACTGTACCCTATTTGCTCGAGATGTATAAATAAAGCAAGAAGAGGGGTGTCCTGCCTAGAGACCAATGACTGGCCTCCATTGTAGTAATCCACAAGGAAGGGAAGCCTCCCGTCCAATGTGGATCGTATAGGCCAATATCCATGATTAATGCGGAGACGAAAATCCTAGCCAAACTGTTGGCCCTCCACAACTCCACGACTCGTACAAGTAGTTGCCAGATTAGTGCACCCAGACCAAACCGGAATTATGCCTGGTCGCAACACAGCTCTTAATCGGAGGCGTCTTAATGGGGTCCTGCGGCGCGTACATAGAATCCAGGAGGACGCAGCGGTGCTGTCGCTTGATGCCCGTATGGCCTTCGATACCATCAAATGGCCATACCTCTTCTCGGTTCTAGAACATCTGGGGGCAGGACCCCGATTTCTGGCCTGGGTATGACTTTTATATTCTGAACCATTGGCACAGGTGCTGGTGAATGGCAAAGTGTCGAAGACTTTTCCCTTACAGCGGAGAATGAGACAGGGTTGTCCTCTGTCCCCGCTGCTCTGTGCACTAGTGCTTGAGCCTTTGGCGACATGGATCCATGGAGACCCTCTGCTCCGTGGACTTAGATGGACGGCAGAATGGGAGGACAAAATATCATTATATGCCGATGATGTTCTCCTCTATGTGGCATCGCCTCACTCCTCTGTCTCCAGGATTTTAAATATCTTTGCTTCATTTCGAAGATACTCTGGTTACACGATAAACTGGTCCAAATCAGTGATCTTCGTCTTATATGGACCGGTACCACGACTTCTGAAGGATTGGCAAGTGGTGTCGGAGGGTTTCCGATATATGGGGTTATTTATAACTAAAAATCTTCTCCCTTCTCTTACAATACTAAAAGGTGATGGGCAGCACTGGCAATCCCTCCCTCTCTCACTGCTGGGCAGAGTAGCCCTCCTTAAAATGATGACCTTACCACGTTTCTTATATATTCTTCAGAACACACCCTTTCCGGTCCCGGACACATATTTCAGGAATATTGAGGGTGAGGTCAGAACCCTACTGTGGGATGGGGGCAAACCTAGAATAGCCCTCAGCAAGCTGTCCCTAGGATGGTTCGATGGAGGGATAGCACTACCGGACATTCAAACATACTTTAGGGCGCCCAGCTGGTGGTAATCAATCAATGGGGTCACCAACCTAGGACCGTTTGGTCATGCACCCGGGGGGCATCGCCGCACGCTATACACCAAGGGGTCGATTCCGATTCGGGCCGGAAAATGTACCGACCGACTCGTTTCGGGAATATATTCCGACCGACACGTACCGGTGCTGCCCGACCCGCCTAGTGCGATGAAATGCGTGCAAATTCCGACCGACTCGTACGGAACACAAGCCGAACAACCGAACCGCACGGAAAACAGCTATCCGGCCGGAAAACCACGCGAATCGAACCGACCGACAGGCACCAGGAATGAACCCGAACGAAACGTACCCGCGAAGTCCGATCCGCGCAGTACGATGCAACGCGTGGAAAACCCGACCGAGTCGCACGGAGTTCAAGCCGTACGAACGACACGCATACAAAACAGTGAGCCGAAGCAACCCAATACTCCGCGACCGACGCGTACGCCGCACATGAAACACAGCACAAACACAGCGTGAACGACTCGGAGAAGTTCGCAAGAGACAACTGCAGCGTCCGACTCGGCCAGAAGAACGTCTCCTACATGCACAAAAAGTACAAAGGGAAAAATACACAAAAAAAAGGCCAAACAAGCAATTACAAAGCCAATAAATACTGGGGGGGGGAACAGGGAACAAAGACACACCCTCAACTCCACCCATATAAAGCCCACAAATACCTACCATGATCCTTTGCAAATTCAACTGACCTGCCAGCACAGAACACCAACAGACAGCAACCACAGACACACTCACAACTCATCCATCACACAAGCCACACACCATCAGCACCCCAACAAATAGCACCCTCACATACACCCAGCAAAACCTACACCCACACACCCTCACTTGCACACCCACACCCACATCAATCACCACCACCACCCATCACCATGCCCCCAAAGAAGAATCCAAAGTTCCTAGACAGTGAATTGGAAGTCCTGGTAGATGAGATCCTCAGGGTAGAGCCACAGCTGTTTGGTACATTGGTCCAACAGACACCCATGTCGCAGAAAACCAAGATGTGGGAGAGGATCGTCGACAGGGTGAACGCACAATCACCATGTTTGCGCACAAAGGAAGACATCCAGAACAGGTGGTATGATGTGCGCAGGAGGGTCAAGGACCTACTCAAGAAGGATTACGCCTTGAGCCAACACACCGGCAGTGGCCCTCCTGCCAAACCAGTATACCTCAGGCCCTGGGAGGAGAAGGTGCAGGCCGTCCTACCACCAGTGAGCGTATATGGACTATCAAACATCCCAGAGCCTGGTGAGTACACAACAAATATACCCAATATCGTGTGACAATATACACACATCACTGTCAAGGGGATAGTCAAACCATGCACCCTTAGCAAATCCACAGCAACAAAACCAGAATCATCCCAAGATGTGTATGTCAGTCAGATAAACACAATACATGCCATTTCATAGTGATATATAACTGTGTCATGACATGTACAAACCCAACAACAAATAAAGTTAGGCAGTGGCACAAATCTAACCAACAAACACAGTCAGATATGTAGCCACCACTAGAACACCACCACACAGGGAAGCCCACAGAAAGGAAGGTATCCTGTGTATGCTGGTCAAGTCAGTGTAGCCAATAGCATGATGGGAGTTGTAGTCACAGATATTGCTCACCCTCACAATTCGCCCATCAACACCACTCTGAACCATGCTCACATTACAGGGAGTGGAAAACAACTGACAAGATGGCTGACACTGGCTACTGCTGTGGGGAGCACAAGGCCCTGCTGGGAACTGGGCACCAACAAACAGCAGGACACCACTGACTGACATCCTGAAAGCCAACTTGCACTCCCTGCAATGGAAGCACGTTCCATGGTGGGATATCTGGCTGGGTGGGAAGGAGGACTGACAGCTCTGACCATAGTTACCAGCAGCTTTCCTCACACACACCCTTAACACAAACTCCACACTACTCACCTGGGAAAATGCATTGCCTCACACTAAAATTAAATATCCCACAAAGAACCACCACCCTGGGTTATGCTGTGGGAAGCACAGGGACACACATGGGACTTGTAGCCAAACAAACGCCAGGACAACACTGTCAGCCATCCATTCAGCACAGGCACACTACCCCACAGGGAAGCAAAGTCAGAAGGAAGGAAGTATGGGCAAGCTGGGAAGGGGGGTGTATGCAATAGCATGATGGGAGTGGTAGTCACAGCTCAACATCCCCCACCCACATGGCCCAGCAAGCTCACACTGAAGCATGCACACCTCATAGGGAGTGAAAAGAGCCATCAAAGATGTCTGACACTGGTGCCCTGTTGTGGGGAGCACAAGGCCATGCTGGGAACTGGCCACCAACAGCAGGACACCACTGTCAGCCATCTTGCCATTGCTGTCACACTCACACACAGTGAAGTCCACTTAAAATGAAGGAATAATGGGCATGCTGGGAAGGGGGGTGTAGGCAATAGCATGATGGGAGTGGCAGTCACAGCTCAACATCCCCCACCCACATGGCCCAGCAAGCTCACACTGAAGCATGCACACCTCACAGGGAGTGAAAAGCCCCATCAAAGATGTCTGACACTGGTGCTCTGTTGTGGGGAGCACAATGCCATGCTGGGAACTGGCCACCAACAGCAGGACACCACTGTCAGCCATCTTGCCATTGCTGTCACACCCACACACAGTGAAGTCCACTCAAAATGAAGGAAGTATGGGCATGCTGGGAAGGGGGGTGTAGGCAATAGCATGATGGGAGTGGTAGTCACAGCTCAACATCCCCCACCCACATGGCCCAGCAAGCTCACACTGAAGCATGCACACCTCACAGGGAGTGAAAAGCCCCATCAAAGATGTCTGACACTGGTGCTCTGTTGTGGGGAGCACAAGGCCATGCTGGGAACTGGCCACCAACCAACAGCAGGACACCACTGTCAGCCATCTTGCCATTGCTGTCACACTCACACACAGTGAAGTCCACTCAAAATGAAGGAAGTATGGGCATGCTGGGAAGGGGGTGTAGGCAATAGCATGATGGGAGTGGTAGTCACAGCTCAACATCCCCCACCCACATGGCCCATCAAGCTCACACTGAAGCATGCACACCTCACAGGGAGTGAAAAGCCCCATCAAAGATGTCTGACACTGGTGCTCTGTTGTGGGGAGCACAAGGCCATGCTGGGAACTGGCCACCAACCAACAGCAGGACACCACTGTCAGCCATCTTGCCATTGCTGTCACACTCACACACAGTGAAGTCGACTCAAAAGGAAGGAAGTATGGGCATGCTGGGAAGGGGGGTGTAGGCAATAGCATGATGGCAGTGGTAGTCACAGCTCAACATCCCCCACCCACATGGCCCAGCAAGCTCACACTGAAGCATGCACACCTCACAGGGAGTGAAAAGCCCCATCAAAGATGTCTGACACTGGTGCTCTGTTGTGGGGAGCACAAGGCCATGCTGGGAACTGGCCACCAACAGCAGGACACCACTGTCAGCCATCTTGCCATTGCTGTCACACCCACACACAGTGAAGTCCACTCAAAATGAAGGAAGTATGGGCATGCTGGGAAGGGGGTGTAGGCAATAGCATGATGGGAGTGGTAGTCACAGCTCAACATCCCCCACCCACATGGCCCAGCAAGCTCACACTGAAGCATGCACACCTCACAGGGAGTGAAAAGCCCCATCAAAGATGTCTGACACTGGTGCTCTGTTGTGGGGAGCACAAGGCCATGCTGGGAACTGTGCACCAACCAACAGCAGGACACCACTGACTGACATCCTGAGAGTCAACCTGAACCCACTGCAAGGGTGGCATGCTTCATGGTGGGATAACTGGGCTGGGGGAGAAGGAGGGCCGGATGTCCACCAAATACAACCAATGCTGTCCATGTACACACCTCAACATTCACATTGAAATGCTTCAAGTTTGCAGGACAATATGCCACACCAATATCAACCCCTGACTGTGACAACTTAGGACAATGCAATGTACAGGCCTGCATCCAGAGGTACAGCCACAACTGTCAGGTGTGTGAACCATTGATGCCTGCAGAAACATAACATACATTGTGTGTGCCTCCCAAAACAGGTGATGATGGGGACACAGCAGCAGACAATGAGGAGTCCCTGTCCCAGGCTCCGGGGGACACTCAGCTCACTGGTGTGGAACAGCCTCTGGCCTCCTCGGATGGCGAAGACCTACCTGGCACCTCCGGTGTGAGTCATCATGCAGCACCAGCAGGACCACCATCTGCCCCCTCTGCACCCACCCCTCCAACAACTGCCAACACACAGACCACCCCGCCAACACGGACAGACCAAGGACCAACAATAACACCAGCACAGTGACCCCGGCCCAACCTGGAGCAACGGACAACAACACCAGTGACAACCCCCAAGTGGGCCTAGGGTCTCCTGTGCGTGCCACTGCAGGTCCCGCACGTGTCGCCAGGGGTGGTGGGAGGGGTGGTAGACATAGGTCGCTGTTTGCAGAGGGGTCTGGACTGCATGATGACCCACAACTGGTACGCATTGCTGATGCGTACAAGAATAGCACTGGAGAGGTCAGCCAGGTAGTGGGGATCCACAAGGACATTCAACAATAGCAGGCTGCCCATAATGCCCGCTTGGACTCACACATGTCACGTGTGGAGACACACATGGCTGGCATGGAGTCCAAGTGGGACACATTGCAAGAACTGACGGCGGTGCATAGGGACATATTGACATGCCTCCGCCAGATTAGCACCAACATGGCCACACCTCCCTGTGTGCCCACAACATCTGGTGCCGCAACAACTGCAACTGCCACAGGGAGGGAGGATGACTCTGGCGGAGAGTCCCCTGCACCGCAGCAGCCTGCACGTGAGGGTACCCCCCCAAAGAAGAGGGGTCGTCCGAGGAAGGACAACTGAGAGGCCGATGGCCATGCACATCCCCCAGGTACCCAACACCTGTTCTGGAAATCCACCTTTGTGTGCAAACTGTTCACCCTGTCGCATGCAACCCAACTCCCTCACATGACATGGGGAGTTTAAGTTGGACCAATGTATCAGATGACTGTTGATTTTACCCTGGACATTTCTGCTACCAAGACTTCCAAATCATCTGGGAACTTTGGATTACAATCCCAATGTACAGCACCCACCATCCTGTGCACTATACTCACACATGTATGTAAATAAACTCACTAATACACCATACTTGCCTCTGTTGTTATTCCAACGTGGTTTCTGTCATGGAGATGATGATCTGCCAAATGACACTGTGCATGATAACTGCTACAGCAAGTACAACACCGTCATGTGAGTCATGGCGACGTGACACATATGAGGGAGTCACACCACTAGGGCTACACAACACATACACACCAGGGCCATCTGACTCATCGCCCACACTGATGTTGCCAGGAAATACAGTGCAATGCACAGACACCACACCTATTCACAGTCTGTGGTAACTAGCCCACTGGTGCAGTAAGCAAATGTCAGTCAGATGTGTGAGCACAGACGACGCACATTCCAAAGTGAAGCACAGGTTCATTACACATTTGCAACATGTTGTTTCCACTACAGATGCAAGGTAATCTCACGTGGCAGTGGCCACACAGTCAACAAGTGTAGAAGAAAGGAAGTCCAGGGGTGTGGGCACATCACCTGTAGGGAAACGACAGCTTCCACCCTGGAAGTTGAATCACGGTGTCGGGGGATCACAGTCGACCAACCAACTCTGAAAGTACCCTGTGAAGGACAGAAATGACACACAGTCAAAAGCACTGAAGAACAGGACAGAACTGCAATACTCATGCCCAATACATGTCACAAGATACCTACACAAAACCAAGTTAGCATGTCAACACTGTTGGGGAGTACAGACTACCTGTAAGGACACATCGCTGCACGCATACAGCCAAGTAGCACATGGCCACACTCAAACAGCACCAGAGCACCACCAACACATATCACGCAAACTCACATCATTGACATGACATCTCTGGATACTCACATTCAGCTGAAGAAGTTGGTGATGAGCTGTGTGCGGACATCACCCTCATCATCAACACCATCACTGGCATCGTGGCCCAGGCCAGGATCCTCCACAGGTGGCGGATGTTGGTCATCGTCATCCAGGATGAGAGGCAACTCCTTCCGCACTGCCAGGTTGTGTAGCATGCAGCAGATGATGACAATCTTGCACACCTTTGCTGGGGCATATGGGAGGGCCCCTCCTGTCTTGTCCAGGCAGCGAAAGCGGCTCTTCAGGAGACCAAATGTCCGCTCAATCACTCTCCTGGTCCGACCATGTGCCTCATTGTAGCGCATCTGGGCTGGTGTCACAGGGTTCCTGAGGCGCGTCAGCAACCACGGCATGTTGGGGTATCCAGAGTCACCTACATACAGACAATTGCACATTAGCTGAGTTGGAAAAGAGGGTGGAATACTACATTGCAGAACACACACAATGGTACAAAGTCAGTACACACCGACAAGCCAGGCACGCTGGTTCCGCATCTGTGACATCATCCTCGGGATGCGACTACTCCTCATCACGTAGGCATCGTGTGCAGAACCGGGGAAACGGGCACACAAGTGTGAGATGCTCATATCTGCAAGACATACCACCAGTGCATTGACCGAATGGTAATGTTTGCGGTTCCTGTATGCCTGCTCATGTGCCTGTGGTGGTACCAAAGCCACATGTGTCCCATCAATGGAGCCAATGACATGCGGCATCCTCCCCAGGGCATAGAAGTCACTCTTGACGTCAGTGAGTTGTTGACGTTTAGGGAAATAGATGTACTGGTTCAGGTATCTCAACATTGCCTCCAAAACATCGCGGAGCACACGGCTGAACATGGTCTGTGACATCCCACCAGCAGACGCCACAGTGTGTTGAAAGGTACCGGTGGCAAAGAAGTGTAGGGCTGCCATCACCTTCACCTTGGGGGTCAGCGCTGTAGGGTATGTCCGGCCAGGTTGCAAATGTGGGGCCAACCGCACTGTCAATTCCTCAATCAGTGGCCTGGTGAAGCGGTACCGTCGGATGCAGTCCCGTTCAACCATTGTTGCAAGGTCAGGGAATGACCGATGGACAGCTGGTGCCCTGCAGTGCATAGGTGAAGAAAGAAAGATTGTCAGTCACCCCACATATGTGGCATAGACCAGACTCAATATCACATGATACATCATTACGAGACACAAGTACATGATGCGTGTGCCGTTCTGTAAGGACATGTATGACACCTACATGGCTAACATCTAACATCACAGTTCAACATGTGTCCTCAACAAGTCCCAGGTTGTGCTATGGGATATCATTAGGCTGTGTCACAGTACCCATGTACTGCTGTCACGTTCCAAACACACACCACAGTGACATGTGAGGGCAGATGTGCCCCAGGCATCACAGCTCATCGACAGGTAGATACCCAGGGACCCTGGATTGCCACATGGACACTGGCATGACATGGTGCTTCATGAATACACCACAGCTAAACAACCATGACCCCCACAGGTAGTGGTCCCTGTTGCCTCGGCAGGGCAGACATGGACGTCTGTGACACACACATGCACAACATCAAATTCCATGCACAAACAACATGGATGTGGAGACTGTCTCCCATTGTGCACATGGAATCAGAGACATTGTAAACACAACATGCACACAGACTGTGGAGGGCCATCACAATTGTGGCAATGGGTCACCCTGGGACGTACATACCGTCCCACATGGGACTCAGGGGGTATGTGACATGACATACACATACACAACCGTGAAATGTGACCATGCCACATGCTCTGAAATGAACAGTTGCACACCACAGTGTTCATGTGCACAACACACCAAGGATTCTGTCCCCATAAACACGTGCACAGCCTGGGAGTGGCTGCCCCCAAGTGCCACCCACAAAACAACATGTTGACCCCCATACACGGAACAGGTAATGCAGCCTTACATGCCTTAGGATACAGTGTGGACAGGCTGTGGTGTTGTAGGTGTGCCCCTCACTCCCTGGGAAGTAAATGTGGCTGGCATACGTTCACCTGTGACAGGCATGGTGACATATGCCAGTGACTTGTACAGGGACGCGTTGTACAGCATTGGACCGATCTGTGCGCACGCATTGGCCATTGCATACGATGTGAGCGGGTACGCGTTGTACAGCAATGGACCGATTGGTGCGCACGCATTGGCCATTGCATACGATGTGAGCGGGTACGCGTTGTACAGCAATGGACCGATCGGTGCGCACGCATTGGCCATTGCATACGATGTGAGCGGGTACGCGTTGTTTTCGAAATACGCGTTGTACAGCAATGGACCGATCAGTGCGCACACATTGGCCATTGCATACGATGTGAGCGGGTACGCGTTGTACAGCAATGGACCGATCGGTGCGCACACATTGGCCATTGCATACGATGTGAGTGGGTACGCGTTGTTTTCGAAATACGCGTTGTACAGCAATGGACCGATCGGTGCGCACGCATTGGCTATGGCCTGGCATGGCAACGGACGCGTTTTCAAACCTTTAACGAGTCTGATGCTGTGAATTCAGTTGGCCACCCACAACAATGTTGCAAATTCATGGGTGTCATGAAGTTGAACTTTTGAAGGATGCTGTGGGCGTGTGTAAGTGGTGCAAATCCATGGATTGGCCAGATTCAGAAGATGCAAACGACTTGGACCTATCACTTTGGACACATGGGACAGTATCTGCCTCAGCAGCACACATATAATGCTGGCTGTTCCCCTGAGAGCTCACTTGCCTGCACTACATGCTCCAGGACGACATCTGCCACCACCACTGCTGCTGTATATGCATCTTCTGGATCCTGCAATGGCACGTACTGTGGAGAGAGCCCCAGCCTTCACCACTGAGGAGAACCAGGCCCTGCTGGTCAGCCTCCTTCCACAGTACAGCACGCTGTATGGGAAACCAGGGGAGCAGGTGAGTGTGCTGTCCACTGCCTTACTATATGTGCATGTTGTCTGACTAGCAAGACCTACAGTCTGCACGGCACTGGCTAGCAGGCTCACTGAGTAGTTGTCACCCCCCATAGTGTGTAGTTACATGCACTGAACAGGTATAGTGCAGTAACAGTGCATTTAAATGAGGTTTTACTTCCCAGGCAATGATATCATGTAGTAACTGCTGGCAGACTGTACATAGCCATCGTTGCACTGCCTGTGTACATCATGTGCCCCTGTGATTGAGACATGTATATCCAAATGTGTGATGCACGGAAATGTTGCATGTGTAGTAATGGGCTTTTCACTTTGTCATCCCCACAGGTTGATGCCCACCAGAAGCAGAAGATATGGCTGACCATCGTCCGGGCAGTGAGATCCGTGGGGGTCTACAAGCGCCGGATCCGCAACTGCCAGAAGAGGTGGCAGGACCTTCGGGGCTGGACCCGGAGGATCGCACGGGTCCAGCTGAAGCTGTCGCCTCCTCGCAGGAGGGGCGGACACCGGACCCTGACCCCCCACATGCTCAGGATCCTGGCGGTGGTCTTCCCTGATCTGGATGGGCAGCTGAAGGCCAGACAGCAGCAAGGAGGGGGTGAGTCCATGACTGCACTGTGAACTTTGTCTGACATGCTATGTGCCCTCCTCTGGCCTGCTTTAACTTCAACAGTACATCAGTCATGTGGTCCAGGACCCATGTCCCTCAATTAATTGTGCACTGCCCACTCCTCATCTGATACCCAGGTGTGGCCCTTGCAGTCAGGAAATTGTGTCACTTGGGTACTGTCTCCTTGCATTTTGCTTAGCTCAAGGTGGGGGACATCATTTGTTCCCATAACTCTGTGGTGGGCTTCATGGGTGGGTCCATTGCCTACACAATGCCTGAGTTCTGACATGTAATCTGCGTGTTACTTTGATATGTGGTCCAATTGCTGTTCTGATTCACCACATGTGCCTGGGGTATTTGGCACACACCCATGCTGCGGGTAGGAACAATGTTTGGGCCTCAGGAGTATGTATATCAAGTGTGTCACACATACTTAGCCACCTGGCTACTGTCCAGGCCTCATCCCTCATTCACGTGGAGCAGGACAGTCCTGCCTACTCCAGGCCATACAATACACTCTGTACTCCCACTCCCGTGTATCAGCTGACACGTTGTGCTCAGTGAAATGTTCCCTCAGGTGTCTGCCTCTGTGTCATTGTGCTGTGGCTACGTTGTCAGGACTACTGGGGGGTGTTTCTCGGTTAGGGCTCAGCATGCCACCGGAGATGTGACCATAGGGGACGATACTTGTGTGACATATTGGTGTTTGATCACTTGACCGTGCAGACTGGGGTATGCGAATGCGAAGTTCAGGCAGCTGTTTCCCATTCACAGCAGATTGTGAGGTGCTCAGGTTCCGAGGGTTGTGTTTCAGGTCTCCCATATGTCCAATCGGTATGACGTGGACAAATGAGAGTTCAGATGATGTGGTTTGTGGGGGATGGACATGTGCACTTGTCAGCTCCAGGACTTGCATTCCCCATGACCTATGTTTGTGACACAGTGCAGACTGTTGTTGTCTGGCTGCCCTGCCCATGTGACTGGAGACAGTGATGTATGACTTTGCAGGCATGCCTGTGCCATGGCATTAAACTTCCTATGAGTGATCCTGCAGGGGAGTGACATGTGCTACATGCACCCCATTGTGGCATTGACTGTCAGGACATGGGTGCATCATGGTGTTTGGAGCTGGTATGCATCACATGCATTTCAAAATAGACCCTGGCCATCCCTTCATCCGGACATCTGTACTGACTCAGTGGCAAAAGTTGTGATGTGTGCATGTTCACATACTTCACCGTGTTCTCTGCACTGTCCAACTACTGTGTAGGTGGTGCATGTGTCCACACTGGGGTATTGCCATCCGACAGACACCAGACAGATGGGTGCAAGGCCAGGAGGGATGTGAGTGCCATGGTTGACCATCAGACTGACAATTGGCTTCTCCTACTCTGTTTGTGCACTTTTGGCAATGTTCAACTAAGGCTGCCAGGGCTTGCTCTGTAATGTGCTGTACTTACTGTGGTGTGTGCGGTCAGTGCAGGTGACTTATGTTTGTCTGTTTCCCTATTGTTTGCAGATACATCCACGGCCACAGGAGGGGACAGCTCCACGGACCAGGAGGAGCCACAGAGCCAGACTGCGTCAGCAGCCGAGGAGTGGTCGAAGGGACCCAGTGGCACGGAGGGCGAGGGGAGCCACACCGAGGAGTCCTCTGCACCATCCACCTCAGCTGAGGACCACAGCAGCTCGGAGGATGACTCCCTTGTGGAGGCGGGTGTCAGCAGCCACCACACCCCAGCTAGTATTGCTGTCCCCGCCACCACCACCACCACCACCACCCTCCCATCAGCTCCCATTCCAGAGGTCCATGGAGGCTCCCATGTTCGGGAGCATGTCTCCTTCGTGCCAGGCACCGCACCCCCTGCCCCTGTGTCCCCTGCTGCCCTGAGTGAGGAGTCTGTGTACCTACTTCGCCAGCTCCATGTAGGGCAGACAGCAATGCTGAGTGTCCTCCATGCCCACACCACTCTGTTGACTCAGCTGGTGTCGTTCATGGAGGGCATCTCATTGGGCATGTCTGCCCTACAGAGGAGCAATAGGTCCATGGACTCCTCCCTGATGGCAGCAGTGTCCCTCCTCCAACAGTCCCTCACCCCTCCTACCTCTGCCCCATCCACACTTCCTGGCACCCTACCTGTCCCAAGCAGATGCACACCTGCACATTCACCCAAACACACAGACACGGGCAGCACAGACACACCCACTCCAAAAACAAGACGTGCACGCAGGCATCCTCAGGGGACTGATACCACACCCACAGGGGATGGGGGACAGACACACACACAGGCATCCACAGTCACTCTGCAGTCCTCCGATACCTCTCCCTCCAAGGCCCCTTCCCTTGCCTCACCTGCAACCCCACCTACACAGCGGGTCTTCCTCTGTGACCTTGGCCTCTTCCCCTCCAATCCAGCTGATCCAGCATACAGGGGGAAGAGGAAGCCCACCCACACAGAGGGGAGTGCACCTCACCCCCGGACACCCTCCCCCAGGCGCAGACTGACTGAGGCCCCCATCCGCAAGTCCCCCCGGGCCCGGAAGAGCAAGACCCCGCCGCCGCCCTGCAGCTCAACCACCAAGTCTCCTTCCTCCATCCCTCAGGCTCCCACTCCACAGGTTCCCCCACCACACCCTGCCCCAGGTTCCCCCACCCACAGATACACCATCCCCAAAAGGATCCGGCCTTCTCCCCCTACCACTTGCTCTTCCAGCACCACACCCCCCGCTGCGCATGTTTGTGCCACTGTTGTGGAGACCGCGTCCTCCCCTCTGTCCTGCCCACCTTACCTGAACCCCATTCTACTCCCTGGAGATAGGCACTGCAGTGGAGTCCACTACCACCCCGTCTGACTTGGGCACTGCAGTGGGGAACCTGTCCACTCCATCTGCCCAGCCCACTGCAGTCGTGCCGGCACCCACACCATCTGACTCATGCCCCCAGTTGTGCCGGCACACACCATGTCAGACACCTCCACTGCAGTTGTCAGTGACTCTCCAGCACCCACCACCCCTTCCCTGCCTCCTTCTGGTGAGCCCTGATCCTGTCCCTGCAGTGCCTGGCCTGCCCCCCGTATGCCCCTTCGAGGGGGATGTCCCTGGGGTGTAACATTGCAGGCATGCGAAGGGTGACATCTGCCACTGTCACCCTGTTTGGACTTTGTTGTGGACTGGCCATTGGCCTTTGTTGTATTTCAGGACTTTAACTCCGTTAACACACAAATGCTGAATAAAGCTACTTTCTTTTCTCTAGTGGTTTTGCTTCTGATGTACATGATGTTGATGTTGCTAACCGTGCCCTTGCTGCAGTGATGGTGATTTTTGATCTCAGGAAAAAGAAGTGTTACTGTGCAGGACCCCATGTGGTCCAGGGGGGATGTGTCCTATCCTGGTGTGTATCCATGTCATCCTTTGCAGCAATATGAGGGTGTCATGTTTTCAATTTTGTCAATGGGATTTCCTACTTACATTTGCAATATCACATCCGTGGCCTACACCCCTGCACATCTGTTGTGCTTTCCATTGTTCGATTAGTCTACTACCCTGACCGTGTGACCATCTCCACTGGACATGCAAGTTTGGGCATCAATGGGGAAGGAATCATCTGTGTTATCAGTGCAACTTGCTATACATGTGTGTTGGATCTGTGCTGATGATTTCGGTGACACTCCCATGACCAGGCTGATATGATGGTAGCCTTCATTTTGTGCTAATTGTTGACTGTGTGACCAAGTGTTCTGCTGACATGATAGAGCCCTACTGAGACAACGTATGGCACAGCTTTCCTTACACAGGAGTGGAGTCCCCTCATGGCAGTGTGTAATTCTGTGACATTGCCTGGGCACAAGGTGTGTGTTGTGTGAGCATGTCTGTGTGTGTTCACTTCCATTTTGCTAGGCAGGCTGGGATCCCTAGTGATGTTCCTGTTTGTGATGCTTGCTGAGTTGACCTATGTTCCCCCCAAGTCATCTCCCTGGGTTCTCTGTGATGTGGGTGCATGGCACATTACTGGTCATCAGGGTGTCACCCATAGGTGTGTTTGCGGTCAGGGCTGAGTTTGTGGGCAAACGCAGATGGGACACAGTCAGGATTCCCCTTGGCACTTGTTGTTTACACCGGTCATGTAATTTCCAGTTTGTGTTAGCTTTCAGTGATTGTGACACGTTGTGTGTGTGACTGCTGCCACTCCTCAGGGTCAGAGCTGCAATGTTGGAAGTTGTCTATGTGTGTTCTTTGTGGGTGACCTTGGCTTCTTCATTGGTGTGTGTCTGTGGCCGGGATCCCATTGGTTGTTGTGGTATTGACGTCATGTCCATGTACGGCGTACTGTGCAGTGTGTCAGACATTCACGAGTCTTGTTGACTGGCCATGTGTGATGGGTTTCTGCACCTTAGTTGCCACCACCACCCCTGGGAGTGTCATGGGTGCATGTGCAATGTCACCAGTGCATGTGAGCTTCACTGCTGCACATTGGTGGAGATCATGGTGTGTGGTGTTGAGTGTGTGCAGATGAGAGTTGTTGCACGTCTAGACCCCTGCCTCCATGTTGGCCTTGGCTGACAGGCCATGCTGATAGATTTGTGCTTGTGTAGGTGTGATGGTAGTTTGTTGCTCAGGACACATGACTGTGGTTCACAGCGTGACGACATCTGGCTTTGTCATCACAGTGGGATTGTCATGCAGGCCAATGTCACCACAATGTGGGGACCCTGGGGGTAGTGCTGTGGTGGGTCTGTGTCTTGCTGTGTTAGTTGCTGTTCCCACAAGCCTGTGTGACCTGTGTAATTTGGGCTCCCTCTCATCTAACAATGCCTGATTGCCCACAGAGGGTATTCGGACCCATGAGTTTCTTTTATGTGGCACTGTATGCACATCTGTGTGATTGGTATTCAGGCCTCCTCATGTGTTGTGTGGTTGCCTGGGGCCACTGGCACCCCCCCCCTCACCTGTTGTGTTTGATATGCAGTGTGGGGCTGTCTGTTTGTGTTTGTGCATCTGCACCACTGCATTGGCATATCTTCGGTGTGCCATTGGCTGAATGTTGTTTAGTGGGTTCCCCCTGCTGTCCCTGGGACTCCTAGGTCATCAGTCAGCACAATGATCATTGTTTGTGTGTCCCATTGCTGCCATGGTATGGTATTTGTTCCCCTCACATCTACAGTCTCCACAGGATATCTACATTTGTGTGCCCATTGGTGCAAATATGTGGGTCTGCATTATGATGGTCACTTCTGTCATTGTGTCATTGATGAATGTTGACAGTGTCAGCCCCCATGGGTGATGTTTGTCTGCACATGGCCAAAGGTATGTCTTCTTTGCACTGCACTGCACTGTTTGCCTCCCCCAATCTATGTTGCTATGGGACACAAGCACTACTTTGCCACTGATGTGTTTGTTGTTCTGTGACCAGGAATTATCCATGCAGTTTGGCAGTTGCAGCTTTTTCCATGTCAACACTTACCTTTTGATCACTGTGATGATGGGGGCTTAGACACCATTGCCACAATGTTCAAAATGTGCTTCAGCTATGGACCACACACTTACCTCTTGGTCACTGTGATGATGGGGGCTTGGACCCCATTGCCACAATGTTCAAAATGTGCTTCAGCTATGGACCCCACACTTACCTTTTGGTCACTGTGATGATGGGGGCTGGACCCCATTGCCACAGTGGTCAGGGTCTGCTTGCATTGTGGAGGCCACACACATTTATGTGTGACACATGTGATAGGGGGTCACATTGTATGTTCAATGTCATGTTCAGTGTTGTAGGCATTTGACACAGTCTACACACGCTTGTCATGGTGTTGGGAGGCTGTTTTTTTCTTACATTCCTTATGTTGGAGTATGCTGGTTGTGTCATGCATTACCCATCCTATGAGTAGGGGTGGTGTGGGTGGTAGGCATCCAGCCCCCCATGAGTGGGGATGGTAGTGGTGGTAGGCATCCAGCCCCCCATGGGTAGGGGTGGTAGTAGTGACAGGCATCCAGTCCCCCATGGGTAGGGGTGGTAGTAGTGACAGGCATCCAGCCCCCCCTGAGTAGGGGTGGTGGTAGTGGTAGGCATCCAGCCCCCCATGGGTAGGGGTGGTAGTAGTGACAGGCATCCAGCCCCCCCTGAGTAGGGGTGGTGGTAGTGGTAGGCATCCAGCCCCCCCTGGGTAGGGGTGGTGGTGGTGGTAGGCATCCAGCCCCCCATGGGTAGGGGTGGTAGTAGTGATAGGTATCCAGCCCCCCCTGAGTAGGGGTGGTGGTAGGGGTAGGCATCCAGCCCCCCATGGGTAGGGGTGGTAGTAGTGACAGGTATCCAGCCCCCCATGAGTGGGGATGGTAGTGGTGGTAGGCATCCAGCCCCCCATGGGTAGGGGTGGTAGTAGTGACAGGCATCCAGCCCCCCCTGAGTAGGGGTGGTAGTAGTGACAGGCATCCAGCCCCCCCTGACTAGGGGTGGTGGTAGTGGCAGGCATCCAGCCCCCCATGGGTAGGGGTGGTGTTAGTGGTAGGCATCCAGCTCTTCATGGGTAGGGGTGGTGGTAGTGACAGGCATCCAGCCCCCCATGGGTAGGGGTGGTAGTAGTGACAGGCATCCAGCCCCCCATGGGTAGGGGTGGTAGTAGTGACAGGCATCCAGCCCCCATGGGTAGGGGTGGTGGTAGTGGTAGGCATCCAGCTCTTCATGGGTAGGGGTGGTGGTAGTGACAGGCATCCAGCCCCCATGGGTAGGGGTGGTAGTAGTGACAGGCATCCAGCCCCCCATGGGTAGGGGTGGTGGTAGTGGTAGGCATCCAGCTCTTCATGGCTAGGGGTGGTGGTAGTGACAGGCATCCAGCCCCCCATGGGTAG
This sequence comes from Calotriton arnoldi, assembly GCA_963921515.1. Taxonomy (NCBI): domain Eukaryota; kingdom Metazoa; phylum Chordata; class Amphibia; order Caudata; family Salamandridae; genus Calotriton; species Calotriton arnoldi. The sequence goes on along the minus strand of CAWUFW010014822.1, from coordinate 256,515 downwards.
GGGTGGTAGTAGTGACAGGCATCCAGCCCCCCATGGGTAGGGGTGATAGTAGTGATAGGCATCCAGCCCCCCCTGAGTAGGGGTGGTGGTAGTGGTAGGCATCCAGCCCCCCATGGGTAGGGGTGGTGGTAGTGGTAGGCATCCAGCCCCCATGGGTAGGGGTGGTGGTAGTGGTAGGCATCCAGCTCTTCATGGGTAGGGGTGGTGGTAGTGACAGGCATCCAGCCCCCATGGGTAGGGGTGGTAGTAGTGACAGGCATCCAGCCCCCCATGGGTAGGGGTGGTAGTAGTGACAGGCATCCAGCCCCCCATGGGTAGGGGTGGTGGTAGTGGTAGGCATCCAGCTCTTCATGGGTAGGGGTGGTGGTAGTGACAGGCATCCAGCCCCCCCATGGGTAGGGGTGGTAGTAGTGACAGGCATCCAGCCCCCCATGGGTAGGGGTGGTAGTAGTGGCAGGCATCCAGCCCCCCTGAGTAGGGGTGGTGGTAGTGGTAGGCATCCAGCCCCCCTTGGGTAGGGGTGGTGGTAATGGTAGGCATCCAGCTCTTCATGGGTAGGGGTGGTGGTAGTGACAGGCATCCAGCCCCCCATGTGTAGGGGTGGTAGTAGTGACAGGCATCCAGCCCCCCCTGAGTAGGGGTGGTGGTAGTGGTAGGCATCCAGCCCCCCATGGGTAGGGGTGGTGGTAGTGGTAGGCATCCAGCTCTTCATGGGTAGGGGTGGTGGTAGTGACAGGCATCCAGCCCCCCATGGGTAGGGGTGGTAGTAGTGACAGGCATCCAGCCCCCCATGGGTAGGGGTGGTAGTAGTGACAGGCATCCAGCCCCCCCTGAGTAGGGGTGGTGGTAGTGGTAGGCATCCAGCCCCCCATGGGTAGGGGTGGTGGTAGTGGTAGGCATCCAGCCCCCATGGGTAGGGGTGGTAGTAGTGGTAGGCATCCAGCTCTTCATGGGTAGGGGTGGTGGTAGTGACAGGCATCCAGCCCCCAAGGGTAGGGGTGGTGGTAGTGGTAGGCATCCAGCCCCCATGGGTAGGGGTGGTGGTAGTGGTAGGCATCCAGCTCTTCATGGGTAGGGGTGGTGGTAGTGACAGGCATCCAGCCCCCATGGGTAGGGGTGGTGGTAGTGGTAGGCAACCAGCCCCCCATGGGTAGGGGTGGTGGTAGTGGTAGGCATCCAGCTCTTCATGGGTAGGGGTGGTGGTAGTGACAGGCATCCAGCCCCCCATGGGTAGGGGTGGAAGTAGTGACAGGCATCCAGCCCCCATGGGTAGGGGTGGTAGTAGTGACAGGCATCCAGCCCCCCTGAGTAGGGGTGGTGGTAGTGGTAGGCATCCAGCCCCCCATGGGTAGGGGTGGTAGTAGTGACAGGTATCCAGCCCCCCATGAGTGGGGATGGTAGTGGTGGTAGACATCCAGCCCCCCATGGGTAGGGGTGGTAGTAGTGACAGGCATCCAGCCCCCCCTGAGTAGGGGTGGTAGTAGTGGTAGGCATCCAGCCCCCCCATGGGTAGCGGTGGTGGTAGTGGTAGGCATCCAGCTCTTCATGGGTAGGGGTGGTGGTAGTGACAGGCATCCAGCCCCCCATGGGTAGGGGTGGTAGTAGTGACAGGCATCAAGCCCCCCATGGGTAGGGGTGGTGGTAGTGGTAGGCATCCAGCTCTTCATGGGTAGGGGTGGTGGTAGTGACAGGCATCCAGCCCCCCATGGGTAGGGGTGGTGGTAGTGGTAGGCATCCAGCTCTTCATGGGTAGGGGTGGTGGTAGTGACAGGCATCCAGCCCCCCATGGGTAGGGGTGGTGGTAGTGGTAGGCATCCAGCCCCCCATGGGTAGGGGTGGTGGTAGTGGTAGGCATCCAGCTCTTCATGGGTAGGGGTGGTGGTAGTGACAGGCATCCAGCCCCCCATGGGTAGGGGTGGTAGTAGTGACAGGCATCCAGCCCCCCCTGAGTAGGGGTGGTGGTAGTGGTAGGCATCCAGCCCCCCATGGTTAGGGGTGGTAGTAGTGACAGGCATCCAGCCCCCCCTGAGTAGGGGTGGTAGTAGTGGAAGGCATCCAGCCCCCCATGGGTAGGGGTGCTGGTAGTGGTAGGCATCCAGCTCTTCATGGGTAGGGGTGGTGGTAGTGACAGGCATCCAGCCCCCCATGGGTAGGGGTGGTAGTAGTGACAGGCATCCAGCCCCTCATGGGTAGGGGTGGTGGTAGTGGTAGGCATCCAGCTCTTCATGGGTAGGGGTGGTGGTAGTGACAGGCATCCAGCCCCCCATGGGTAGGGGTGGTAGTAGTGACATGTGTCCAGCCCCCCATGGGTAGGGGTGGTGGTAGTGGTAGGCATCCAGCTCTTCATGGGTAGGGGTGGTGGTAGTGACAGGCATCCAGCCCCCCATGGGTAGGGGTAGTAGTAGTGACAGGCATCCAGCCCCCCATGGGTAGGGGTGGTAGTAGTGACAGGCATCCAGCCCCCCCTGAGTAGGGGTGGTGGTAGTGGTAGGCATCCAGCCCCCCATGGGTAGGGGTGGTGGTAGTGGTAGGCATCCAGCCCCCCATGGGTAGGGGTGGTGGTAGTGGTAGGCATCCAGCTCTTCATGGGTATGGGTGGTGGTAGTGACAGGCATCCAGCCCCCCATGGGTAGGGGTGGTAGTAGTGACAGGCATCCAGCCCCCCATGGGTAGGGGTGGTAGTAGTGACAGGCATCCAGCCCCCCCTGAGTAGGGGTGGTGGTAGTGGTAGGCATCCAGCCCCCCATGGGTAGGGGTGGTGGTAGTGGTAGGCATCCAGCCCCCCATGAGTGGGGATGGTAGTGGTGGTAGGCATCCAGCCCCCCATGGGTAGGGGTGGTAGTAGTGACAGGCATCCAGCCCCCCTGAGTAGGGGTGGTGGTAGTGGTAGGCATCCAGCCCCTCATGGGTAGGGGTGGTGGTAGTGGTAGGCATCCAGCTCTTCATGGGTAGGGGTGGTGGTAGTGACAGGCATCCAGCCCCCCATGGGTAGGGGTGGTAGTAGTGACATGTGTCCAGCCCCCCATGGGTAGGGGTGGTGGTAGTGGTAGGCATCCAGCTCTTCATGGGTAGGGGTGGTGGTAGTGACAGGCATCCAGCCCCCATGGGTAGGGGTAGTAGTAGTGACAGGCATCCAGCCCCCCATGGGTAGGGGTGGTAGTAGTGACAGGCATCCAGCCCCCCTGAGTAGGGGTGGTGGTAGTGGTAGGCATCCAGCCCCCATGGGTAGGGGTGGTGGTAGTGGTAGGCATCCAGCCCCCATGGGTAGGGGTGGTGGTAGTGGTAGGCATCCAGCTCTTCATGGGTATGGGTGGTGGTAGTGACAGGCATCCAGCCCCCATTGGTAGGGGTGGTAGTAGTGACAGGCATCCAGCCCCCATGGGTAGGGGTGGTAGTAGTGACAGGCATCCAGCCCCCTGAGTAGGGGTGGTGGTAGTGGTAGGCATCCAGCCCCCCATGGGTAGGGGTGGTGGTTGTGGTAGGCATCCAGCCCCCCATGAGTGGGGATGGTAGTGGTGGTAGGCATCCAGCCCCCATGGGTAGGGGTGGTAGTAGTGACAGGCATCCAGCCCCCCCTGAGTAGGGGTGGTGGTAGTGGTAGGCATCCAGCCCCCCATGGGTAGGGGTGGTAGTAGTGACAGGTATCCAGCCCCCCATGAGTAGGGGTGGTGGTAGGCATCCAGCCCCCCATGGGTAGGGGTGGTAGTAGTGGTAGGCATCAAGGCCCCTATGGGTGTATATGGTATTGGTGATAGCCATCCCGCCCCTATGGTTCTGCTGTTGCTGGTGTGAGTCATTTCTGCATCCCTATGTATGTGTGTTGTATGTCTGGTACGTGTCGTTTGTTTTTGTGGTGGGTGTTTGACTTACCTTCTGCGCCGTACGCGTCCATACCAGTTCCGGTAATAGATGTAGAGTATTGGTAGGACCTGCGCGATGGGATTCATGGTTGGTTCGTTTCGTTTGTCTTTCTCGTTGCTTCGTCTCGTCCTCGTGGCTGGCGTGTTCGTCTCGCAGCCGTGGATCGTCTTGTGGCGCGAATCGGAGCTTATGTGCGCCTCTCCCGGATGCTCTGACGTGCCGTGCGTAGCGACGGGTTCGGCGCGTACGGAATGCGCAACGTACTAGTCCGGCCGGAGGGTGCTGTATTTTGGCTTCCGTGCGACTCAATTCTGCGTTTACGGATCCGGCTCTGGCGGTGAACAGGAGCTGGATTGGGTGAGTACGGCTGGTCGGGATCCGGGCAGTTGTGCGCATCGTACTTGTTCGTTCAGTCGCATGTTCGAATCGGTCGGGAAACACGCGTTCGGCTTGGTTTTTTATCCAGGCAAATGGTGTTAGGTGCGCTTCCGGCCGAGATCGGAATCGGCCCCAAAGCCAAGGTACTGTCCCCTAGAGGGGCCAACGGCCCTGACGGTCCAACTATGGCACTCAACACTTAATAAACTGGGTTGGAAGAACAAAATTACACTAGCAACACCTTTATGGGACTCGGACCTCCTGGGGGACTTGGGCAAGAGGGTAGGATTTGATAAATGGAACTTGCTGGGCATATCGCGGGTGGGAGACATATATACACATAAGGGATTTACACCCTTCAGTGACTTACAAAAAACTTACGAGTTGGCCCCGACTGAGGCATTCCGATATATACAACTCAGACATGCCCCGAGGGCAAGAATACCCAGAGAAGATACCCTGTCAGAATCGTCACCCCTAGAAACTGGAGGAACACATCACCCAAAATGCCATCTCGCTGACATATATGAAAATAGTTAACAATGCCCCGGACCTCTTGGGACGGTTACGAGACAACTGGGAGAGGGATGTATTTGACATACAGGAAGAGTAATGGCCTAAGGCCCTGTCCTCCCCAAGGGAGGTAGCCATTAGGTCCCGGTTTCGACTAATTCAGCTCAATAAATTACATAGAGCTTACATTTCCTTCACTACGCTTGTAAAGATGGGGAGGGGTATGGATCCCTTGTGTCGTAGAGGTTGCAGGCTGGAAGGAACCTTCTTCCATATAATATGGTCCTGCCCTAAAGCTTATCGGAAGGCGATAGCTCAAACCCTCGGCAAGGTGAATGAGGCAGGGATGCAACATACGGCCAAGTCATGTCTGCTTACTATATGGGGGGCAACAGATTTGAGGAGAGATGAGCGGACTGTAGTAACTTTTAGATGGATGATAGCCAAAAGAAATATTGCACGAAACTCGGGGACGGGAACGGTTCCATCCCTCAAGGACTGGGAGAGGGATAGGGACTGGTGCATGGTGGCCGAAAAGACGATTTATGTAAATAGAGGGTGTCCACTGAAATGGGGGAAAGTTTGAAATAAGTGGAATGAATAAAGAGGTTTCCCATGCACTGCCCTGGTGGACTAACAACAGCAGGATCCTCAATCGGAGGATGAAGTGGACTAAAGAAACATACAAGGAGAAGATATCTCGGATACTGTAAAGAAGTGTTAATATAAAGAGGGTCTGGGTTGTGATGGCTTTGATACTTAACATTGTATGGGAATACTGATGTAATGTATCACACTTGGTATGCGTTTCTCAATAAAAATAGTTGATCTGCTGATGTTCTTTTATATTTTTTACATTCTTTCAATAATTTTTGTAGTACTCTTCTTCTATACATTCTCCTCCTTATGTGTTTATATTATTTCAGTCTTCTTTCAACATGGATTTTTCTCCCATAACATGATTTCCAATTATCATGGCCTTTTTTCATTTCCTTCTGATTTGTTGTTGAACTTTTCTTTTTTTTAACATTTTCAAAATGCTTTACATTCTGTAAAAGTCTTTTAAAAACTCTTTAGTTCTCTTACCAGAACTCTTTTACTTCAGTGTAACATTTTGCACTTCATCTAATTTCCTCTTTTCTACTTCCTTTAAATAGTAGTGTTTTTTTGTCTTTTCTTTTGATCTTTTTTGCCATTCTCAATGTTTTTATCAATAAATGTAAATATCTGAAAAACATACAAAAGTTTAAATAGTTTGTTAAATAATTTTATACTTTTAAAATAATTATATATTAATATTCATATCAATAAATAAACAAATACTTTCAATTACATTGCAAATGTCTCCATAACACGTAAATAGTTAGAATATTATACTTTAGATATTAACAAACCTGTGATAAGAAGACACACATTTAAACAGTAACATGGTTCAAATTGCTGATTTAAATTTGACTGGTCCCAACATTCTAAGCAGTTGGTGAAAACTGAAGCTCCAACAGAAAAGTGAGGTTTAAGACATGTTTACAAAAGAATTAGTGATTAGGCTACTTGCTATGAGTTTGTGAAAATGTACACTTGAAGTAGGCCGTATAAGTTTACATGTGTACTTGAAATGAGAAATGTAGTCTGTCAAATTTAAAACGCTGCGTGCGCTTGTGACTGAGGTATGTATATACTTCTACATCTATTGTCTAATGTGTTATACATCTAAACATTGTAGCTTGAAAACCTGGTTGGTTTGGTTACTGGTGGACAAATGTCTAAGTTCTGCTATATCATTCAGTCACACAGCCTCTGATGTCTTCTGTATATAGGTGTGATGGAGCCACTCAAATAGCCTGTTCAATACTCAGGTGCCATGTTTTACGAGGATCACTGACAGAATATCGACAACATAAATATCGACCTACAGAAATATTGTGACAAAAATATTGTTGTCAAAAATATCGACCTCCTATCTTCATAATGGTAAGTACAAAAATATCAAAAAAAATATATTGTTGTTAAAAATATCGAGACTGGTGTACCAGGAGCGTCAAGATGGTGGTCGCACTTTAGAAGTGCTCTGGACCCCTCCGTCATCCGCTCCTCTATCCGTCGCCATCCACTAGTTCTTACCTCCATATCCTGCTGCCTGGCGGTCCGGGACACCAGACCCGTCCTTGGAGGCACTGTGTGTGGCGTCTGCATGCTGTGGGCGGCCCCTGGCTCGTGGCCCTGGCTCGTGGTGATTCAAAATGGCGGCCCTGCCGGAGCGATCTCCCGGCTCCTTTTGCGGCCCCTGAGCTCCGGGGCTGTGGCCGCACTGTGCCTGGTGAGGTGACCCTGAGGGGCCGCCGGTACCGAACCGGCTAGAGACTGTGCAACCGCCCGAAGATTCACGGTCTGCTCCTGGAGGACGAGAGGGTGCTGGGAGCAGCCTGAGCTTGCCGCGCTTGGCGGTGATTCCTGTGGTGCCGGGAGTGTTATCGGCCGTCGGTCGGGCGGTGAGCAGACTAACACTCCGCGCCTTCTAAGGAGCTGTGCCCTGGAATCTAGATCCGCTCCTTGATTGCTGGTCAGTTGCTGGGCCCGGAGCCTTGGCCTGCCACTGGCGGCTGGGGCGCCTGGGCCTGTGTGCTTCCCGGGGCCGCGACGGTCGGGGGAAGCCTCGGCGGCCGTCCGGATGGTGGCGGAGGTGGTGGCCACTCCCCCCCTGCAACAACGCATGAAGGCTTAGCTGTGGTCCGCGGAGGCCTCCGGGTTGGCGGCGGCCCCCCCCTGAGAGGGATTTGTGTGCCTGAACTGCAGAGGAGACCCTGTGGAGCCCGGAGCCATGCTGATGCCGGGCCTGGTGGTGGCCTGCCTGCCTGTTGATGAGCCTGACCGGGGGAGGGTGAGGAGCTGGGGTGCAGCCTGGGAGAGAGTATTCGGCCGTTGGACCGGGCGGCAGTGGGTTTGCAGTCCTGCTCCCCCCCACCCTCTCTCTCAGGGCCTTGGGACTAGTGGTGCACAGGGCTTCCCCCCCGCCCTGCTTGACTGGTGGCCCCTGGACTTGGGCCGACCTCTGGACCATGTCCTTCTCCCCTGGTGCAGCGGTGGTGTGTGGAGGACATCTGGGCTGTTGCTCCATCAGAGATGACAGGCTGGTGGATCTCCCCCTCTCCTGTGGACTCCTTCTGGGGCCTGCCACGCTCGGCTGCGGGCCTGGCGTGGATGGGGGCCTTCCTTCCTCTCCCCCTCCCCCCAGGAGGGCCTACCCCTTGCACTTCCCCGATTGCTACCCCGCACCTTGTTCTGGACTGGTCTCTACGGGCCCGGGGCTGTGCCTGGTCTGAGAGAGGGACCCGTGAGCCTGTTCCTCACCTGGGGTCTGGAGAGGGATGACTGGGAGTGACCATCGGCCACCGGTTGAGCGGTGGGAGTCGGGCGGACTATGTCTCTCTTCTTCGCACCCTGGGCAGCCCGCTCCCTGCCTTACATCTTGCCAGTGCTCCCACACCTCATTCTGTGTTGGCTCCTGCACCCCCCTGGCCCCGGCGCTTCTCTGTTCCGGAGGTGGGCCGGCGCGCTTGACTCCTGGCTAAGGGGTGTGGAGGGGGACTGCTGTGAGGGGGCATCGGCTGTCGGTCGGGCAGCAGGGGGTCAGGCGGACTGCACTTTCCCCCCTCCCCTTCCTCCTCTCCCTCCCTTCTTCCCAGCTGCTGTCCGCCCTGGGATGGCCTTGGCGGTGGGCCCCACATCTATTCGCCCTTCATCTGAGCGCTGAGTGGTGGCATCGGCCTCCGCCCTTGCTGCACGGCAATCATGGGAAGAGACCGGGCCCCGAAGCCTCCCGCCACACAGACTAAAATTTACCAATATACGGTCGTGGACTCAGGGGTGACGGGGGGGACCCCGGAAGGGGGCGCCCCTACACCTGCGGACCTGTCAACCATCCTTCAAGCTATCCGCACCTCTCAAACCTCGGTGGAGGGCAAGATCGAAGAGGTTCGGGTCGACATAACTCTAATTAGACTGGACCTTCGTAATGCCACGGCCCGAATCAAGGAAACGGAGTCTCGCATATCCACGGGTGAGGACGACGTCCAACACCTTAAAGACCAGGTGGCCCGCCTTCAGACTCATACCCACGAACTACACAAAAGAGCCGAAGATGCGGAGAACAGGTCCCGGCGCAACAAACTCCGCCTGGTTGGGTTTCCAGAGGAAGCGAAACAGAGCCAGACATCCAACTTTGCCGAGCGCTGGCTGCGTTCATGGATGCCTGAGGGCACCCTCTCCCCATGGTTCGTATTGAAAGGGCACACCGATCTCTCGCACCCATGCCTCCGCTGGGCGGGCCTCATAGGCCAATCATAATGAGGATTCTCAACTTCAAAGATCGGGACCCCATCCTGGCTGAAGCACGGAAGCAACAACATCTCAACTACCAGGGGCGGACAATCATGATCTTCCCCGATTACACCCGCGAGGTTCAGGGCCAACGTCGCTCGTTTGGAGAGGTTAAACAAAAGCTGCGTGCCCTCAACATCCAGTACAGGCTTCTCTTCCTGGCCCACTTCCGGGTGGTTTTTCAAAACAAAACCCTTTTCTTTGATTCCCCTGAAGAGGCCTGGACTTGGGTGACAGAGGAGCGTCCCTTGCGCATCAACACCCGGAGCACCTCTCCTAAGGACAGCACCGAGGGTGCCCGCTGGGAATTGCCTAATCCACGGCCGCTACGCAACCGCGCAGGAGGCGGGGTCTGCGTAGAGCCTGTTCAGACTCACCACTGGGTCCCGCACGCCATCCGACTTCCGGGGCGCCCCGGATGACCTCCTTGCCTTGCGGCGCACAAGCTCTTCGAACCATTCGGACCCAGGGGGAGCCTCGCCCCAGCCATCGCTCCTGGATCCTGCAGACACAGATCTCTCCCGCAGCCTGGTCCTTCCCCCGGGACCACCTTGAACCCACCATGTCCTCCGGCTGTACTTGGTCCTGCAGCCTTGGCGCTGCGCGTAAGCTCATCATCACTTCTAGTTTGCGATGGTAATTATCATAGAGCATCCTGCTATGAGGAGGGGTCCTCCACGATTCCCCATTCCCAATCGTTTTAGTTTGGTTTTTCTAGGTTCCTCAGTTAGGGTCGACAGATGCTTCTGTTCCTGAAGTATAGGGTGGAGGGAGGGGGCAGGGTTGGGGGGGGACTGTTGTCCCAGTTTTCCTTGTTGCACTTGGTTCACACTCACTGCTTTGATCAACAGCATGATGACCACACATCCCATAGAATCCACCGCCCCGGCTCGTCGCCGCCATATGTCATACGCCAAACTTGCATCCCAGTCCAACAGCGAAATGAGCACGCTCACCAGCAGGCCTGCAGAGATACGCCCCATGCTTCACACAAACCACACTCCTCGTGTGCGCCCGCCAACCGCACGTGACGTCTCCCCATGCACTCATATCCCCCATGACTGACATCCACAGTGGGAAGGGGTCGATCCATGTAATGTCCTGGAATGTTAACGGATTGCTTGATAGAGTCAAGCGGACTGCAGTCCTGCGATATGCACAACGTCACAACGTCGATATACTGCTCCTCCAAGAAACCCATCTGGTGAGCAACAAATGCCCCTTCCTGGTGAGGTACGGCTATGGGGGGATTTGGCACTCCGGCTTTACTCGGGGGTCGTGAGGAGTAGCCATCCTTGAGCGCTGCACCCTTCCCTTCACTTTGCGTAAGGTCACGACTGACCCTCAGGGTACCTGTATCGCCCTGGAAGGGGCCGTAGGAGATCAGGCGCTTAACTTGCTGTCCGTATACTCCCCGCCATCGCTGATGGCCCCTACGCTCAAACAACTCGCAAGGCTGATCGCCACCCTGCCCCTGGGTATGACCATTATTGGGGGTGATTTTAATGCAGTCATGGACCCTGCCCTTGACGTGGTGGGTGCCCCTTCTCCATCCAGAGTTTCCCAGGCCAAGCTTTTGTCAAATTGGGTGACCACACTCGGGGTCTGTGACGCTAGGAGACTTTGGCACCCCACGTCCCGGCACTATACCCACTCCTCGGCATCCCACCGCACTCATGCTCGAATCGACTACATTTTCATGCCAGCCCTGGATTGTCAGACAATCCGGGAGACAACCATACTCCCTAGAGGTATCTCCGACCACTCACCGATGACACTGCGGGTGGGTGACCTTCCTGATGCGTTGCGACCGATCTGGAGGATGAATGCCTGGTTTCTCCAGGACAAGGATTTTCGGGAGTCGGTTGGCAACGAGCTCCGGCACTATTTTATCACTAACCAGGGCTCCGTTCCTTCCCCTGGCACTCTGTGGGAAGTGGGCAAGGCCACCATTCGAGGCTTCACCAAAGGCCAACTCAAGCTTCAACGGACTGCGCAAGAGTCTCGACTTACCCGTCTTTAGGCGCAGATTACCCTGCTCGAGGACCAATCGCCCGAAGGGAGGCCCGAGGCTGTGGACAGGAGATTGGCATTCCTGCGAGATGAGCTCAGGCAGACCTCTCTGGATGCCTCCAAACTGCTTTGGAGGTCTTCGGTGGCAAGGGTTTAAGGGTGGGGAGATAAAAATGGGAAGCTGCTCCTTCGACTGGCCACATACCCAATGGCCAACCGCATTATTCCCAAAGTGTTGGCCCTCAATGGTGAGGCCCAACGGTCTCCAGCTGCGGTGGCTCAGTGCTTCGCTACATATTACACCGCCCTTTATGCGGCGCAGCCCTCCACTCTCTCACTCCCGGAGTTGCTTCGCTGAGAACGGATCCCTCTCCCACGCCTCAGTGACTCCGGGGCAGAAGTACTTGATCTCCCCATCACCCCGGAAGAGGTTCATGAGGCAATCTCTCGTATGGCTTCCGGCAAGACCCCGGGGCCAAACGGGCTCCCACAGGAGTTTTATGCTGCCTACCGGGATATGCTAGTTCCCCACCTGTTGGAGCTTTATGCAGAGGCGGCCAATAAGGGCTCATTTCGTGCCGAGACCGACACAGCCACAATCGTGGTGATCCCCAAGTCTCAGCCCCCCTCGAAGCACTGCTCTGATTATTGGCCCATATCACTCATTAACTCGGAGCTCAAGGTGTTCGCAGCCGTCCTGGCTAACTGGCTGCCGCCGTATCTGGCCAAACTGGTCCACCCCGACCAGTGTGGCTTCATTCCCTCTCGGGGCACTAGACACTGTCTTAGGCGTCTTCACCTCGCCTTAGCGAACCGCCAGTGCCTGACTCCGTATTTGTCCCTTCTTCTTGTGGACTTTGAGCAAGCTTTCGACTCAGAGGACTGGCTATACCTAGACGCGGTGTTGGCAGAAATGGGTTTTGGGGCCTATTTTTGCAGGCTTGTGCGCGCGCTATATTGCCGACCGAGGGCCCGGGTGCTGGTTAACGGAGCTCTTTCGAAGTCCTTCAGAGTCCAAAGGGGCACGAGGCAGGGTTGCCCCCTTTCGCCCCTCCTCTTTGCTTTGGCCATGGAACCTTTGGCATGCCTCATACGCACTGATGAGCGCATTAAAGGGTGGAGATGGCCTGGTTTCGAGGAAGACAAGATCGCTCTTTACGTGGATGACGTCCTCCTATACCTGGCGGAGCCTGTGTTGTCGGGACCCCGGTGCCTTCGGGCGCTGAGTCTGTTTGAACAGACCTCTGGCCTTCGGTTGAACCCCGCTAAGTCCGTTTTGGTCCCCCTCCACCTTTCAAGAGAGTGCTTCAAGTGGCAGTCCACGATTCCCCTTCGACGGCAGTCCTTCAAATATCTCGGGATATGGGTGGCCCTCCTCCCAGACCTTGCCTGGGCGCTCAATGTAACGCCCATAGTGACGAAAGCCCGGGCTGATCTCCTCAGATGGCAGGCACTGCCGCTGAACCCGATGGGCCGAATCGCCTTATTCAAAATGATGATACTGCCCTTGGCTCTCTACATGCTCCAAAACACATCTCTCCCCTTTTCACGTGCGTGGTTCCGGGAAATAGACAGCCTGGTCGTCAAATTCCTGTGGGGGTCGGAGGCCCCGGTTGGCCCTCGCCCAATGTCGGATCCCGCCCTTTGATGGCGGTATAGGGATGACAAACCTGTACCTTTATTTTCTAGCCACTCAACTCCTTACCCTGCATGACTGGTTTAACAGGGGCTGGTCGGATCTGGCCTATCAGCTGGAGCTACACACCCTAGGCTTGCCCAAGATTCAGGGGATGCTATACGGAAACGCCGTTCCCAGAACCCTACCCGAGGTCACACGTGGGGTGTTTCTGGCCTAGCGGGCCTCTCTGCGCCACACCCACTGGTCGGGCAAACTGACCCAATATACTCCATTGTGGCATGGCGCCGGGCTGGGGGGGTTGCCGGTCTATCTGGATTCCGAGCTTGGGATCTAATAGAGATCTCACAGTTGGGAGATGTCTGGAAGGGGGGCAACGTGCGCACCTTTCAGGATCTTCAGAACCTGTACTCCCTACATCCCTCACAGTTTTACCGCTACCTGCAACTGCGCCACGCTCTCTACTCACACATCCCAGAGGGTACGTCCATTCCTGAATATAGTCCACCGGAGGCCCAGGTGATGACTGGCAATCTGGGGAAGGGAGGGATCTCCCGTATCTATCGCTCCCTCACGAATAACACCCCCAACACACTTTCACAACTCAGGGACAGATGGGAGGGATGGCTTGGGCCCTTGGATGATGCCGACTGGCGAGACGCGCTAATGGCCCCCAAATTAATCACAGTATCAGAGCGGTTTCGCTTGATCCAAACATACTATCTGCACACTGCATACCTTACACCGCTGCGCCTTCATCGCGCCGGGCTTCGTCCCAAAGCATCGTGCCCACGCTGCCAACACCCACTGGCCGACTTCCTCCACATGGTATGGCAGTGCTCTGTCATCACACGCTTTTGGGAATTGGTTACAGGGGAACTTACCGAGGTCCTAGGCTGGGAGGTACCTCTTAGTCCCACAACTGCGCTCCTGGGACTTACCGATGGGCTAGATGGCTCTAGAGCGGACAAACATTTCCTGAATACAGCCTTGATGGTGGCTAAAAGGGACATTGCGACGAACTGGCTGGCTTCGACAGCCCCTACCATGACACACTGGCACAGGGGGGTGGACTGGTGCGCGGCACAGGAGCGACCCCTATATAAAACCAGAGGATGTCCGAAGAAATTTCGCAGAGTGTGGGGCAAATGGGTGGGGGCGATAGACGACTAATGTTTTCGTTTGACCTTTGCCGGATGTGGTGGGTGTTTTTTCTACTTCTGCTGCTCACTAAGAGCGTGTACACAGTTTTGCGGATGCTATGTTTTTCATTTGCGCTGGGGTCTGAGCTGGCTGTTGATCTCTTGTCTTACTGTGTAAGTTTCTGAAAAATCAATAAAATTGGTTATAAAAAAAAAAAAATCGAAGTAGAAAATATCGTTTTTTTATATGTTTAAAAAATAATGTAAAATAAATTAAATAATACATTTAACTTAAAAAAAATATTTAGATTTATTTGTATGTTTTAACTATCATAAGTAATAAACGTAATGTAAACATAAATGAAACATACATATTTAAAATGTAATATATATATATATATATATATATATTTACTTAAAAATAATTAATAAATAATAATTTTAATTAATTATAAAATGTTAGAAATATATTAAAATTTATAAATAAATATATATATACATAAACCTGTAACATAAAAATAAAAAAAATAAAAATTATATTATAAATTATAATATTAAAATATGTAATATTTTTAAAACCTACACTTTACACTACATTGACTGCAACAGTAGGGAAAGTGTTGGATAGCGGAGGAGAAAAAATTACTATTCCCACTCCAGCAAGTGCAACAGTAGGGAAAGTGTTGGATAGCGGAGGGGAATAATTTACTATTCCCACTCCAATAACTGCAACAGTAGGGAAAGTGTTGGATAGCGGAGGCAAATAATTTACTATTCCCACTCCAGCGAGTGCAACAGTAGGGAAAGTGTTGGATAGCGTAGGGATAAAAATTACTATTCCCACTCCAGCAAGTGCAACAGTAGGGAAAGTGTCGGCTAGCGGAGGGGAATAATTTACTATTCCCACACCAGCGAGTGCAACAGTAGGGAAAGTGTTGTATAGCGTAGGGGTAAAAATTACTATTCCCACTCCAGCGAGTGCAACAGTAGGGAAAGTGTTGGTTAGCGGAGGGGAATAATTTACTATTCCGACTCCAATGAGTGCAACAGTAGGAAAGTGTTGGATAGCGGAGGGATAACAATTATTATTCCCACTCCAGCAAGTACAACAGTAGGGAAAATGTTGGATAGCATAGGGGTAAAAATTACTATTTCCACTCCAGCGAGTGCAACAGTAGAGATAATTTTGGATAGCGTAGGGGTAAAAGTACTATTCCCACTCCAGCGAATGCAACAGTAGGGAAAGTGTTGGATAGCGCAGGGGTAAAAATTACTATTCCCACTCCAGCGAATGCAACAGTAGGGACAGTGTTGGATAGCGTAGGGGTAAAAATTACTATTCCCACTCCAGCGAGTGCAACAGTAGGGAAAGAGTTGGATAGCGCAGGGGTAAAAATTTCTATTCCCAGTCCTGCGAGTACAACAGTAGGGAAAGTGTTGGATAGTGTAGGGCTATAAATTACTATTTCCACTCCAGCGAGTGCAACAGTAGGGAACGTTTTGGATAGCATAGGGGTAAAAAGTACTATTCCCACTCCAGCGAGTGCAACAGTAGGGAAAGTGTTGGATAGCGCAGGGGTAAAAATTACTATTCCCACTCCAGCGAGTGCAACAGTAGGGAAAGTGTTGGATAGCGTAGGGGTAAAAATTACTATTCCCACTCCAGCGAGTGCAACAGTAGGGAAAGAGTTGGATAGCGCAGGGGTAAAAATTATTATTCCCAGTCCAGCGAGTACAACAGTAGGGAAAGTGTTGGATAGTGTAGGGGTATAAATTACTATTCCCACTCCTGCGAATGCAGCAATAGGGGAAGTGTTGGATAGCAAAGGGGTAAAAATTACTATTCACACTTAAGAAAATTCAAATTTAAAAACAAACAAAATATCAACTACTATACAACATATAATAAAACACCCAAAAACAAAACATATCTATTATACATTTTTACAAAACATAGAAACATATAGTAATGTAAACAAAATATAAAATTTACAAAAAAGATTATTTTTTTAATTTTAACAAGAAATTATCCAACAAAGAAATATTTTGTAATAGAAATTAATTGTAATCTAAAAATATAATTATTACATAAATGTAATATTTTTTTCCTACCCTATAACACCACACAATTTACAACACACGTCTAAATTAAATAAAAAGTGTACCTCCATAATTAACACAATTATTTATCAATTTAAAAATTATTAATAATTAAAAAACATATTTAAAAAGGTCAAAATTATTGTTGTAACCAAACATTACAGCTATACAACATAAATCCCCAAACAAAAAAAAAATAACAATTACTAAAAATATTTAACAATTAAGAAATAAATATTAATGATCAAGTAATGATTAATTACGCTAATTAATGTAAACTAAATTACTTTCCACCATCTACCCCAATAAAACACCATAACACACACCTAAAAATATTTACACAATTTCCATAACTAATTTTACATTAATAAATTGATATCAATGAACAACAAATAAGTAATTAATTTTTAAAAATGCACTTCCCATTTACCACTATAAACACCACAACTCACACATCAACATTATTAGACAAATGACAAAATTAAAATGTAATTAATTAATTAGCATCAATTAACAAAGAATTAATTCATTAAAAATAAATTACCTCCCACCATATTACCCTATAAATGCCACCAACAATTTTGTAAAAAATTATACAATCAACATAATTAATTAACAATTAATTAATTAATAACAATTAACAATAAAAATATAAATAATTATTAATAAATTAATTCACACAATTAACACTATAAAATAATAATTAATAAATATTATATACAAAATATTATTACATTTATTAAAATTAAATTACTTCCCACCCTACTCCCCTATCAACCCACAAACCACTCCTAAAAAAATCACATAATTTACATAATTACAAATTAATTAATAATAATTAATAACAAATTAATAAATAAGTAATAATACATTATTCCCCACAATTAACAATATAAAATATTAAATACATAATTATGAACAAATATTAATAATTTAATTATAATTAAATTACTTCCCACCCTATTCCCCTATAAACCCACATCCCGCTCCGAAAAAAATGACACAATTAACATATTTACCAATTAATTAATCAATAAAAATTAACAGCCAATTATTAATTAATTAATAACAAATTATTTACCATAATTAACACTATAAAATCAAAATTAAATAAAGACTAATAAATAAAAATTAATATTAAATTTATTATAATTAAATTACTTCCCACCCTATTCCCCTATAAACCCACAACCCGCTACGGATCTAAAACGCAAAATTTGAATAAAATAAAATTAATATTCAATTTATTATAATTAAATTACTTCCAACCCTGTTCCCCTATAAACCCATTAACCCGCTACGGAACTAAAACGCAAAACTTTATTAAAATAAAATTAATAACTTCTAAAAATTTAACACATACATTAAAAAAATCCAATACTTAGACAAAAAAATATAGCACATACATTTAAAATACATACTAAAATACATAACACTAACTAAAAAACCGATATTTTTAACAACTATGGGGCCCATTACGATACCCGGCGTAAATAATTCCGCCAGGCATGGAAGCGGCAAAAATCCGCCCGCACACACCGCCTGAACACCGACCACGCCATTACGATTACACAAACCGAAAACCGCCATCGGCGGAAAAATCACACAAATTACCGCCCGCCATCGTCCGAGTCGGAGTCAAACCGCCCGCCACGCACGGAAACACGCACGACAACACAAAACCGCCCGCCCACACGGCCGACACACCGCACGTGAAATTACGATCGCACCGCCATGAGCGCGGAAAAACAACAAATATACCGCCCGCCAGCGCAAACAACGCCGATGAGAATCGACACGGCAGAAGCCATGGCGCCAACGTACCTGCACAGAAACCATCCGCACACAAAACCAATAGCACACAACATGGCCAACAAGTCCACACAGCAAGGCACGCACAAATACACAAGCACAGTACACATCCCGAAAACACCCCCGGACGAACAAAAAATACAAAGGCCAGAACCCCAGACACAACACACCTGAAAACAACAGACCATGAAGACACACCCACATAGGTGAGTACAAAAGCAGCACTCCCACAGACCACAACCCCTTGCTACATTGCAAACCAGAGAGGAGAGGAGAGGACACAGTGACACAGCAAGGACAGCAGCACACCACAGAAACGCACACATCACAACCACCACCACCACCACCACCACCACCAAACACCTGCACCACAAACCCCCTGCACATTACACAACACACACCGCACCAGCACCACAAACACCATGGCACCACAAAGGATGCCCAAGTTCACGCCCATGGAGCTGACGGTCATGGTCGACGAGATCATCAAGGTGTACCCACAAATCTATGGGAACATGGTCCAGCACACACCACTAGCCACCAGAAACAGAATGTGGAACCGGATCGTAGACCAGGTCAATGCAGTCGGGACCCTGCCCAGGAACAGAGTCGAGATTAACAAACGTTGGAATGACGTCAAGAGCCTGGTCAAGAAGAAGGAGGGCAAAAACAGAGAGCTGGCTGCCGTCACTGGCGGAGGGAATCCCGCGCTCTTTAAGACCTTCAAAGCGTGGGAGGAGAAGGTGCGAGTCGTAATCCATCCGGAGATCCTCGCCGGATTAGCAGGGGGAGTGGAGGCTGGTAAGTACAAACTAATGTATACCAGCACACCGCTATGTACTCACATGCGCAACTACCATGCCACAGCTCCCAGGGACAAACACCCCCATGTCCAGCACACAATACACAACACATCACACACACATGCAACAGACACTACCACACACAGCCCAAACCGAACAACTGTAAGATGCGTGGGGACATGTGTACACTCAGCCAGCCACGTAACCACCAACAGGTCCCCAAATATGCCAGAAGCGTCACAACGAGCACCCACCACACCCATGTGTCCGCCACAGCTGCACTAACCGACAAGTAACAGGTAAGTGGCAGGAACACAAAGTGCAGTGGGTGGGAGGGTGGACAGCCCAAGTACAACACACACCAGGCCCCAGTCCCACAGCACAGCAAGGAGGAGCATCCCCCACACCCCACAGCCACGTGTCAGCCACCGCAGTGCACAACGACAGCCGAAAGGCAGACATCACGGTCCACAGCAATCGGTGTCAGTGGGTGTCCAGCCACCCCCACGACCCACAACACCCCCCCCCCCACAGACCTGCAACATGGAGCACCCCCCGCTTAGAGCCATGTGGCATCCAGTACAGTGCACGCACGAACAACTTGCAGGTGGGAAACTGGACAGGGCTGGATTACTGGAGGCATGAGGACCGTGACACGACCAACACATGGGACATGTCACGTAGCAGACGAACACGCAGCACCGCCCACCGTCACGAACAAGTGAACAATGTGCACACGGACATGAACAACAGACTCACACCCCACATGACCCATCACAGACATAGCAACACCCAAGGAGCCACGTCTGCATGCACAAGCCACACTGAATATAGTCCCACACGGCAGCCACTGTGCAACTCATCACACACAACCGAAACACCATTGAAGTCCTGTCCATGTAGCCCCTACTGCCTGTCAACCACACACCCCACAACTACGCCTATGTAAGACAAACAACACTAGACGCAACAGAGCGGAACAACAGAAATGCACACGAACACCACTGAACCCATCAAATTCACAGACACACCATGCACATACAACATACCATCCATCCCATCCGTCAGCCCCAGTCTCATGAAAGGCATGTCATCCGCACAGCTGCCACACATACAGCAGTCACGCTAAGACACATGCCCATGACCAACCATGTGCCAGAAGTCAATTAAGCGCACAACACACTGTGAGCAACAACACACAACATGGGCCACACCCCCCCGAGCACTGCAGTGATGCACATGGCACAGGGCAGCACGCACACCAAGGAGATGGGACAACTGCAATACGTTGGCTGGCACACAACTATCACTCACTCATAACGATGCGTCCAATGCCATGTCCAGTAATCACAACAGCCAGCAAATATGCAGGCCATGTCAAGCATGCACACACCTCAAACCATGCACTGTCATGCTGCCACAACACATGTCACGTTCGGCACCCATGGCTCTCAGCATGTACCCCAAAAGCATATCCCCTCCCAAATGCGAATCTGGGGCATGGCCCCCATGTTGCCATATGCGTTCCTAAGCGTTCCATTTGAACCCCAAAAGCATATCCCCTCCCAAATGCGAATCTGGGGCATGGCCCCCATGTTGCCATATGCGTTCCTAAGCGTTCCATTTGAACCCCAAAAGCATATCCCTCCCAAATGCGAATCTGGGGCATGGCCCCCATGTTGCCATATGCGTTCCTAAGCGTTCCATTTGAACCCCAAAAGCATATCCCCTCCCAAATGCGAATCTGGGGCATGGCCCCCATGTTGCCATATGCGTTCCTAAGCGTTCCATTTGAACCCCAAAAGCATATTCCCTCCCAAATGCGAATCTGGGGCATGGCCCCCATGTTGCCATATGCGTTCCTAAGCGTTCCATTTGAACCCCAAAAGCATATCCCCTCCCAAATGCGAATCTGGGGCATGGCCCCCATGTTGCCATATGCGTTCCTAAGCGTTCCATTTGAACCCCAAAAGCATATCCCCTCCCAAATGCGAATCAGGGGCATGGCCCCCATGTTGCCATATGCGTTCCTAAGCGTTCCATGTGAACCCCAAAAGCAAAGTACAAACCAGACCCAGGATGGGCCAGGAGCCCGCATACACCAGAGTCACAATGAGTAGGGGCACAGCAACACACCCATCGGCATGGCCAATCCGTCCCATGCCACATGTGCACAGCACACAGTCCCATTGCCTAGCACACACAACTACAGATGCCACAGCCACACACTCGCCTCCGGGAAACCCATGTACGAGATTGCACGAACTGCCAATGTCAGACGACAAATACATACTTCGCCAGGTGCAACACAATAACAAATCTCATTCTCTCCACAGGTGACGAACTGCCGGATGCTGGGGATGGAGACAGCAGCCAGCACAGCCAGCCCACAAGCCCCCAACGAGGACACACGGATCTGGAGGATCTGTCCTCCTCTTCGGACACGGACCACCAGCTGCTCCCCAGGACCCCTCCTACCCACCAACCCATCATCCAGGGATGCTGAACAGTCCCAGCCCCCTGCTGCCACTGTCGTTGCGGCCACACCCACGGTCATTGCGGCCACTACCACTGCCGCAACCGCCACCATCGCCGCACCGACCACCACCGCCACCACCACCACCACGTCTTCGCTGGCACCAGCCCCAGCGCAGGTGGTGGCCCGGCCGACTGGATCCACCCTGGGAGCCACAGCGAGGACCGTGGTGTGCAATGTGGCTAGTGGGCAGGCCGGTGGCAGCAGGACTGGTAGGAGGAGCAGGGTCAGGGAAACGCCAGCCTCCCCTGGGAGCCATGCCCTGCCTCAAATGGCCAGAGTCCTTGGGGCCTATGAAGAGGCCCAAGGACAATGGGCCAGGTCTGCTACAGACACGCGGGAGGTGCTGGGGGTGCTGAGGTCCATGGACGCCCATATGGGCCAATTCGTGTCCCGTATGGACCAACTCGTGGACCTCATGGGCCAGCTGGTGGTGGCGGTGGGGTCACAGGCAAGGCCAGCAACACCACCTCCGCCACCACCTGCTAGGGCGCAGGGTCGGGCAGCAGTGTCCACTTCCCCTGCGTCCACAGCCAGTGAGCACACCTCACCCACCACCAGCAGGTCGCCACCACACACCCCCTCCCAAACGTGGAAGGGGCCGTCCGAAGAGGAAACAGATCTCCCGGGAGGACTTTGCACGCTCCAGTCGCAAGTGAGGCAGCCAGCCAGCCTTCCGCCAGCCTTCCTTGACCAGCCACTGCATTGACTTGCTCTACGATCCCACTCCACACAGCCATCTGGATGGCATGTGTGTGTTGGACTATGGACATAGAACCAGTGGGTACACCCTGAGCTTCACGCAGCCATGACCGACAGCTCATTGTCACTGCACGCACCACTTTTGTCATCACCTTACACACAATCACATGTCACAGTTTGGAATAAATGCACCTTTTTCACTAACTGCTGTTTGTGCCCTGTGTTTTATTTGTACGGAATACAACGGCCACCTTGGGCGGAAAGGCACCTGATGCGTGGCATGGCAATGGAATCCGGAGGGCCTGTAGGGACCTAGGGGTGGGAGACAGAACAGGAGCACATTCAATGAGTGTGTCACACACCCATCACACAGTACATGTCAACAACTACAAGCAATGTACACACATCGCACAGAGCAATAGGGCACAATGCCACAGTCACCAACAGTGGCATACTACCCTGGCCATGGAGCGTTGACACACTGCACGCAGTGAACATACGGCCACCCTGACACAGCACACACACACCTGCACAGATACAGACACATCATCCGTCGTACATGGACACTCACCGTCAAGTGAAGTAGCGGGCGATGAGCTGCTGGTGCACATTCCCAGCTTCCTCCTCTCCGCTGTCCACCTCTCTCTAGCTGTCCTGGTCTGCGGGCTGGGGCCCTGGTTGATCTCCGTCATCCACAATGAGGGGGATCTGCTTCCGAATGGCCAGATTGTGCAGCATGCAGCACGCCACCACTATCTGGCACACCTTCTGTGGGGAGTACGCCAGTGCACCCCCGGTGCGGTCCAGGCACCTGAACCTGGACTTGAGGAGGCCAAAGGTACGCTCGACCACACGTCTGGTCCTCCCATGTGCCTCATTGTATCGATCGTCTGCTGGGGTGCAAGGATTCCTCAATGGACTGAGCAGCCATGCCCCATTCGGATACGCAGAGTCACCTGGGTGTGAGGGACACAGAGAACCGTTGCTAATCCAACTGGACAGGGGACAGCATCGCACAACCAGCACGCTACACCACTCCACATACTCACCGACAATACGGCCACGATCCTGTTGCAGATTGGCCATCAGTCGTGGCAAGATGCTGTTGCGCATTATGTGTGCGTCATGGGCCGAGCCTGGGAACTTTGCACACACGTGGGTGATCACCATGTCCGCAAGGCACACCACTTGCACATTCAGGGAGTGCGTGTGCTTCCTGTTGCGGTACAGGTGCTCAGTGGCCTGTGGTGGAACAAGGCCGACATGTGTGCAGTCAATGGCTCCCACGACGTGTGGGATTCTGCCAAGGGCATAGAATGCACCCTTCACTGCCGCCAATTCACGAGCCCTGGGGAATCTGATGTACCTGTTCCGGTACAGCATCATGGCTGCCAGTACATCCCTCAGCACCTTGCTGAACATGGGCTGGGACATCCCTCCTCCACTGCCCACTGTGTGCTGGAATGACCCAGTGGCGAAGAAATGCATGGCGGCCATCACCTTAGCCGTGGGGGTGACAGCAGTCGGATACACCCTGCGGGGACGGAGATGGGGCTCTAACATGGCACACAGTCGATGCAGGGTTGGCCTGTCCAGCCGAAACTTCCTTATGACCTCAGTATCCTCCATGTCCGCCAGCAATTGGTATGGGCGGTCAATGTTCGGTCTCCACCTGGGTTAAATGGCAGAGGACACATGTCAAAGCAACACGGCACATAGCAATTTCGCATACACATCACTGACATGACTGAGCAAGCACATGAGCCACAGCCCAGCTGTCAAGCTGGGACGGCACGGCCACAATACACTTACACAGGTCTCCCAACAATGGCAATGGCAAGTGAGACATACCACTGCCATGTGCATGCACATGGGGATCTAGGCCCCAATGACTTGCGGGGCGTGCTGATGGGGACTGACTGCATATTCGTCAAGCGGCAACGCCACGGCAACATGAGTGTCTGCTGAGCATGGAACTGCTTCCGAGGCTGGATGAGTATGGCACACGACGACGACGATGTGGGCACGGGCTGAGCGGCCAATACAAGTGGGACCTGTGGCACGAGGGGATATGAGACAGTAGTAGGTGTCAGCACTGCACCCTATGTACAGCACTGTATGGATCACAGCTCCCGAAACATTGACTGGTGTCCACATTGACAGCCCCATGCCAAGACAGCTGTGTGCTTGCAGTCACACGTCACAGGTGAGAGGTTACATTGCACGTGCCAGGTGGCAGACGTACATAGTGGGAGCTGGCATGTGTGTGCATGTGTCTCCTGTTCAGGATCCACCAGATGGGCGCTGACTCTGTACTGACCATTGGACACAGCATGTTCTGTGGAAGGCTTGTGTGTGTGGGATGGTGGCACTGGATGTGCCTCCGTTGGGTGGGGGCCATGCACAGGGCGGGTACGTCGATGATTGCGCATTGTTGGTCACGGTGGGTGCACCAACTAAGATGTGTTGCCCTGTGTTCAATTCCCATGTCCGCATGATGATGGACTGTGGATGTGGGCAGACTACACATTGGTCGATGTGCTGTCTATATGCATGTGCCTTCACACCAGGCACAGCTGCCCCTGCACATTTGACCCCTGCTGGACTCGCTGCTGGGTCTGTGGAGCTGATGCACCTTCTGCGCGTGGGGCGGACAGCTCTCCTCACTTCCCTCATTGCGCATGTCATGTCTTTGCCGCAGGTGACATGGATCATGGAGGGCCCACATGTACGCGTGGGTAGGCTACACATGATTGTTCACTGGTCGCCACCCCCAGTCAGTGTTTCGAATGGGAAGGTTGTCGTGCTGGTGGTATGTTCGATGTGGCGGATGGGCGGGCCTAGGTGCGGGCTTACATTCCGGACATGGGGGGTAGTTGGATTGGCGACTAGTTGCAGTACACACGGGACACGTCTCTTCCTTTCCACATCTGGGTCATCCCTTGTACTAACTGACAGTGATACAGTCATCTTCGCCCCAGCCCTCATGTCCTCCCCTCGCCCCCCAATATGCATGCTCACCTGCGAGGCTAGCGCTTGCACAGGCAGCCCCAAGCTCGCACCAGAGAGGGCAAGGAGTGTATGTGTGGGTCCAGGGTATGATGTGTGGCGGGACGCCGTCCACCTGCGTGGTGCCCCAAATGGAGACCCGGCCTGCATGGACTATGCATCACAGTCTTCGCCTTCCGGATCCGCCACCTGCGACACCCAGTGGCTGTGGCTGCCCTTGCGGCCAGGCCGCGTCCGTCTGTGGCTGATGGCCCACACATTCACTCTTTGGCCTCTCTGGGGAGGGCTCGGGGTGGTGGCGCATGCGCTTGCACTTAGTCGCAATGGCATGTGGCGTGGTTGGTATGATGGGCAATGGATGGGATGGTGCGAGCCACCTCCCGTGACGTCAGTGCTGCTCGTGCTGTGGTGCGTCCCCCTACACTTCCATCTGACTTGTGCCATGCTAGACGTTGAGGTTCTATTGCCTGCGTGATATGACCAGGAGGAGCGCGAGGAGACCTCTCACACACCATGCTCCACTGCCATCCCGTGCCCTGTATCGCCTGTGCGGATTGACTATGTTGGGGTTACACCTGGTCGACTGGGGCTGTGTGTGCCTTGTCAAGGGGCATGGCGGGCGCACAACAGGATCCAGCTTGTCCACAGAGGGTGGGCTGAGGTGCGCCTGGTACCGCTTTGTACGTGTGCCCGGCTGCTGTGCACACACGTGTTCACTCCCCCCGACAGGTGTCCTCTCACAATGCCCAGGGAAGCGGTGGTGTACTGTTCATGACCCCTCCCAACACGGCGTGCTCCAACTTGGCATGTGCGCATCTACCCGTCGCACCCACCCACCTGAGCACTGCGTCCATACGACTTCACACGACACATGTGTGTCTTCCACAGTAGTGCTACTCATTTGCGTTGACATCCAATACCAGTGGACTACATGGTCATGTCACGACTGCCGTGTACTTCACATACTCTCATCCTCTCTCATTCGTACTTGTGAAATGAGTCAGCGGAGACAGTTTTGGTTTCAAACATTATATTGAGTCTTCTGTCCTCTGTGATGCAGTATAGTGGACACTACTGGCAGCGGAATACATGTTGAGGATATACTGAGCATGATTGCAAATGGGATAGGGTGTGGGGTTACATGTGATTGGCTGTTGCATGTGGGATGTGGGCTTCAGAGTGACATCTGCTTGGCCAAGGCTGTGCTAATGTACATTTACGTATAGCTGCGGAGCTGCGGACTTTGACACAGACGGTATACATGTAGCCTACCAGACCGCTTGGCATCATGGGCACAGTCCATCTCAGTTCCATGTGACAGGTTTGCTGCGGTTGTTCCTCATGCACGCGTGCATGTGAGATGACATCAGGGCATGTGCTTGCGTGCATGCAGCGGCGTGCCACTTGTTGTTGCACTGTGGTGGTTACTGGACATGTCACAGTCACTGGGGTCGTGTTGTTGTTGTATGCACTTGTCGTCCATGCAAAGGTCCTGGTATGGGATTCCCGGGGCGGGGGTGGGAGGGTGCAGCACCCACAGACTCCAGGCGACCTATTCATGTCCACTGAGCGGTGTGTGTGTCCATGGGCGCTGGATCCATGTCGTGTCCTGGTTGTTCGTGCAGTTCCGTCCATGTGGGTGCGATACACAGAGCCCATGCCACTGCCTCCCACGATGCATGCGGTGTTCCTGGATGTGATGGGGAACAGTGTGCATGTCCCGGTCATATCCGATGTCATGGCGATGTCGTTGATGGTGTGGTTACAGTTGCCGGTCGTTTGGTATGGCTGTTGTGGTGGTGACTGGCCAGTCCGTGCAGAAGCTGAGCATGGGTGCGGGGTTGGACTTCATAGGTCACTCGGGGAACCTGCGTTGTGGTCCGACGTATTTACAGGTTGTCAGGTATGCGATGCCGTCCAGCAGGGCTTCCATGTCATTGGTGGTGTACATGTTTGCCAGCCAATGAAGCGGATGGTGGCTGTCAAGGTGTTGTTCGTAAGTTGTCCCTTGGAGGACCATGATGGGGCATGCTGGGTGACATTCGATGTAGCTGTTCTCGATGATCCGTCGTGTGGAGGCACAGTGGTCCCATTTCAGTGCGCGTGCGATGTTGGCCACATACGCCATGCCCCCATAGGCAGAGCAGGCCCTGTCGTGTGCGTCCAGAGGGAGGAGTAGTGGTAGCAGGTCCGCCTTCAGACATGCCGGGTTGGAGAGGCATATCTCGACGGGATGCTGGTAGGGACACCTCCGACAGTAGAAGACGGGCATGACGCAGCTGAACAATGTGATGCGGTAAGTCAGTCGGTAACTTACGTTCAGCAGGGACAGGAGATCGCATCCCAATGTATGTATCGTGTTGGTTTTGTACAGCTTGAGCTGTTCGGCGTAGTTGGGTAGGTGTGTTGCGGTTGCCATTTCGCAGCGGTTCGTTGAGGTGGCGTGCTCCGGCTGTGTGTGCAGTCTGCAATGTGCACGCTCCGGGGTTGCTGTGAGCTCTGTGTAGTCGTGGGGAGACAGGACTTGTGTTCTGTTGGCTTGTTTGGAGGACACGGGCCCTCTTCCCACATGCTTCTCAGACAGTTCAAGGTCAGTGCTGTGTGACTCCTTCCAATTAACTTGCATGTGGCCGACATGGGGGAGTGTTTTCTTCTTTCTTCCCCGTCCGTTGTGTGCTTCTGTGATATGCGCTATCTGCCCTGTGGTCGGTCTCCTCGGCATGCCTGTGTTGGTCTATTCTTGGACAATGGCTGTATTCACCGGCTTCTGTCGTAGGGCTGTGGTTTCGGAGTTGGAATGGAAGGTCATTCAGTGCTGTCTGCTCTCCCTTGTGTGGGCGGCAGGCTGCCTTTCTGCTCTGCGTTGGGCCTTGTGTGTGGATGTTATTCTTGGGCCACCTGTTGTCGGTCCCCGGGCTCTTTGGTGTTCCGTTTCATGTGTCTTGTTCATATGTGCAGGGTGGTATGGGTTTTTCAGTGTGGTACTGGCGTTCCTCTTCCCGAAGGGGCCCTGCTTCTCCTAGTTGGTGTTGCCGCCGCTGTGTGCTTCGCCATGTTTGTTACACTGGGGTGTGTCCTGCTGTTGCGTGACTTCACTGACATGTGTGCGTCGGTTGTGTGGCGTTGGGTGTTGTCCGTGAATTGGGCGTTGGGGACATGTCTGTGGCAGGCCTGTCACGTGTCATGTGCGTTCGGGGTGGGGCTGATGTGTGTGCTGCTTGGTTGTGTCCCTGTGTCTGTGTGCGACGCATGCATGGCGCTGCGGTTGGCCTCTGCGTTGTGCGCATGTGTGGTGGCGTCATCGGCGCTTTGTGGCCGTGACGGGGTGGTTGGTTCCTAGTCCCAGGTGGTGTGTACACATGTGTTCCGCGATGTTAGGATTTGGCCTGTGTGTCATATGTGGATGCAATGGTGGATGTGTAGTGTACACGCGCTGGTGGGGGTTGTCCGCTTTTTCCGCCCTTGCACTGTGTGCGCTGTTTGCGTGCACTTGTTGTGTGTGTGCCTACCTGCGTCTCCGCGGTACGTTGCGTCCTTGGTGGTGCATCAGCAGAAGCATGGGAAGGGCCTGCAGTGCTGGATTCATGCCCGGGGTGCCGCTTCTTCGTTGTCCGTGCTCTGCGTCCATGTTACCGCCTCTCTTTCACGTGCGGTGTCTCTTGGCCGTGGGAGCCGTTTGTTTGCAACATCGTAATTTATGCGCCGGGCGGGACGTGTTTCGTCGGACGGTGTGTGTCAGTTGTGCTGCGCCGCTACGTGAACGGGCGCACTTTGATGGCGGACGGTGTTGCTGGCTTGCCGGCGGTGTTTGGCCTGCTTTTCGCATCGTAATTGTGCGGGCGTGTGGACTGCTGCGTGCCGGCGGTAACTGGTGGTTTTTGCATCCGCCAGCACGGCGGTTGTGCTTCCGCCCGCCATCGTAATGAGCCCCTATATTTTTGCAAACGATATTAATGACTTTGATATTTTGGAAAACGATATTTCTTACCTTAAACTCGTTATTCTTGACCACGATATTCTGGCAGTCGATATTTCTGTATCACGATATTTTGCACTCGATATTAGTGCAAGTCGATATTTCCTACTCGATATTCTGACTGTTTACCGTTTTACGATCAGAGAGGTATACATAGACTTTTTTTAAAAACAAATTTAGAGGCCATACACTGTGAAACACAGGTATCCAAAAAAGTGATGAATGTATGCTTTGAGAAATATGGTGAGACTTATAACGGTGATATAGTTGAATATCTGTGTCTCAGAGCGCATGCTGTCTAAATTTGTGTAAAACAAAGTGTATGTATTCATTTCTGCTCATAAAATATGGCGCCTGGGTATTGAACAAGCTATGTGGGAGGCTCCACCATACCTTCATTCAGAAAACATCACAAGCTCTGCGACCGAACGACAGAGCAGAACTAAAAGATTTCTCTACCAGTACCCAAACCGACCAGGTTCAGATGCATAACACATCAGACAATAGATGTAGAAGTAGACACATACGTCAATCACAAGACCATGAAGTCCCCTAAACTTGACAGACTGCAGTTCCCATTTCAAGGCGACACCTAAATTAAGGTGACGTACTTCAAGTGTACCTTTACACAGACTCATATCAAGTAGCCTAATCACTAATCCTTTTTCCAACATGTCTTAAACCTCACTTTTCTCTTGCAGCTTCAGTTTTGAACAACTGCTCAGAATCTTGGTCCCAGCCAAAATTAAAACAGCAGCTCTTCCCATGTCTCTGTTATAAGTCTCACCATGATTCTCAAAGCATGCATGCATGTGTCTGTACCTTTTGCTAGTGGCATCATAAATAAAAGAAGCATACAAATAGATGTATACCTGTGTTTTACATGTCTACCTTCTTCATAGACATAACACGTGTGAGAATACATGAGCAAGTAGAGACATACCTAAGTCACAAGACCATGAAGTCTTTTAAACTTGTCAGACTGCATTTCCCATTTCAAAGAGACTCCTAAATTTATGCAACATACTTCAAGTGTACCTTTCCACAGACTCATACGAAGTACCCTAATCACTATTCCATCTGCCAACATATACTTTTGTGCTGCAGCTTCACTATTCAGTGACTACTGAGAGTGTTGGGCCTAGCAA
The DNA here is from genome assembly GCA_963921515.1 of Calotriton arnoldi. NCBI lineage: Eukaryota > Metazoa > Chordata > Amphibia > Caudata > Salamandridae > Calotriton > Calotriton arnoldi. Next base: position 226,509 of record CAWUFW010014822.1, on the reverse strand, counting down.
AATATATACAGCAACAACCCTTCACAGGAGTCTGTTATAACTCTCACCATATTCCTGAAAGCATGCATGCATGTGTCTGTACCTTTTGCTAGTGGCATCATATATAAAAGAAACATACAAGATGCATACCTGTGTTTTACATGTCTACCTTCTTCATTGGCATAACACTTGTGAGAATACATGTGCAAGTAGAGACATACCTCAGTCACAAGACCATAAAGTCCTTTAAAGTTGAGAGACTGCACTTCCCATTTCAAAGGTGGCAGTCCCTGGGGCAGCGTGGGGGTGGGCAGGAGCCCCATCACGCATTTTAATTTCAAAGAAAGCCCCAGGGAAGTGGCGGTTTGCGGGGCTGCGAGGGGGCCACATGCCGCAGCGGGCCCCCGCACCTATTAACAAATTTACCCCCGGGATCTGGCCCACCCTTGGGCCTAATTAAACCAAGCGCTTCATTTATTTTTTTTGGGCGGGATTCGCGTACCGTAGTTAAATCCCGCCGAATGCGTTTTGGGAACCCCTTTTTTCTCGGCCCCTGCTTGTTGAATCACCCAGAAACTTTCAAGACAGGAGCTGACTGGAGTGCCCCATTAGTTTTGAAAATGTTGCGCAGAAAGATATTGGCAAAAGAAAAAACGCTTTTTGAATAGAAACAAGGACCTAACTATAACTACCTACTGGCTGAGGAATAAAAGAGCATCAACATGTTTTGGTGTTCATGCCATGTTCACAATGCTGGCTCCCATTTTACAGCAAACATAAAAGAAAAATAAACACAAAAGAAGTACTGCCCTCCTAGTAACTGTGAGGGCTATATTAAAAATGCTACAATTGCACAATGTCACTGTTAAATCATACAAAATCATAATGTAATGCAATCAATTCATTCATTTCCACAAAACCAATTGACCTGTCAAATGTCCTGGTAATGTTTTTCAGCATATAAAATATTAAAAAAGGAGAATTCATTGCTCATAAACACATTGCACAATTCATCACGCTATGGGGCCGATTCCGATTCGGGTCGGAAATCTCTCCGACCGAGCCGGACCGGGAGAGATTTCCGACCGAATCGGACCCTAGCAGCCCGACCGAACGAGTACGATGCGCACGTATGCCATCGGACTCGAGTCGGTCAGACTCCCATTGAAGTCAATGGGAGCCTGTCGTACAACGCGTACGCGGGCTCCCATTGACTCAATGGGTGCGAGGCGGACAAGGGTGCCCCCTACAGCGTGTACGCGGCGAAGCGACTCGCGCCGTACACGCACAGGTAGGGGGGACCCATGGGTCCCTCCTGTGTGCGACTCACGCGGCTACGCGTACAGGGGGTCCGACACGGACCCCCAAAGTACGGCTCCGACTGCTTCTTCGGGCCGGACGGCGCGAGTCGGTCGGACTGCTCGCGGCGCGCATCGTACTTGCCCGGCCGGGGAACGTCTCCATTGCGCGGTGCGAGTCGTGTCCGTGCAAGTTGGTCGGTGCGGTTGGGACGGGCGTACGACTCGGTCGGCGAATTTGCACGTGCTCGCATCGTATTCGTTCGGCCGGACGCACGTACGAATCGGTCGGGAATAAGGCCTCCGAATCGGATCCGGTTCAGTCGAATCCGATTCGGTGCCCTACCGGCCGAGATCGGAATCGGCCCCCTAAGTTTCTATGGGAAAACCTCTTAACCCCATACATTGTACACTCAATTCACATTCAAAGAATATTTTGAAATCAATTGTAGTATTTCAAAATAGTATTTTGTTACCAATTGCCAGATTCAATTAAACCGAGTGGGCTAATATCTCTACTTAATCATATTTCCTATGTAACAAGCTAATTAGACCAGTTATCCTGGTGTTATTTAATAACATATTAAATTGATCTTCCTGATTTTCATGCTGTCAATATAAACATTAAAAGACAGTATTAAAACACTAATAAAAAAAATGGCATATTCTTCAAAAACAGAAAAAAGTCTGCCTATAATGAATTTCTTCATCCACATTTAGTCCCTGAGATAACTTTGAAACTATTTGCAGAACATAGCATGATTACCAGCGTAGGCAAATCTCTGTCTCTGTCCCATCCTCTCATCTTTTTGGGCACACACTGTACCTCAGAAACTTCTTGTACCTTCATGAAATCTTTGAAAGTATTGGTCCACCCGATAACTATTCTCATTGTTAGGCTGGGGCGTAAAACTTTGCTCCACTCGCAGAGATTGCAGAATTCGGGTGCTCAGCGTTCCGCGGAGGAATGTGGAGTTCCTGAATTCTGCCTTTCGGGCACGAAGCAGAGTTTTTTTTTCCATTTATGCCCTCGAGTTTTGTTTTGGCACTCAACCGTGAGTGCCAGGATACTCTTGGGCCGCATACGAGCATGCACAAGACTTCTTGCACTGCTACATGCTCTTGCAACACTTCACGCTTACTTGCCCAGCTTCTGGACACAATGGAGCCAATCTAGTGCAGATCGCAAACGGAGTGCCCGAGCAGCTTTTGTGCTCATGATGTAGTTGAGAGGCTTTTGGAGTGGATTTTCTTCTCAAACTGGGCATTGGAGTTGTTTTTTCGTGCGAGAAGTAATTTTTAAACATTTTTTTTCATACAGGAAGGAAGTGCCCCAGAGACTCCAACTTCCTGTTTCTGCCCAGCAGGCTCCTCCCAGTGCTTTGTCCCTCTCCTGGTCACTTTTCATTGGGATCTGGAGCTGAAAGGATCACTCTCCTTGTCTGCTGCATATGTACCATTGGATTTAAGGTTTTTGTATTTGAGATTTCACAAGTAAGTTGAAAAACTGGTATATAAGGGTGTTGTTTGTTTGATTGGGGGCATATACCTGGATTTATTTGTACTTTTCTTTGATTTTTTAAATTTACTGTGGTGGGTGGCCTGCAGTTTTAGTAGGGGCCTAGTTATTCTTTTGCATGTAATTTATCTTCTTTTGTAAAAGAACATGTTGCACAGTTCAGTACATTTTCTTCTCCATGCTTTTAAAGAAGTTTGCAATATTGATTTATTCACTATGTGGCCTAGTTTGCCAATGGGCCTTACAGCCAGTAGGCCCAGTACTAGTCATGGGTGTATGAAACAACTGTTTTTGTGGTGCGTGTTGAATTAGGCCATGGATGACATTGGATTAAATTGAAAAATGTGTTTCCTTTGGGGGTTATTTCACATTTTTTTTCCAAACAGTGTATAGGTGGGGTAATTTTATTTGATGCCTCTGGGGGATGTGTGTTGTTGTAAAATTTCTTAGCCCAGTTAATTTTCATTTTTGGCATTGCTGAATTAATGCACTTTTTTCTGTATTACCAATCCATGCCTCCTTTGTCTGGCCAGTGTGTGAGTGTGTTTGCCATAGCCCACTATTAGTCTTTGCTCCCCATGCCATGTGGCCAGGGACCATTTTGTATGGTCAGTGCCCATAGGCCTGCATGTATTCTTTGTTTGTGGCCATGACTCCTTGCTTGCTTTTTTACCCTGTGGTCAGTGGCCATTTTGTGTAGGCAGCCAGTGTGCTTTTTTCATGGCCCTGCATGTCTTCTTTGTTGTGGCCATTCCTCCTTGCTTGTTTTTTCACCATGTGGTCAGTGGCCATTTTGTGTAGGCAGCCAGTGTGCTTTTGCCATGCGCCTGCATGTCTTCTTTGTTGTGGCCATGCCTCCTTGCTTGTTGTTTTACCATGTGGTCAGTGGCCATTTTGTGTAGGCAGCCAGTGTGCTTTTGCCATGGGCCTGCATGTCTTCTTTGTTGTGGCCATGCCTCCTTGCTTGTTTTTTCACCATGTGGTCAGTGGCCATTTTGTGTAGGCAGCCAGTGTGCTTTTGCCATGCGCCTGCATGTCTTCTTTGTTGTGGCCATGCCTCCTTGCTTGCTGTTTCACCATGTGGTCGGTGGGCATTTTGTGTAGGCAGCCAGTGTGCTTTTTCTATAGGCCTGTATGTCTTCTTTGTTCCCCAGGCATCTTGGCCTGCTAAGGATCACCACCACCAACAAATACATTTATCTGGGAATTCAATTCATAGACAACAGCAGAAGGAATTTGCAGGCCAAGGCACTCAAAGCAAAGACGGCCAATGTTACATATGGGCTATGCAAATTAAATCACAAGCTCCAAAGTCATTCTGCAGAGGGTATCCGACGGGTCATGCAAGCAAAACTAATTCCTACACTGAGCTACGGCCACCTTGTCTTTCCGGGTCAACTCACCAAAAAACTGGAGCGACTGCACATAACGGCCTACCGAAAGGTATTTAATCTTCCTTACTCAACCAGGCGCACACTGATTCAGTTAGAGTTTAATATTTAAATGATGGATATCGAATGTAAAAAAGATATAATCAAATTGCACTACCGGGTGATCAAGGCGGGTCCTGAAACAATTAGGGAGGCACTAAAAGCAGTTTTTCAGTACAACAACAGCCTTTGGGCTAGGTACCTCTCAAAGGCAAATGAGATACTGGTCTGGCCCCCAGACACCATAAGTTACACATCTTTAACAATGGCCAGCCTGAAAAGCTTGCTAAAGAAACAGGGCAAATGCATCTCAAGGCTACAGGACCTCGAACAAATCAGGCCTATCCCTGGTGCAGAGGGCCTCGCGTACTCACACAAAATTACAGTAAGTCAGCTATATCTGAAAGCAGGGCTGGGAAGGACAGCCCTACAGAACATATTGAGAACTAGGTTCCTTACACTGCCAATATGGGACTACAGGACCCACTGGAAACACAGATTGCCTGGAAATAAGGGATGTCACCTGTGTCAATATCACACAGAATCAGCCAAGCACATTATCTGCTGCTGCCCAGTTCTGCTGGGACAAAGGCGACTATATCTAAGAAACCGTCTTTTGCAAAATGGCGTGAGAACATGCAAAGAGGCCCTAACACTTATCTTTACCATCAAGGCACAGATGGCCCTAGCACGAATCGGCAAATTCTACGCAGAACAGCAAGGATTTTAAGAACAACCCAAGCAATGAAGACAAATGTCCGCAACTTATAAGCTGCTGATCATCAACCGCCGCAGCAACATCTTCTGGAGGAGCATCCCATATGAACTGGCCACAATGATCTCACTCATGCACAGCGTACTTTTGATATTCAAGGTGCACACTGGCACGCATGAAGAACGTACCACTCTAGGGGCTTGTATACGGTTCTGACTCTCCATCTAGCACCCTATTTATTTCTGGCATAATCTTCTGGTGGGGCCCTTTGCACTTCCATGCACCACATACACCCACACCTCATAAGCATGCAATCAGCTGTCCTAATATCAGATTTTTATTGACCCGAGCAGAGTATCACTTTCTATCTTGCAGAATGTTGTGCTAATCTTGACACTTGCCCATGCATAACTTAACCCATGCATGCTTGCACGACACACTATTGCACGCCCGCGCACTCCACAGCCTTGGTCTTGCGTAGTGTCGTCTCACCCTGTACTCGCTATACAAATCACTATTGACCCCACATCTTGGGCAGCAGCACCTCCTGGTGCTGTTAACCATGCTTGCCGGTAAAAGCTGCAACACCGCAAACTTTTATACGGCGTCATTTTACGGCACAATTTATATTGTCTTTTATATTTAGTGACTTTTTATGCTATTGCTTTTGTAAAAGATTTTAAGTAATCATACAATGAAAGATTATTTCATTATTTCATTTTCATTTCATTTCTTTGTTCGCCATGCCTTCTTGCTTGGTTGTTGTGACCATGTGACTCGCAGCCATTTAGTGTAGGCACCCAGTGTGCTTTTGCCATAGGCCTGCATGTGTTCTTTGTTCCCCATGCCTTCTTGTTTGTTGTTGTGACCATGTGGCAGGTTGCCATATTGTGTAGGTAGCCAGTGTGCTTTTGCCATAAGCCTCCATGTGCTCATTGTTTGTGGCCATGACTCCTTTCTTGCTGTTTCACCATGTGGTCGGTGGCCATTGTGTGTAGGCAGCCAATGTGCTTTTGCCATATACCTGCATGTGTTCTTTGTTCCCATGCCTTCTTTCTTGTTGTTATGACCATGTGGCTGGCGGCAATTTTGTGTAGGCAGCAAGTGTGCTTTTGCCATTAGCCTGCATGTGTTCTGTGTTGTGGCCATGCCTCCTTGCTTGCTGTTTCACCATGTGTTCAGTTGCTATTTTGTGTAGGCAGCCAGTGTGCTTTTGCCATAAAACTTCATGTCTTCTTTGTTCCCCATGCCTTCTTGCTTGTTGTCATGACCATGTGGTGGCAACCATTTTGTGTAGGCAACCAGTGTGCTTTGCCCAAGGCCTGCATGTCTTCTCTTTGTTCCCCATTTCTTGCTCAGTGTTGTCGTTGTTGACCATGAGGCATCAACTTCATGTCTGCTATAGCTGCGCAACAGCATTCATTGTCAAAAAATTATTCCATTGTCACTCACCTGCACCTCCCTGAGTGCCACATCCCAACCTGATGCACATAAAGCAAACACTTACATCTGTATGTTGTTATTGTTGCTCTTTCTTATCCTTTCTGAGTGTACACCATGAAAGTTTATGTTGGTGTGGTTTTACGAATGGATAGTTCCACTGTATTGCTAATTATTTAAAATAGCTTAAGTAACCACACTAAATGATATTGTTTGTTTGTACTACTAATTGAACTGCAACAATGCAATGTTTCACTGATGTTCTTCTTGCTTGTTTGCTTTTAAGTGCACAAGAGAAGAGAAATCACCCACAGTACTGCCAGACAGGAGGCCTGTGCACGACATGACATGTGACTGACTATGCAACACGGGCATCTCTTCAGCTCGTGAAGCTAAGTGCCACTGCCAACTGACATCTTCAAGATGGCCCCAAAGAAAGATGCTGCCAAGAAAATGGCCAGTGGGGAGGAGAAAAAGTAGATTTCCTCCACTGGCATGCAGACCAGAACCTTTTTTGGCAAACTCTTGCCTGCCGCACCGGCCCCCAGCGAGCAAGCTGAGAGCAGCACTCCTGCATCACCAGCACCCCCACCCCCAACCTAAGTGCAAGACCATGTCTGTCAATGAGGCACCCACTGCAATCATGTCGATGCTGACGAGTTGTGACGTTGAACTTGATTTGTCCCTTTCGCAAAGTAGTGCACAATCGTTTCAGGAAACAGAGCAAAATGGATAGCAGCCACAGCCAGCAATTGTACATTTGCCTGATGTTGGAGCAGAACAGGAGGTTGAGCTTTCTTCTTCCTCTGAGAAAGAACCTCCTCTTTTAGAATTATTGGCTCCCAGATCTCCAGAAAGAAAAAGAAAGGGTACTACTCCACCACTTTCTCCAAGCACCACTTCTAATGATGATAATAGGGACATGGAGTGGACCCCGACAGAGTCCAAGAGACAACAGTAGAGACAAGGCAAAAGAAAAGTTCCTGAAAGACTTAGACTTATGGAAATGGATGATGAGGAGGATGACGACGACGAGGCAGTCATGGTGGAAGGTGACACAGAGGAGTCTGACATTGCTATTCAAACTTCTCCGAGGGATGTGGCACAGGTAGCACTGTCACCAACTCTGATATTTGCAAAGCCCCAACTGAGACTTGCACCAACCCCTACCTCAGGAGAAGCAGAGAGGCAATTAGCGAAATGCCCACCTACCTCCATTTCTTCTTCAGGCATTGGCAGTGGCACAGTAAAAAAGTACATCTCTCTAGCTTGGCACTTTTTTACAGTTAGCAAAGAGGGGGAGCACTTGCAGTATGAAGTGTTTGCAGCACAAGTGCTTGTTGAGGTAAGCCTGGTACACATAATGGTACTGGATGCTAAACAGCACATATGAAAGAAACACACAATCAAGTGGGAGGAGCACCTTAATAAATTGCTGAATATGGTTGTGGTGGTGAGGAGAGCCGGGGAACATCAGCTACAAGTACAAGTTCATTCACGGTGGAAGATGATGATGAGGAAGAAGAGGGTGACATCTTCACGCAGAGCAGTCCTAACCCCAGAATTATGCCAGCAGATTCACCCAACTCTGCGACTTCACAATGGCAAAAGATTTGTAGTGAGATGGAAACACCACAGCATACAGTGACTGCCCCACCACAACACACGTTGAGTCTACCACCACCATCTACTTCTCAAAAAACGCCTGTGTCAGTGGCCCCAGAAAAGAAGAAAATCACAGCTACTATTACAGGCATGTTTAGGCAGGAGTGGCCCTACTAGGAGAACCACCCAACTGCACATTTGCACAATGGAAAATTGCCAAAATGTTAGCGCTGGACCTCCTCCATTTTTCTTTTGTGAAAGTAGTGGGATTCTTAGAATTTGTGGCAGCCATCTGCACGAAATGGAAGGTACCAAGTCAGACCAATTTTGCCAGAGTTGCTGTTCCAGTGCTGCATCACGATTTGCTGCAGCAGTTGGTTGGACACGTTTTGTAGCAAAGTGTTGTTCACACCATCCACCTGATGACAGACATGTGGACCAGTTGTCAAGCGAGTGATTACATGTGCATCACTGCACACTGGATCTTTATTGCGGGGTAAAGCAAAAGATATCTGCAGGTCTTGACCCTGAAGACAGTTTTAAAGAGTGTTCCGCAGCATGCAACAGTGGCCATATTCTCCTTGTGGGAAAAGTGAAACTCTGAGTCCCCCTCTTGTTTTTTTTGCTCTGCCTCTGAGTCTTCTTGGTACATTCCTCATGAAGCTTACCTTCCTTCTGTCCTTCTCCTTGACTCTAAAATGCAGTTTTTCTTTTACAATCCAAAGGCCTTCTTCTAGTCTCCTGCACGAAGGTGAAAGCTGAGCTCAACAACACTCCTGCTTACCTATCGGACCAGTCCAAACAGGCATCCAAGAGTGAACATTCACGAGGAGAATGCAGATGCACCACCTAATTTTGCAGTACAGTATCATTTTTCTTTTAACTTTCATATTTGGAGGACTGGGTATGTTCACTCCCCAAACTAGAAGACAGAACATGCCAAGAATGGATTTTCCAATTTGGTAGGCTGGGATGGAAGAACATAAGAACCTAAAAATAAAAGAAAAAGGAGTGAAGTACTAAGAGGTGACTGAGTGGGCGAAGGGAAACAACTCACCTTGTGTGTTTGGTTTGGAATGCATTGAAAACATTGTGAATACCGCATTGACTGAAGCAGAGCAAATGCACATTGCACAGCCAACACTGCAGTCACAAATTGACCAACAATACACTTCAGGCATAGGTGGCAAAAAAATCACTTGGGTCTCGGGGCAGAAGGACTGTTTGCAATGCATTTATCTGTACTCTGTCTTACTCATTCCTTTGTTTCTTTCCACAACAGATTGTTGACGAATGATGTGCTGCTCATTGCCCATATGAATGTAGTCCTTGTGTAGTGTTTGTCTTTGTCAAACCTTTCCCCAAATCCCCCTTCCCATCCATTCATCAAACCCCTAACCCTATCCCCCGGGCTGTGTGATTCATTGAGGTGTGGCTTAATGTATACCATCAATGGATCACACACTTGGTGGGACTGATGTGGTGAAAGCAACACCAACTTATTGCAGTATCTTCTAAGCAATAGCCCACACTGGCCCCATTTACCCACCTGCGCATGAAAAGTTAACCATATTTTTGATATAGAATTAAGAACGTCAGTTGTCAGCATCATCATTCCAGGCTTGTGTTGCATAACTGTAAATGCCTAACCTAAGCTTGTCCACTTCAGACTTTGAGTCCTTCATTTATAACTTGAGTATTTCATAAATAATACTACTAGCTCCCCACTAGCCAAAGCTTACTAGTATTGCCATGTTTTGTATTTTAGTACTATCAGTCATTCTCGTTGTGTCATCATGTAGTACTCAGGTGTCAAATCTTTGTAAAGCTTTGATAAAATATAACCCACTAACTCAGTCTTTTCATTTCCATTTAGTTGCCTACGATGGATATTCTGTCATTCAGATTAATCCTACAGTTGGAGCTCATATGGGTGGAACTGGAAGTGGACCTCACTTGTGAAGTTGTAATGCCTTCCCTTTTATTGCTTCATCTATATTCAGATATGACAACTATTTTATGTTTAACCTATTAATGCCTTGCATATAAAGCACTGACTGTGTGGCAGAAAAATATTAAACAGCAGAATAACACTGATTATCCCCTTGGCTGCGGCGGTAATTCTGCCGCGGCGCTGGGGGGGGTGGGGGGTGAGCGCAGTGCCGCCATGCTTGTGACGGAACCACGCCGTCATGAGCCACAGGCGGCGTGTGCTCATGACGGCGTGGTTCCGTCACAGCCCCGCCCGCTCATTAGTCCGCCCGCACAGGCGGGGAATTAATCGCGCGTGGGCCGAGCGGCAGCCGCATGACGGAACCACGCCGTCATGAGCACACGGCACCCGTGGCTCATGACGGCGTGGTTCCGTCATAAGCACGGAACGGGTTGAAAAAACTGTGATTTGATTATTTTTTTCTTCAAAAGATTTTTCAAGTGACTATAAACAGACATTTTGAGTTGAAAAGTAAATTACCTCTCAATGAGTACGGCATTATGCACTATGGTGTACAAGTTGTATGTTGTGCTAATATAATGAAGCCATACTCATTGCTAGCCAGTGCGTCGGGTAGTTTGTTACTGTCTGCAGCTGGGGCAGCTGTAGTTAAGGATTGTCTATTTTTAATTCCAATGGCCCTGCTCTTCTCCAAATGCATTTCTCTTTCTACCCTGACTCCAAAGAGGCAGATGAATAATAAATAAGATACTACGTCACACACCTCACGTATGAAATGGGGATATTAATATCATCCTGTCTGCCGTTACTAGACGTTGGGAAAAATTAATCTGATGGACTGTACTATAGGGAAAGGAACGGTCTATATAGATTGTATTTGGCACATTCGTCACTGTGCATCCCATACTCCAAACTTAATATGAACTTACTCCCACTTTACTCTGTGGCCTCTCCCACCACCACATATTTGCAACAAATTAATTTGCTGGGCAGTAAGCAAGGAAAGGATACTTGATTTACTCTACTGTAGGGGGTAGGGTAGAGGAATTAGACAGGTAGGGTAGAGCTTTTTTATATAGATGAGAGGGGCCACTACTCTGATTATCGATTCGTCATCTTTGGCTTATTCAGTCACTGTACAAGTCGAAAGGGAAAAATGAAATATGAACAAGTGTAAAATAAATAAATCTCTTATGGGAAACCATGGAATATATTCTGGAATCTCGTGAATTCACATGGTTCTTAAATTAAATGTGGCACATGCCAAGAATGGATTTTCCAATTTGGTAGGCTGGGATGGAAGAACATAAGAACCTAAAAAATAAAAGAAAAAGGAGTGAAGTACTAAGAGGTGACTGAGTGGGCGAAGGGAAACAACTCACCTTGTGTGTTTGGTTTGCAATGCATTGAAAACATTGTAAATACCGCATTGACTGAAGCAGAGCAAATGCACATTGCACAGCCAACACTGCAGTCACAAATTGACCAACAATACACTTCAGGCATAGGTGGCAAAAAAATGTCATAGGCGGGAAGGGGGTAATGATGAATGATGGGTGGGATACATCTGGCTCACTTAACAAATACAGCAAGTCAAGGAAGTAGAACAAAAAATAAAAAACACCCCCCTCTTTGAACCATAGCTTTGATAACCCTACATAAACAAAGTTAGCAAAGTAGGTGAGCAGCATGCTCCTCATGAGAAGAGCTCCCTTGCTTAATCATCAAAACAATCCAACTATTCATTCATCCTTTTATTCTTCTAATTCACCCATAGCCACCATGATTTAGCTTAACTTTCTCTCATCCAGTCTTTCACCAAAATTTCCAATCCATTATCCATCCATTCAATTATCCACCTTTTCTTCTAAACATCCTTTCTCTTTCCCTCAAGCCATCAACACTCATTATGTGCGCTTTTGTTGAGGTCAGTTGCAGATAGAAGAGGCCATAATAATAACTCAACCACCGCTGCAGCTGGTAAAGCTGGGGGGGTCACGGTCACGTGTTGACGACGCCCTGGTACTAGCTAGTGAGTATAGTAATTGCAAGAAATTATCTGACTTACCAGTGCACGTCTCTGCTACTGCTCCTCCCCCTCCAACTGACTCGTCTGCATCTCCTCCTGCAGCAGCACTGGAGCCGGCATCACTGGTGTTCTGTGTGGCTAGAATAAAACATTATACATATTTTAGATGCCAGATACACCACCCCAAATATAACTGCAATACAGCACTAAAGTTCAGTTAGCACTGCAGTATATTTTAACAAGAATATCACTCCGGGCATTTGATTGGTTCATAAAGTTACACAAGCCAGGGGTGGAATAATAGTCAATGATAGACATATCTTGTTGGTTGGCAAATGCAATGGGAGTGGGACCTCATACTGTTTTTTCAGCCATGTTGCACTGTCATGGGAAACTGCTGGTATACTGTATAAATGAATGAGACAGCAGCACACAACAATGGCGGGGTTGGCCCATGATGACCATGGCCACTTTCTTGGGAACTCAACTGTATTGGAGCATTAGCAGGAAAAAGACCTTCTCATACATGGTGAATTTTATTTATAATACTAGCTTACTTGGGCCTGCAATCTTCACGATAGACATCACCAAAATTCCAATACTCTACAATTCTACCCTAAGTCTACAACAATCATAAAACCCAACATTATGGAAATAATGATAATAAATAATAAGACTTATTGGGGTAAGCAGAGCCCTCAGCAGCGGTGCTGGTGGTTGGCACCGGCTGACCAGCTACTCCCAGACCTGTCTCCTGAATGTCCCTCTTCTTGTCCTTGGGTACTAATAGAAGAAATGAAGAAGATAAAAAAAAATTGATTAGTAATTCAGTTAATAATCTCCATAAATGTTTTATGAAAAGTAAACGCCGTCACATTGTACTTCGCTATAACAGATCTCCTATATTACTAGTTTTGACTCAAGTCTATCGACTATAGTTGAGTTGCACATACTAATCCTGAAATCCCTGTTTCAAATTTCCTTAACAAAAAACACATTTGGAACTAATGCATTGTAGTGAATGATCTTTGATTATATTGCCATTTCTCAACCCCCTTGCTGGACCAACTCAGTCTCCCTTTATTGCATTGCCTAGATGCATACTACATATTGGTGTGAAATAAATAACTTGGAAATGTACGAGCTACATAAACAAAGTTACAGAGAGAACGTGCTACTCACTGATATCACTGATTTACTATAGTGACAGAAGAACAGTCTGCAATGGCTTCTTAATTAATCAGCCAAAGCGAGCGCCAGTGATGAGTACGATTAGGTAGCACTGAGCACCTGCCTAGCAGAAACTAGTAACTGGATCAAACAATAATATACCCGCGTAAACTAAATGTAACTTACCTCTGAGTGTGAGCAGCATGCTATTTGGAAAATAAATGTTAGCATTGTAGAACACAAACACTCAAATAATTAATACTCACTGAGCCCTGGAATCTTGACGCTTAGCAGGTGGAGCAGGTCCTGTTCCCGGTCCAGGATGCCTGCCCAGAGGTGCATCAGCTGCTGGATGGTGCACCAAACCTGGCTTGTGCGCCGCACGTACTGGCGCACACTCTCCCAGCCAGCCTATGCTCCTGCAGCGGGGTATCCGCTACCGGCCTGCCGCCTGCTGCCAGCATGGAAGGGAGGTGGTGCTGCACAAAAAAAAACAGTGCTGCCACCTCCTCCTCACCAAAGATCGCCTGGGGCTGCACACCGGGGTGGGCAGCGCCGCCCGCAACATAGCTGTCCTGCCTCTGCCATGGCACTGGGTTGGTTCAGATAAAAAAGAAGGAAAAAGAAAGGAAAGTAGAAAGATAAGGAAGTAAGGGGACATAAACAAAAAGTCATGGAAAACAAGAAAAACAAAATTCCCCAAAACTTAAAATACACAAACTAACATAAAAAATAAAAATGAGGGGTAGATTAGTTTTAAAGGGGGAAGATTACACAGATAAAAGAGGGATTACATTTTAGGCCCAGCACCATACACAGAGCGGAAAAACAAGATGGCAGTGCCCATGTGGACCGTTTGGTGCAGTTCGCACAAGATTTAGAATGCGAAAATGCACTTGAGAACCACAGAGTGCCATTTGCGTGGGATTTGGAACGCGAGGACGCACTCCACGTTGCCATCACAATGCAAGCGGGTGTACCGGCAAACTCTGCCCACAAGCAGAACGCTGCATAGCGCAGCAGAGTTTTTGGCGGCTGCCTGGAGTTCTGCGTAGCGCACTCCATGATCTCCGCCCAGGCCTACTCATTGTTCCCTATTGCCCTAAAATGATGCAAGATTCTTTTATAAGCTGGCTGCTAGTACTTTCTACATACACTTCAGGGCACAGGCAGGTAGATATAGAGTAGATATACACTGCCAATTCTGTCTTGGAATTCAAAGCTTTTTTATGTTGATGTTCTTTCGGAAAAGAGTAGTTACTTTCTTCACATTTACTCTATGTTTGCAAGGTTTACACTTGCTACATTTAGTAAAACCACCCCCATGTTTCAACCATGTTCCTTTATGCTTAATCTCACTTTTTACCAATGTGTCTCTCATAGAATGGGCCCTGCTGAACATAATCTGTGGCTTCTTTGATATTTCTTTCCCTACTACAGGCTCACTTCTAAGCAAATGTCTATTTGTAAGAAATTTGGTTTCTGCTTGGCAGAGGTATGTACTGTATCCAAGCAGAAACCACAATCCTAGTCAGGGTAAGTCAGATACACACCCTAAATTAACCTGTGCTCAACCTCTGGTAGCTTGGCACTGACCAGGCAGGATTAACTTAAGAGGCAAAGCGACACACAACACACAGTGACACAATGAGAACACCACAAAAAACTTCACACCGAGCTAGAAAAATAGATAAGATTTTTATTAATAAAACAAGACCAAAATGCCAAAAATCCAATAAATAGAAGCTGATATATGAATATTTAAAGATTGGGGTCCAGATGTACGAAAGCTTTTTGCATTTGTTAATGGGTTGAATCGCAATTTCGGCCCTTTAAGAAATGCAAAACAGCCTTTTAATATGTACAAAGGTAAAAAAACTGTCGCAATTTGCGATTTCTACCCGGTAGAAATTCTAAATTGTGGCTGCAATTTAGGAAACGCAAATAGGGATTACCTAGTTGCGACTCCTAAAGCACATGTGCAAAGCATTTCCTAAATGCGAATTGGGCATTTAGGAAATGTTTTTATAATCAGCTCAAAGTCGATGGTATCCATGTGCAGAATTAAAAAATGCATTTAACAATGCAGATTTTAATGTGACATGAAGCGCACAGATGCCCCAGGGCATATGCGCACTTATATGTGCACTACAAATTTCAGGGTTTGGATTTCCTAAACTGCAATTTCCTATTAGGAAATCACAATTTAGGAAATTCAAATCATTTCCTATTCGGCCCATAGGTGGAATGCAATAGCATTTCCTATTTGCAATTTCCTATTAGGAAATCGCAAATTTTATACATACAATTTTGCATTTCTTAAATAGCGGCCCTATGGAATCGCTATTTAGGAAAGTCGAGGAGATGCATCGATCTTCCTACATGCAGCAGTTTCGAGTGCGATGCGCTGATTCTGCCCCCGCAATAGCGATGATACGTCGGTTCTGCTACTTGCAGACAGAAGATGCGTCAGTTCAATTGAAGCAAGTACCTGGGTCCACTTCCAATGGACCAGGCACAGGAGCAGGTGGTGAGACTTTGATATCCCTGAGTCTCCGAAACAGGAGGCAAGCCAACAAGCCCTTGGAGAAGCCCTTGGAGATCACTGTGGGTTCAAGGTATAGTGCTTGCAATGTTCAACACTCCGTTCATCATCCTCTTTGGTTTTGCTAAGTTCGCCCTAAGTTGGCAGGGTATGCCCAGACGTGGGTCCCTTGCTCACTTTGCCACTGGATTCAAGATAGCCTGGCTGATGAGGGTTATGAACCCGAAACCGGTCCCAGGATGCTTGTTTCCGGTCCAGGGAAGACATGGCTTGGCAGTTCGGGCTGGACTGTTCCCATGAGGCACAGGGTCAAACTGATTTGCATATGGCCATGTCTGAACTGGGGTGGCGGAGTGAGCTAAAGAATGATGATGGATTAAACCCAGATCAGTTGACTGTGGGTGAGTGGTTGCAATGTTCAACACTCCGTTCATCATCCTCTTTGGTTTTGCTAGGTTCAAGGTAGAGTCCAGCTCTTCCTCAGCAGTATTAGAGGGCAGAAGGGCAGCACAGCAGAAAAGCAGTTTTTCCAGAGCAGCAGTCCAGCAGAGTGACAGTCCTAATAGCAGCACAGCAGTCCTTCTGACAGTTTCTTTACAGGTCCAGAAATGTCTGATTTGGCGGGGTCAGCCCTCTTTTGTGAGACTTAATAGGTCCCGGGGACCACATTATCGAAGGTAGAAAATAACTTTAAACGGAGGGGGCCCTCCTGAGCCTCTTAAGACCACAAGGACCCGATTCCCTGTGACCGGCTCAATTATTGTGTCCCGGGGAGCCCTACCACAACAGAGCAGTTTTCTTGTCTGCATTAGAACAGGCAGGCAAACATATGTTGGTTTCCCTCCGGCTGGAGCATTTATAAAGCTTCTGCCGAGTAGGAGCAGACATGCCTTCCCTGCCTGCATTCTTCCCCATGGGGCTGGGGTCCCTGGGGCCTATTAAGGCTCTGGGATGTAGGGCACCTGTCCCCTTCCCGAATGTAAATCAGCCACAGGGGATGTGATCCCTGGAGCCCCCAGTGGCTTGGAGAGAGGTCAAGCGCCCTCTCCCCTTAATAAAAAACAAAGGACCCAGGCGATGGGGTCCCCGGGGGCTCTTTTGGCTTGGGGGCAGAAATACAACATCATAAAAGCTAAAGGGCCTGATTTAGATCTTGGTGGATTGGTTACTCTGTCACAACACTAATGGATATCCCATCCGCCAAAATATAAACCCCATTATATCCTATGGGATTTATATTTCGGCGGACAGGATATCCATCATCGGTGTGATGGAGTAACCCATCTGCCATGATCTAAATCAGGCCCAAAGTGTTTTAATGTGAATTGAAGTGCAACATTAAATTTTTTTTCTGCTACAATTCCTAGAAGACCCCTAATTCTACTGTAAATGTTGTTACATCCTGTTATGATAATACCAACACCTTATGATATACTATTCACCATATATTCTCCAAATAAAGAATCTTCATATTATGCATAGTACAACAAGAATGACAGGACACCCTACAAGTGTGAATTTGACCCAACATCCAGTGCTTGAAGTGTTAGCTCCACCCCCACGGTAGTTAAGGTCTACCTGAGCCCCTGAATCAACCTGCCCATATTGTGTTCCATGAGGAGCCAGGAATGCTTAAGCTGATGTATGGGATGATATTAGGAACCAGGACTAGGAGGAAGTTAGTTTGATATCAATGATGTTGGTTTTCCTTCATGATTCTTCTATCACTAGTACAGTCTTCATCTCCGTGTGGTGCAATACACAAAGAGAGAGACAGACTGTGTGACCCAAGTGACAAAACAGCAAAAATGTATAAAGCGAGAGGAAGAGCAATATCGTTTTCAGGAAACAATGTGTGGAACAGGAAACTATTTTTAGGGTGGAGATCGAAAGGAGGAAAAGGGTTGATTAGTCTGGCTGTGCAGGTATTTGCCTGTAAAAGTTTGTAGAGAGAGAGTACTACTAATCTGTGTCCTCATTATCTTTCTTTCTGTCAGTACAAACAAAGAGAACAAAGAAGGCTAAGATTACCTCCACTGCTGAGGGCAATGCCAAAGCCTCCACACCAGCCATTCCTGCTGGTGCTGGTAATTCATGTTCATTATTTCTTACTTTTCACAATTCTCAACTATTATGCACTATGATCTTCAGTATTTTCCATTTTTTCCAACTTCCCCTTATCTACCTTGGTGTTTGTAAGGAACTGCCTCTTTTTGGATGGTCACCACAAAGTTTTTCGACTGATCCTGCTGGTTTTTTTACTCTGAGAGTGCACTGAGGCCTGCTAGCCAGACCTCAGTGCCAGTGCAATGTCCCTAAAATGTATGTCAAATTGGCTGCACCCAATTGGAAATGGCTATCTCACCTGTAAGTCCCTAGTATGTGGTACTCTGGTACCCAGGGCATGTAAGTTAGAAGGGTATGGCTTGCAGCACTGGTTGTCCCACCCTGGATGTCCCTCAAGTAAAATAAGTCCCCCAGTCTCCCATTGCAGACTGGTAGAGCAGTCGTGCACAGCTAGCCTGACTTTGCCATTGAAAGCAATAGCAATGCCAGCACTTCTCCTGTACATCTGTGTAAGTGACCCATCTGGCAGGCCTACTGAGACCTAAGGGAGGGTGCAACATATGATATGACACAGGCAGAACATGTACTTTACCGGTTGTAAACATGCAAAACTACAGTTTTTACTGTGGAAAGACTTGGTTGCCCAATGGACAAGTACAGGGTTACAGGATGACCCCTCAGCTGTGCTAACTCCTGGATGGTGCAACCAAAGTGATCACTCCAAGTATCAAACAACCCAATATATTAGGCTTGACTTGTATCTCAAATCAGAATTAATGTAACTTGTAGTGTGCAGCTTTTGTTACCTTTAAAACTCCTGTGCCTTTCCAGGCACACATTGAGCCCGGTCCATGAGACAGCTTTCTGACCTCCTGGAGAGCCCGGCCAACGAGTCTTGGGAAGGGGAACAATGACAGATTGCAGGCCAGGGAGGTGTTACCTCCCTCCTGCAGGAAGCCACTTAGGTGATAGTCCCAAAATGCAGGCTTCAGTGGGAAACTCACCTTTGAAGGGCAGATGTCTCACACTAGGGATACCCCATTCTTTCGCCAGAAGGGACCTGTAGCCCTGAGGTAGCCACATCCCGGGTTGGTCTAGTGAGGTCTGATCACCGAAAGGGAGGTCTCGCCTTCTTGGAATCAGGCAGAATGGTGCATGCTAGGATAGCCAGAGGCCACTCCCTACAGGAAGTATACACAAGGTATTAAAAAACCTGGTGGCCAATTGGCTACCAACCGCATCCTGCCCTGAGTCACTTTCCAAGCATAAAGAGGGCACCCAGACCTCAGATTTTCACCGACTTGGGAGAAGGACTGAAGGAGGACTTGCCTGCTGCACCATGGGACCAGCAAAGAGAGGCTGCACTGACGAAGACTGCATCTGCTGCACCTGGTGGCTAGCAAAGAAAGAGACTGTGTCTGCCATGTCCTGCTCAAGGGGAAGCTGTCTCCAGAGCCCAGTCAAGCAAAGAAAACTCCAAGTGCCAGCACAGGTACACAATTGCTGAAGAAGCCTACTGGGGCAAGTTGGTAGTCCAAAGACTTCAGGCCGCTACCACCGCTGACGTGCAGCACTGAGGACCAAGACTCAATGCACAGAGTTGCACCAGAGTTTGTTGAGAGTTGCTGGGACCCCCAGAAGGAAGGCTAACTGACCGCACTGACACTTACCCAAGTTTTCTTTAAAAAAGTTTCCAGGTCTCACATTTATTGAGTTTGCCAAGGCTTCTTCTCGGTTGAGTAAAACGTTTTGATTTACAATTGCTTGCCTCCGGTGGAACCTTTTCATTCTAATGTCTAAATTGCTATATAAGTGCAGTCTATTATTATAAATTGTTGTCGGATTTCTTGAGTGTCAAGTTGAATATTTTGGTACTGTTTAAATGCTTTAAACTAGTTCCTCTGTGTAAGCTTTGCTGCATAGTGCCACAGGAACCCAGGGTTGAGCTGATAGTTATACAGATAAAGCCTACTGGACCTAAAGGGGTTAGGAAGTGTATCACACTGTGAGGCCGCACAACCCCCACAAATAATACACCCCTTTCCTTAGAGTGTCTTTGTGTTATCTGTAATATTCCTTCTGTTGTCACATCTGATATTTTCCTTTCTGTAGCTTTCTTGCCCCCTTTTTTGTTTCTGTGGTAGCAACCTCTCCTTCACACCTCTTTTACACATCTTGAGGTAATGGAAGATTGTTAGTAAAGTGAACAGGAATTCAAGCTCACATCATGTAGGTTGTGGGAGGCTTCACTGAGCAAGCAGTCAATAGTACAGGAGCATAGATGGAGTTATTGTAAGCAGCTCATCCCAGGTTTAGCGTTCATAGTGCTGACTCTGTGGAACTCACCATCTTACAAATGTCCATGACGTCATGAAAGAACAGCATGGCACAATACTATACCACATATCTTCTATCAATTTCCTTCCCCTCCTTTAATCATTGTGTTTCTGATCTTTTCCTAGCCATTTACCTCATTATTAAAAATGTGATTGAATTGCTGACTACTTGATTTTTTCAATGTCAAGTAGACCTTTCAAAGTGATACTTTAGATAGCTATAACTTCACATTCGTTAGGTAGTTTTTTAACTTGTTCAAATACTGTGGTTGGCAATCTAAATAAGTGTTATGTTTTTGTGTATACCCTCAAATTTTCTAGGGTGTGGAGGAGAGCATGGACCATTGTGCTGAGGGGGATGACATGGCTGCTGGGACAAGTAGTATGTCAATTTTCTTTCTCAATGACAACTGCTGCTTTTGTATGATATTCCTTCCTTATTTCCAAGCCTGGATACTAATCCTTTTATCAATTATCCATCTTCCTAGGTTTCAGTCTCAGCCTTACTACCATTGAAAGTAACTTGTAAAAGAAAAGGTGTGTTGCTAGTGCCCACTCATATCCACCACCTCCTCCAATTCTGTCCTACCCAGCCCACAATCCCGGCATGTG
The DNA here is from genome assembly GCA_963921515.1 of Calotriton arnoldi. NCBI lineage: Eukaryota > Metazoa > Chordata > Amphibia > Caudata > Salamandridae > Calotriton > Calotriton arnoldi. The sequence continues at coordinate 205,810 of CAWUFW010014822.1, read as the reverse complement.
CCATATTTTTCCCACAACTTCTGCATAAGTGTTTACTTGTAATGGCTTCCATTAATCTATTCCATCTTCTACCTTTCATTAACTACTCAACTAAGTCGAACTACATACAATATGATTCCAACCTGTTCATAGTCAACAGTAAGCCTAAGCCAAGCCCTGATGTTTTATTAGACAACCTTATCTTATGCAATGGTTACTTGCTCCCTATCCCAGGAATAAAATATTTGTTGTACATTTAATGAATTTGGGGGGAGGGCGTAGTGAGGAACTCATTCTAGACTCAGTGCAGGACTTCTGAGGGAGAAGAGTAAGAACAGGGACATTAGAATTATCATGACATGCCATTAGTTGCCCAAAAACATGAAGCCCCACCAGTTTGGCTCCAATAATGTTTCACGAAATATACAGTAAAATAAATTGAGCAGCATCAATTTAATGCATCAGATGTTTCAATGGCAGTAAATATGTATATTTTGCAGCTCACTCATTTTTTAATAGCACATTAAATGTATGGTGAAAGTATCACCCCAAGAATTCATTCTTATTCATCTTCCATTTCAGCACAAAATCTATTTTTGATTATGGCGGTGGTCATGGATTAAATCATACCACATATTGTATTATGTGAATTATGTGTGCAGGAAAAAAGGCACTGTGACAAAGAATAAGATAAAAACATCCAGTTGCCCTAGTGAACCAGCATTTTTGTGATACTGTCTGAATATATAAACAGGCATTTGCAATGAGTACTACAATTTATGTTTGTTTCTTATTTTCTTGTATCATTCACCTGCTCCTGTTGGGGGCCATGTGCCAATGTCCCAGTGGAAAACATTCATCCTCTCTGCCTCCAGAAGATAGAGGCCAATGCTATGGACTATGGCTGACTGGTGATCGTGGTGGAAGAGGAGGCCACTGCCTCAGCCACCATGACCTCCTTTGGTCATCAGATAGGAGTATCCTGCCCATGCAATCGCTTCCACACAAAGGAAAGTCGGGGTTACAAGTAGCCATCCCTCATCCACAGAGGCCCCCCTGCAGGAAGTGTTGTAGGCCAGGAATAAGTAAAGGAGGGCCAGAACAGATTTGACAACATCCAGCATGAAAATGTAACGAGGCTGGAGGCTATTGAGGGCAAACTTCTTTGGAGGGGTGAACTTGTGCGCGAGGTGAGAGTGGGAAGAAAAGTTGGAGATGTGGTAGTTGTAGGTTGTAAGGGTTTAGGGAGAGAAGGGTGGGCCAGTTGTGGGAGGTGAGGGTGAGAGTTTGGAATTTTTTTAAATAAAAGGAATTATTTTTCCTTTAACAAGTGTCATTTTTAATTTAAAATTTTAATTTACTACGAGGCATTGCTGGTTAGTGTAGCATTATTGTTAACTAAACAGGAAGCTCCACCAATCTAGTACTGACTGAAGCTGAGACCGACACCTGGCCAATCACAAAGTATTTGCCAAACATTATCCATCATCTTTGTCCTCTTTTAGTGTCTTCCTACCTGGCCTCCCTTGTCACCTTAAGTAGGTTTGTGGTTAGACGCGTATAAGCTCACTGCAACACAGTCGGGCTCCCAGCATGGCGGCCTTGCTCATTTCGTATTCATAACTGGATTCATCTTAGGTAAGAGTTTACCCTTGCCATATTCAGACAAGACAGTTCTTTCTTTTAACTTCGCACAGTGGAACTTCTGCCACTTTAGTTTCTGTTTTTATCCTCCATATAGCACGAGACGCACTCGTCCATTGACCTATCCTTGGTCTGCTTCGCTGCATTGCTGCATTTTCTGCATCTAGGTACGACTGACCACGTTGTTTCACAGCCCGCATTCACGGATACCTTAACTCACGCACTGAGACCAGGTATAGTTATGATTGCCTTTTTTATTTCAGACACAGCACAAGCTTCATAGCGTTCAGCTGTCTGTTTATTATCATTTGCCTCATCTTGAATTGGTATCCTTTCTGCAGCGCAGAGTGACGTTTTTTTGAGCGATCCGGTTTAAAACAGAGGGGAACATCTAATCTCCCTTGTCAGATATATTTCGACTGTATGGTTGACCGGCCCTCCCATTTATCACTTTGAAATCGCGGACTTCATACTAGCACACATCAGGTAGAGTCTTGTTTAAAATAAATTTACGTACCACCCTCAGAGTGATATTTCATGTATTTAGTTAACCGTCACAGCAGTTCTTACATAGATTTTCCATTTTACTTTTGCAGAACAGCGTGACGAGCCTTGAGCGATCCTGATCTATCTTGATTTTTAACTCCTTTAAGCATTTAAGTTGATCTCGGACATCACTCCCCGTGTATCACCTCTTTTATAACGGATGTATACATTGTCACCTTAAGACCCTGTATCCAGGTAATGATGCCTTGCTGCATTCTCTGCATTCTTTGCATCTTTTCATCGCCCTGTTGATATTTGTGGATCGTGTAGAATCCTTTATCAACTATTCAACTAAAGGCCATACGACATAGCTGGGTATTGATAGCTCGTTCAGGGAGTTAACACGTCTTAGTCCAGTGTTCTTCTTAGTTTGATATTACTCTGTAGAAGTCCCGTTAAATCATGTTTTCTTCTCATGCTATATTCATAGCAATTTTCAGATAGTTAATACTAATTAGTTCCAGATGCCCATATGTCAGGGCATTTCTGTAGTATGCTAGTAGTGATATTTTGTTACTGTTTTTATCATTTGAGTTACTAATCATGCTTTCATACTCACCTACAGGTCTGGTGTGACCTATATATCCATACATTGTGACTTGAAGCTGATATCTTATTTTCAGACAGTAAGCTTGATTCATCTTTACTGTTATTTTCATCATGTAATCATTTAGAATATTACTACGATTTAGACATCTCAATAGGAGCTGTTGAGTTCTTAGTTTCTAATTCAATCCCTCTTTCATCTTTCTTTCTTTCGCTTCTTGTTTGCTCTTGGTGATCTTGGTGGATTGGTACTTACTATTTCTTTTTATCGTCTTTACTGTGGGTGATTAATATAGCTTTATCTATTCTCTACAGTAAAAGTGTCTATTGGAAGGTTAATACCTTTTCATGTACTCTTTTCTCTTCTACTTCATCACTGGCAACTTGGAATAAATATGTAACTTAGGAGATATCTTTGAACTCAGTGTGTATTTTTAAGAATTGTTTTTTATAGATTTTTTATTGTTCTGTAGGAAAACATTGTGGCCCTCCTGATGAAGGCACTGTTAGTGCCGAAACGCGCGTTGAGAAGAATCATCTGTTAGCCACCTCACACTATTTGTTGTTGTTCATGTCATTTTGTCTTTCAGTTTGTCCATGTATATATATTAATGTTTGGTTTATTTGAGACCAATTGTTTGGCTATTCAATATCAAATCTGCATTAGAACCATATTATGTTTATCACATTATTTGAATGAATGTTCTTATTATTTTTTCTTATATATATAATTAACTGTTACAATCATGAATAAAGCAGTTTTTAAATATATTTTAATGTAGCTTCCTTCTATTCACGCTGAGTTCTTCTTATCATTCATGTTTCTGTTGATGTGTGTTTAACCCCTTGACCGCGATCAGAATTCCGCTCGTGTGCTGGACATTCCGATCGCGGGTGTGGTCGTGACGAGCTCAGCTCGTCATGCGCACAGTGCGACCGCGCAGCATGACGAGCTGAGCTCGTCACGAGCATCGAAGGGGTTAAACTAATTCAAGCCATTTAACTGCCTAGGAACTTTGCCTTATATTGCACCTTAAGTAGGTTACCATACTTTCTAAAATCCACCACTCTGCAATAGTGTTGGAAAATTGACAATGATCATAGCCCCACCACCACACTCACACACTGCCTTTGCAGGCTGCGTGTTTTGGTGCAGAACTAAGTGAAGAGTCAACATGGCACACATCCCTGTGTGCCATGCCTACAACCCACTGCCCTGGCATAGATCAGTCACCCCTCTAGTTGGGTGCACTATACCAGTGGTGAGGGTACAGGTGCATGAGCCCTGTACCCCTACAGTGTCTAAGTCCATTCTTAGACATTGTAAGTGCAGTGCTGCCATTAAGAGTATATGGTGCTGGGAGTTTGTCATTACGAACTCCACAGCACCATAATGGCTACACTGAAAACTGAGAAGTTTGGTAACAAACTTCTCAGCACATTAAACCCACACTGATGCCAGTGTGGGATTTAATGAAAAATGCACCCAGAGGGCATCTCAGAGATGCCCCCTGAAAACTAACCCACCTCTAGTGTCCCGACTGAGTGGCTGCTTAGGCTGCCATCAACAGACATGTTTTTTGACCCCTGGGTCGAGAGCCTGCTGCTCTCAGAGGCCTGAAACAATGCACATCCTGGGACGAGGTGCCAAGTCTCCTCCCCCAGGATGGGCCGGGTTAACGAAGGGGAAGCTTCAAAGGCATGCCACCTTTGTGAGCTTCCCCAGACCACTTGCTGCTTTCAGCAACTGGTCCCCACTGGTTCTGCCCCCCACTTTGGGGGGGAGAACCGGCTGGAAAAACAAGTGAGGGAGAGAGGTGTGCCCACCTCTGCCAACTCCACCCCTCAGGTGGGGGAGGCGAGGTGAAGCACAACTCAGAGTCCCCGCCATCTTGAGGATGGGAGGACCCAACCAACCAGGGACAGGCTCCTGCCCCCCTCCCACTGGAGGGTGGCATGATAGGGGGTGTATCCACCCCAGGGAAGGGACCCATTACCTGCCCTTTACCTACCTGTAACGCCCCTAAATCTAGTATTTAGGGGGCACCCTGAACCTTGCTTCCTCAGATCCAGCCAAGAAACAAGAAAAAAAGAAGAAGAAGGACCGAACAGACGTGCAGCCAGCTAACAAGAGGAAGACGCCCACTGACTTGGCCCCAGCCCTACCGGCCTGTCTCCCCTCGAACCTGCTCCTGTGAAATCCTGGTGTGTCCTGCAGCCAGCAACCTCAAAAACCCCGGAGGACCTGCCTGCCTTCACTTCCAAAGACTGCTTCTCCCGTGAACACTGGAGTTGTTCAAACTGCAACCTCTGGTAGCAGCCGGAGACCACGAACCTGCACCCACCGTCCACGGCCCGAGCTCGAGTGGGCAAATACCACGAAGAGGTCATCCCGGCGATCCTGAACCGAGATCCGGTGACCCCTGACCTGCCTCAAACCTCCAGCCGATGCCTGCAGTCGAAATCCAGAAGGTACCCCTAACCGCGACCCGGAGCTGGTAAGCCGGTCCGACCCCAAAAGGCACCCCTGCACCCGACGCCCCATGGCCTTGTGTGCCCAAACCAACGGTGCCTAACCAACCCCTAACTTCCCAACTTACCTCTAGAAGTGGTGGTCACACCTAGAAGTCCTTTGTCTCCCTGCCTGCAGTGTTTTTGCTGACCAGAGGTTCTCCATTGGAAACAACACGGCTTCCGACGTCGAAACAGCACCCTGCACCTGGACGCCCTAGTGTCGCTGAGGGTGCACCTTTGGTGCTAATATGTTTCCCCATTTGCCCTGAGCTAAAGACTAGGAGCTTTGCTCCCATAACCCAGTGGCCTGCTTGCCAGCAGCCACCAACCGGAGACCCCCTATCCCCCATTGGATAACATTGGGCCTCAACACTCTGCACCCGGCTGCCCTGGTGCCGCTGAAGGTGCAACAGGAGTGCATCACTGACCCTGGGGGACCCCTGAGTCTAACCCCAGACCCTTAACTCCCACAGTCGATAACTTACCTTTGAACCGATAACCTGTTTTTCCTCCATAGGATAACATTGACAATTTTTCTCCAAAAAGTTTCTAAGTGTGGAGTTTTTAAATCTAAAAATATTCTTTAAAAATCGCGTGAATAACCAAAACGTATTTGCTTACCTGTTTGCAGGAAATGTCCCAGTGCTGAATCTACGTATCCAGCACTGAGTTCGAAAAGTAACGTGAAAAGTAACTTACCTGTAATTTACTGAAAAAGCCTTTTCATTTCAATGTACTGTATTTGCTAAGTATTGCAACCTACTGCATCCCCTGTAAATCAAACAAAGTATTATTCCTATTGCATTTTCAAACTGTTCTACAATCAGCAACTTATTACTGTAAAGTATTTAATGCTTACCTGTGCCAGGCTTGCTTGGTTCTAAAAATAAAAGAACAGTATATTTTTTATACAAAAACAATTGATCTAGAGTTCAGTCTTTGAGTGTGTGAATTCATTTGCTGACTGAGTGGGTACATCAAATGCTTAACACTGTCCTCTGATACTGCCTTACTGCTCGACCACTCTACCACAAATAGATAGTAAGGTTCTATCTAACTTTAACCTCTGCCTACCTCTGGGGTCACCTGGACTATATACACACTATAAATCATTTTGGTGTAGTATATATAGAGCCAGTTTCTTACAGTTGGCATGGGCCAATTTGCAATGTTTGGCAACCTCCTTCTGCAACATTTGGTAACCACACACACACCAAGTATGACATCTGTTGATGGTGGAATTTAACAGCACAACAGATCAGCACACACTGTGGGAAGAGGGTTAGGGATTTCATTAATTGATGGAAAGGGGGGATTAGTGAAAGGAGAGATGTAGAGAAACACATTAATCAAGTCCGTGAGCATGCCACATCTGTCATGGAAGGAAGATGAAAGTTCAGTCACCAAATTCAAACATTCTTTCAGCAAAGGCAGGAGAACAGCATTTAGCAGGGCAGATCAGCAAGGCAAGAGCACACCAAGGCAGAGTTCAGCAAAGCTGCAGTCCTTTTAGCAACACAGAAGCTCTTCTTCCTGGCAGATTAGTCACAAGTCCAGAAGTGCACTGATTTGGTAGTGCCAGAGGTCCAGTACTTATACCCAGAGATGCCTTCGAAGTGTAGGAGACATCAAAGAGAACTTTGAAGTGTACTCCCTTCCTGCCCTGGCTCCAGACACACTACAGGGGGGGTATTCAATCCTTTGTGTGGGGGGCAGGATACAGCCCTTTCAAGAGTAAGTGTCAGCTCCTCCCTCCCATCCCGCTCAAGATGGCCCATCTGCATGTAGATGGCCACTCAGGCCCACCTACCCTTCCTTTGTGTTTGATTTTCTAGAGGGAATGCAGGAAGCCAGTTGTGACCCTCCTCAGACGTGGATTCCAGAGACAGGCAGAAAGCAGCAGATGGCTAAGGTGAGTACATGCCGACCTTCTAAAAGTGGCATTTGCTAAACTGGAACTTAAAATCCAACTTCACCATAAGTTGTGATTTTAAATTGTGAGTTCAGTGACACTAAACTTGAAAAGTCCAGCTTTACTCAATTGGGAGTTACAATTTAAATATGTAATAAGGTAACCCCAAAGTTATCCTATGGGAGAGAAAGGCCTTGCAGTAGTGAAAACCACACAATTGTGGAGTTTTTCAGTACCAAGACATGTAAAGTTTAAAAGTACATGTCCTGCCTTTTAAATACTCTGCACCCAGCCCTGTGGGTTATGCAGGGCCTCCCTTAGGGGTGACTGATGTGTATAAAAAGGGAAGGTATAGACCTGGCAAGAGAGTTTACTTGCCAGGTCGACATGGCAGTGTGAAACTGCACACACAGGCTCTGCAGTGGCAGGCCTGAGACATGATTGAGGGGCCACTTATGTGGGTGGCATAATCAGTGTTGCAGGCCCACTAGTAGCATTTAATTTATAGGCCCTGGGCACATGTAGTGCACTTTGCTAGCGTCGTATAAGTAAATTAATTATGACAATTGGGACAAACCAATATTACCATGTTTAGCAGAGAGAGCACAAGCACTTTAGCACAGGTTAGCAGTGGTAAAGTGTGCAGAGTCCTAAAGCCAGCAAAAACTAGGTCAGAAAAATGGAGGGAGGAAGGCAAAAAGTTGGGGGAAGGCCACCCTATGGCTGTCAGGTCCAACAAAAAATGTCAAGATACCTATATTATGTGTTTAACTATCTCACACATATATACCATGCAGAACAGTTTTAGGCTACCGCTACCTACTGTTATTTTTGCAGAGAAGGACTCTTTAGTATAAGGTTTCATCATGGACAAAGTTGCATATAGAGTCCATTACATGCTGTACTTTTTTTTTTAATGCTCATATCACCGGAAAGCGTCTGCAATACTTTATGGAGCCGCCCACTGAACTATCCACCCTGTGGCCTCTGCATTCGCTCTGGTCTGTATGCCTTACCAGACCAACACCTTTGTTGGTGTCTTGGTGTAATCATTGGACTAAAAAATCAAGGCCCAGAGATCTGCTCCATATCATAAAATCAGGCCAAATATCAGGAATAATCCCCTTCTCCACTCCCTGGTCTAGACGTGTGATTTTAATGGCTGCCTTGACCCAGTCTTCCACCTTCGGGGGCAAAGGATCCCTCCATTTTATGCAAATTTCCCTTCGGGCGATCAGAATCAGATAAAATAACAACCCTCTATGCGAGTGCTTCAACAGCTTACTAACTTCACCATCTTCTCCAAATAGAACAAGAGCTGTCCTCAGAATGATCTCTCTACCAAAGATACCCCTGAAGGTGATCTCGATTCCACCCCAATAATCCTTCAGCCTCGAGCATTCGAAGAAAATATGAAGATCCTTAGCTCTTATACAGTCACATCTTGGGCACTTGGGAGGCAGGGGGCTTGAAACAAACTTTGCAATCTTAGCTGGGCTCCAATATAAACGATTGATAGTGAAGAAGTGATTCTTCTTCAGATTAGCTGACTTCACATGGCTATAGAGGAGCCTCAAGGAGTGGTCCCAGACCGTCTTGATGTCACATTCAAGGGAAGACCCATTCCAGACTGAATAGGGAGGTGCATTCTCCTTCTCATCGGCCTCCAAAAACTTCTCATACCACTTAGAGACTTCCTTGTTCTTAAGACTAACATCTTGAAGGAATAGCTCCAGTTCCCAATCACCGCAAACTTCCTTTTTGGCGGCTGTAAACCAGGAAGTGAGTTCAATGAACTTAAACCTGAAGAAATCATTTCCGATCTTTGTTTTTAGGACCTCCCAAGGGTGCACACACTCTGATGTCATCAGGTCTGACCATTTTATAATACCTGCCCTTCTGATTGGTATACTCAAGCTGTCTTTTAAACATAACGGGGTCCCGGGAGAGTCCCAGATTGGGGCTAGGTCAGAATAGTAACCTAGGCCCCACCTACTCCTGACCTTATACCACAAGGGAATGGCCGACCTCAGTAAAGTAGCTGGGAGCACCGAACTTATATAGGAACCCATCCCCAGCCCCCAGCCTCACCATTTCACCTAGGAGCCTCCCCCAAGTCGAGTCATCCACCTTCCCAAGCAGCATCCAGATGTTTTTTAATTGGAAAGCTGCTAGGTCAGAAAAATGGAGGGAGGAAGGCAAAAAGTTGGGGGAAGGCCACCCTAAGGCTGTCAGGACCAACAAAAAATGTCAAGATACTTAAATTATGTTTTTAACTATCTCACACATATATACCATGCAGAACAGTTTTAGGCTACCGCTACCTATGTTATTTTTGCGGAGAATGACTCTTTAGTATAACGTTTCTTCAGGGTAAAAGTTGCATATAGAGTCCATTAGATGCTCTACTATAGGATATGTTTAGTAGAGGATTATCCTCTTGATACAGACCTTTACTTAGAGAAAAAAGTGCACATTTATGACAAAAGCCATACTAAAAGGTGGGGTATATATCTTGATAGTGCACGTTTCTTTGAGATCTTTCTTTAGTCAGTCACTCTATATATAAGACAATTAGCCTACCAGTACATGTCATATTTGGTCCAGAATTTAACTCTTCAGGCTGACCTTGCTACAGGAAGGAACTTATATGTAGATGAGACTGAGCCCATTAGAAGGTAACATGTCTAGTAGGCAACTGATCTGTTCATGCATACGTTTTTTTAGAGACACAGGTGTACACAGATAAGAGTTTGACTACTATAAACACGTATTTGTGTTGTGAGTTTAGCTTCTACATCCTAAAGTTGTCTCAGAGACACATTTACAAGATGAATATGTAAGGCCTACCAGACTGTGATTTGTGTGTTCGGAGAATAGGGGCTTGAAGTTCTGGTTATTCAAGCAGCAACAGAAATTCAGTCTAATAGTTGCTGATCTTTGTAGCATGAGACTGAAGTCTTTAAGTACAGATTTATTTAGATGAACAGCTCTATATAGCTTAGCGCCGGCTTACTAACTCTCTTATTAGCATTATTTAAAACATATATAATTAACAGACAGTTTGTAAAACATTTTTCATTCCAAAGTAAAATTATGCATAACAAAATAATTATAAATGAATTACTAATTCTTTTTTTGCCTCTCAGACAGTGCTCTCACACTGAATGGATTCTCATACTCTATACAAGAAACCAAACGTGCCCAACACTGGTAACATTTCAAATAAATGTTTGTTGTCCTTGAACTATAGAGGAAAAAATTATATTGATTTTGAAAAAAAAACATGAAGTCTCTGCATGCCAGACTATAATGTATGTAGAGGAGAATTTACATAGCACCACCACTCATAAACCACTTCCACACTCTAGTCCTTAAAACTATGTCACCAAAAATAAGACCACAAAAGGGCATAACTCCATTGAAGAACGCATAGCTCTAAAGTGGTGTCACCTGAATGACAATGTATATCCAGAAGAAACCAAATACATTCTGATAACCCATCTGTAACTCAGTTATCACTACTTTGTCTAGAACTTTGGTTAAAGAAAAATCAGATATGAGTTTGGCAATTTCCAATGTAATTTTGGTTTGAATGTAAGACAAGAGTCATTACACTCTGTCCATCCAGATACAGTTTTCAAATAGACTATGTAGTGACCTGACCTAATGTACTCTCCCTATTGGAAAACAATTGCGGCCGTAGAGTATGTTTTGCCTCCTAGAGAAATCTGGCCTGCTTTCAAGTTGAATATTTCAGTTTTAATTTTAGTGCCATCTGCTCTACACCTTTGTAGCATTAAGATTAAATATCTATTGCTATTGTCAACAATTAGAGTGGATAATACTTCTGCTCTACGTTCTGGACATACATAATTTTGCACAGCTGTGTTTATTGATTTGTGAAACGGCACAATTTTGCTATATGATATGGTTACATAGACAAATAGTCCTGGCTGGATGTAAGTAATTGTGGTATATTGACAATTCTCATATATATATTGCCATGAGTATTTTTTAAAGAAGGAAACCACAGCACTCAGTCAGTGTTAAGAAATAGAATAAGGTCCAAACAGTAAGGCCTTGTATTGAACAACAGTTTTCTTTATTGCAGATATGGAAGATTATGTAGTCTTTGATATATTCCTATTTTACAAATTCTTTCTTCGGAAATGGACAAAAGCTGACACGTGTTTCATTACACAGTGACTTTTTCAAGGCTTTGATTAGGATATAAATGCGGTCACAGGTTCCATGTAAGAAGACCCAAATGGAGTGAGTTGGTGTATTCTGCAATATCCTTTGGAGCGGCACCTCTGCAAGACATAAAGTATATTCTAACAAACGCAGCTCTAAAAGTGTATAGTTTATGGAGACTGTCCTGAGTCCTTCTCAAGGTCATCATGGAACTAAGTATCGCTCCAGACTAAAACACCATATTGTGGAGTAAAGGTCAGGTGATGGAGTCCTGTTCACCGGCCTCTTCCTGAGAGGACGGTGAACAGGACCCCGTCAGATTGGAGCTTACCATGGACTCCATTAATACATAAAGTGCACCCGACCTTTACTCTACAATATGGTCTTTTAGTCTGGAATGATACTTAGTTCCACTATGACCTTGTGTGTACCGAAGAATACATAATCTTCCATATCTGCAATAAAGAAAACTGTTGTTGAATACAAGTCCTTACTGTTTGGACCTTAAACTATTTTGTAACACTGACTGGGTGCTATGGTTTCCTTTTAAAAATGTTTTATACATACTGGATCTATTAATCCAACATGAAGTCACATCTTTGGTAGTAGGGTGTGGGATAGCCAAAAAGCACCATCCCGAATACAATTTCCATTGTCATTGCACTGTACCCACAGTAATTATAAGTCTTTAACAAGGTGCGATAACTAAACTACTACTACCTCTTGTCTTTATTATTGCCATGAGTAGCTTCTCCTTGAGAATTTAGCATAAATTGTATGACACCATATATAAACGTGTATACTTGTCGTGGAGTGACAAGCATTTTTTTGGGTTCGTATTATCAAGATCATTAGTAAAGTTAAGAGTGCTCTACACAATGCTTTATTTCTGTTTTCCTGAATTTATTCACGCAATGGTGGTAGCACAAAAAAGATATTAAGAACTGCATTGCAATAACAGTTAACTCCAGATACATTGGAGAACTGATGTCCAATCATTTCTGCTATATTTTCAACTTTCACCCTTTTCATTACCTTTGAAGTTAAACTCTCCTTTTTATCCGATCTGATTCCTCACTAAGGTTACTGAATTTATGTTTGACACAGATTGATTGTTTTTCATAGCTGGAGTATTGACCCAGATGAGGAGCAAACTGACTTCTCAATCGACTGTACTCCCTGACACATGAGCTGTCTGTACTTACTTTGCTCTTATCAAAATCTACAAGATACAGTCCTGAAAGTGACGTAACATGTGACAGTGCAATATAGCACATTCCCTCTTTGAATACTTTTTGCCCTACATGTATAAGTTCTGCATCTAAACTTAATACTTGAGACTTATGAATGGCTACTGCATAAGGCAAACATACAGGGAACTGTCCTCTACGTGCCTACAAATCTTTCACTAAGGGAAACCTAGCACTACTACTATATGTTTCGGCTCATTTATATACTCAAATTTTAATGAAAATCTATTCAAGCTCACTTTTTTTGGGTTATGTGATGAAATCTAACACATTCCCCATAGCACCATTCACTAAACCCTCCTATACATTCAAATTCTGATGTAGAATAAGTCTACAATTCTTTAACAGATTTAGATTTTTCTCTAAACCTGCAGGTAGAGTGAATACCTGCAATGTTCAAGTTAGATTCTCTATGGAACTCATGCAAATTATCCCAGGCATACTCTGCACAACTTAGAGTTACGAACAGGTAGGTGCACCTACGTTTTGCAACATACACTTCAGTTCACCATGCCGACGAAACCAATGCTCATTGGTTCAATATTGGCATGCCAGGAGATTTATGAGGTTGCACTCAAGATTCTCATCTTTTCCATGAACTTTTTCAACAAACTCGCTTGCGCTCATATTTTGAAAACATCCTCCTGTTTTCACAATATACGCAACTGCATATGACAAAACTGACAGTTCACTTTCAAATAGAAGGTGAAATAGATAAGGAATGTTTTGTCTAAATCTGGGAACTGTATTCTGAAGCAGGAATCTATACTGGCCAATTATCATAACGAACTCCTTCTCCATTTGGAATGAGATGTAGAAAACAGCAAGCTTATAAGATCTTTTCCCACACACTAATACGTTCACCTTTGGCTTGTTTCATTTGATACAATTCCAAAGCATCAACCATTACATCCCTAGAATGAAGAGGATGAATAATGTAGTGCTAATATATCTTTTAGCTTTTGCAGAATCTACTCTTTCAAATTGCCCTCTCTTAGTAGACTTTGAAGTGAGTGTCCCCAGTAACATCACATGCTAATCTACATCTTTATAGAATATGTTTGCTCTTTTGAGACATACTATGGCTTTATTTACTTTCTCTATGCTGACCAATTCCTACCAACTTTTTTTTATTCATTGGGACACCATTTACTAAAACCATTAATGGTTGCTCTACTTCTCAATCTATCCTGTGAATGTAAATGTTTAGTTAAAATCTTGAGGTAGATACTTAACTTTTCCTTTAAGACCTTTCACTAATTGACTTTGAGGTCATCTTGCACTTTTTATCTGCTTTCCGACTATGGCTTGAAAAGGGTGCACAGTTTGAATCAAAATACTCTCATAGACATTTAGGGGCATATATACAAGCCCCTTTTGTCACCAGAGCGTAACTTCTTTTGAACACCTGGTGGTGTAGTGTCATTTCACGTATTTACAATGTGGCACTAAGCCACTTAACGTGGCTTAACGCCACCTAGTAAATATGCCCCTTTCCGCCTCAGTCCTGTGTGGCAGAGGGGTGTGCAATGGGTGTTGCAGTGGGCGTTCTACTGCAACAATAAGGAAACAAAAAGGGGGGGGGACCGACGGGCTTTCTCCTCCTATCGGAATGGAGGAAGGTCCAGCATAAACGCCCTGAGTGAACTAATGAAAGTATACAGATATGCTGTTCCTGATGGTTGTCAACACAAGGGAAGTGACACCGACCTGATCCAAATTTGGTTCAAGGTGGGAAGTCCAATTATTGGATTGTAATGCCCTCACACACCCAAAGGGTGTCATGCTTCATCATCTGGGCTGCTCCTCGTCGGGTCGGCGGTGCAATACCCAACGGGCTCCCTATAGTAGGGGCTCTTTATCGGAGATCTTCTTCCAATAGCCGTATGGTGAAGTGGGGGTATGGGCCCAGAATTGTGTAGATGTGTAAAGTTGAATGTGTGATCTAAAATAGAGTTGGGAGTTCCATTAAATGTGATTTATTCAAATGGTCTCCTACCCTAATTAAAAGAGTGATAATGTGATGCTCAAAAGTGAGTATTATGTCTCAAGTAAGGCATCATCATTCTTAAAGGAAGGTCAACATGTTTCACGCTTGTTGTCAAGATCTACATGCGATTCGTCAGGACCTCTATAAAGGTAGACTATCTACACATACACACGGTGCGGTGGCCAAATACTCACCGCAGCCGATTCATTACCTACGTAAGTATACCTGTCAATCCCTGATCCTACCTATGTTGGTGAGAAAAAGGAACATGAATCATAAATATACACATATAGGTATATAAACAGTGTGGTAACCCTTGTGACTCTTAACAGAATGTTGTATTCATTATGATGTGAGTAGCAGAAAACTATAGTGCCGAACAGTGAATGTCCAAAGTGTACTATAGTGAGCTATGGCCATAGCGGCACTGTGAAGCGCAGCAGATAAAAACAAGTAAACTCACCCCATAAAGTGAGTATAACCAGGCGTCATCAGTGCCCGGTAGGGATACAAACAAGAGGAGTTCCTCAATTGCTGGATAAAACCATTGAAATAAAAGTAAATCAATGTAAACAAGGAAAAGTGTGGTCAATTCAACAACCAACATCCATTCTCATACGTTATGATCGTACATGTAACTTGATATTGTGGCCCCGGGTTAAATATCCCATATCAATGGACAATCAAAGTCATCAGTAATCATGTAGCACCTCTAAACTCTGATTCCCCCATAAGGAAATGGGGAAGAAACAACACTCATACTGCACCTCTAGATTCTTATTCCCCGTAAGGAAATGGGGAAGGAACAACACTCATGCTGGGATGACCAAGTAAAGTCTATCCGTAGCCCCGTTCATAAGCAGGTAAGGTCTATCCATAGCCCCGTGCATGAACACATGATATAAATGTAAGCCCGCACACGCTGCGTACTCTATACTATGCTGACATTCCCACCAAATAACTCACACTGGTTGGAGACAGTGTCTTAAAACTAAGAGGGTTTTACGGTGGGTACATAGTATGATGGTAGTAGAAAAATTGGTGGCCAATCCATTATTAAACAGATAACACTGTATTAACGGGGAGTATTACAGAATTTGCCGAGCGTCATGTAATCATAACTAGAATGGGGGTCAAGTTCTAGTAACTATAACCAATCTGTCGCGCACTAGTAGCGTACTTACTTCTGTGTCAATAGCACATCTCCAAGCGACCTACCCACATCTACCGGGTCCGGGAGGTGAACTGCTCTGTTTGCGGACTGAATTTATAGTCCCACCTTGCTGTCAATGAAGTATTACAGGCAGAAGTGGCTGGATGTATAGCGGCCATCTTGGAATGGTGTTATTTGGTATACAAACAGAGTTATAAAATAGCATGATAGGCAGTAAGAGTCTATAAATCCCCGACAATCGTAGTCAAGGGAAAGGTCGATAGAGAGTTGGCTTGTTTAAAGACTCTGTATGTAATCCATCCTTTCTGTTAAACAGAGCTGTGCGTGCCAAAGTGACCGGATGTATAGCGGCCATATTGGAAAGGTGTTTATTGTTTAAGAACTGGCACAAAAGGTAAATATAAGGGTCTGTCAGACAGCCAACAGTCATGATCAGAAAAAGAAAGAAAGCACTACAGTCAATCGAAGATTAACTGTCAGTGTCTCATGCACAGATAGAGTTAGAAAGATGTATAAAGCCATTCCATGAGTAAAATTAGTCTGTTGTCATCCCCCAGTCAAGAGTGATGGTGATTTGGACTGAAGGGGAAAGTATTCAAGTCCCTTAATATGTTAGCCAGAAAATTATATGCGAGGAGTATGTGAGGTTTATTGACACGCAGACCAAAGGAGAGTAGCGAAATATCGCCAGTGTTCCAAGGAGGATTATTGATGGGTAGGGTCCAAGGGTGGATCCCAGCCGCACCACAAAGCTAACCCATCAGTGCCCGGTCAGATTGTATTTCATCACCACCTTCTCTAGTTGTCAAATAAAGTCTCCTGACCCATGTTATAGGCCATCGATGTTAAATAATGAGAGAATTCCACGGGATTTCCTCATTCAGTCCTCCAATATGGGAGGACAATCTGTGCACCCACCTCTGTTCTTTGATAAGCAGTGCCGCTTTCGTGATTTTTGGAAATGATTCTAGAACAACCCATTCTAATGCTTCTGGAGTGTGGCGTTTCTCTAAATAGTGTGTGCACATTTTGGTATTGTTCTTCTGGCAGCGGAAGTTACTGCGATGTTCAGATATGCGTATTTTGATGGGGCGTGTGGTCATCCCTACATAGTATAGTCCACAAGGACATGTAATCAAATATACGCAGTTCTGTGTGTTGCAGTTTGTATGAGACCTTAGCTCCCAGATGAAATTAGTATTGAGAGTCACAGACTTATGTATCTTAGTGAAGGCACAGGCCGTACACATACCACATGGATAGTGGCCTTTGACAGGTGGTAGTTGCCAAAGTGTACATTGTTGCGTCCCCTTGCGCCCCTTAGGTCTAGTCCGGATCAACATGTCTTTGAGATTCATGGAGCGTTTAAATGCAAAACGCGGTTTCTCCAAGGCCAGCGTGCCTGTGTTGAGTATATTCCAGTGCTTTTTATCACCTTGGTTAGTTGGTTTGACACTGGCGTGAACGTGGTGACACAAGTCAAGGTTTCACACTGGGATTTCTCTCTTGATTCTAGCAGACCTTCGCGGTTATTATTTCTAGCTCTTTTCCTCGAGAGTGATATACTCCGTGGTGGATAATCGCGTGCTGCTAAGTTCTTAGCAAGAATGGCTGATTCAGATTTGTAATCATCAAGAGTGCTGCAATTTCTCCTGACCCGTAGGAATTGACCAAATGGGAGGTTTTCCTTTAAGGTCTTGGGATGGTGACTGCTATAAAGTAGTAGACTGTTGCGGTCTGTATTCTTTCTAAACATGGTTGTAGACAATACGCCATTGTTCAGTCTGATGGTCAAATCCAGAAATGCAATCTGGTTGACTGAAACCGTGCCAGTAAATTTGAGAAATGGATTCTGAATATTAATCCACTCAAAAATTGATTATATGTCTGTGAATCACCCGTCCAAAAGATGAGGATATCATCTATAAAACGTTTCCACAGACGTATGTTGGATCGATATGGGTTGCCTTCTTGGAAGATAATTTTCTCCTCAAAGGATGCCATATAGAGACAGGCTAGACTAGGCGCAAAGGTACTTCCCATGGAAGTACCTTGTGTCTGGTGGTAAATCTGGCCATTGAACTCAAAAAGTTCTCAGTAAGAGCTATAGTTGCACATTCCATGATGAATCCCGGTGGTGTCACGGATACCCACGTCTGTGAACTTAGTTCCTCCTCAATCACATCTAAAGTGGCCCTCTGTGGGATGTTGGTGTAGAGTGCTTCCACATCTAGAGTGATGAGGAGGTCAATGTCTGTGGTGAATTGGAATTCGTCAAGTAGACGAAGAACATCAGTAGTATCCTGAATGTAAGAGGGGATCAGTTTAACCATGGGCTGTAGAAAATGGTCACAAAATTGTGACAATGGTTCTAATATGGAGTTTATTCCTGAGACTATAGGTCGTCCCGGTACCGGAGTAGTCCCTTTGTGAATCTTAGGAAGTATGTAAAAGTAGGGAGTCCTAGGTTCTTGTTTAATGAGAAAGGATGCTTCCTTTTTACTTATCCAGCCTTGGGTCTCAGCTGAGAACACCAATGATGTAATAGCCCTGGTTAACCTTTCTGTAGGGTTTTTGCAATGGGTGTATAATACCGCCTATTGCTGAGTTGTCTCAGGCATTCAGTCTCGTAATCTGTAGTGGCCATGATGACCGTTGCACCTCCCTTGTCTGCTTGTTTAATAGTTATTGTTGGATCATTAGCCAATGTCTTTATGGCCATCAATTCATTATTGGGAATGTTACAGAAATGTCTCTGGTTGGTGGTGGCACATATGTCCTTAAGAACCGCCTGTTCAAAGGTAGATACCTCATGTGGCACCATACCACCAGTGGGGGTGAAGGTCGAGGGATTATGTAGTCCTGAGTCATCTACCCTTGTCTGTGGTTTATTTACAAAGAAAGCCTTAAGACGAACTTTGCGGAAGAATTGTTGAACTTCACAAAGTTGTTTAAATTGATCAATCTTAGGGGTTGGGACAAAACCCAGACCTTTTGTAAAACCTTCACCTCTATCTCAGTCAATATCCTAGTTGATAAATTGACCACTAGGGTCTCTTTTTCGTGTAGCTCCGTGTTTCCATTGTTCGTTGTTGTGGTTCTTCCCACTGAACTCTCTTTTCTTGTGAGTTCCCTAAGATTGATCAATTTAAACAACTTTGTGAAGTTCAACAATTCTTCCGCAAAGTTCGTCTTAAGGCTTTCTTTGTAAATAAACCACAGACAAGGGTAGATGACTCAGGACTACATAATCCCTCGACCTTCACCCCCACTGGTGGTATGGTGCCACATGAGGTATCTACCTTTGAACAGGCGGTTCTTAAGGACATATGTGCCACCACCAACCAGAGACATTTCTGTAACATTCCCAATAATGAATTGATGGCCATAAAGACATTGGCTAATGATCCAACAATAACTATTAAACAAGCAGACAAGGGAGGTGCAACGGTCATCATGGCCACTACAGATTACGAGACTGAATGCCTGAGACAACTCAGCAATAGGCGGTATTATACACCCATTGCAAAAAACCCTACAGAAAGGTTAACCAGGGCTATTACATCATTGGTGTTCTCAGCTGAGACCCAAGGCTGGATAAGTAAAAAGGAAGCATCCTTTCTCATTAAACAAGAACCTAGGACTCCCTACTTTTACATACTTCCTAAGATTCACAAAGGGACTACTCCGGTACCGGGACGACCTATAGTCTCAGGAATAAACTCCATATTAGAACCATTGTCACAATTTTGTGACCATTTTCTACAGCCCATGGTTAAACTGATCCCCTCTTACATTCAGGATACTACTGATGTTCTTCGTCTACTTGACGAATTCCAATTCACCACAGACATTGACCTCCTCATCACTCTAGATGTGGAAGCACTCTACACCAACATCCCACAGAGGGCCACTTTAGATGTGATTGAGGAGGAACTAAGTTCACAGACGTGGGTATCCGTGACACCACCGGGATTCATCATGGAATGTGCAACTATAGCTCTTACTGAGAACTTTTTGAGTTCAATGGCCAGATTTACCACCAGACACAAGGTACTTCCATGGGAAGTACCTTTGCGCCTAGTCTAGCCTGTCTCTATATGGCATCCTTTGAGGAGAAAATTATCTTCCAAGAAGGCAACCCATATCGATCCAACATACGTCTGTGGAAACGTTTTATAGATGATATCCTCATCTTTTGGACGGGCGATTCACAGACATATAATCAATTTTTGAGTGGATTAATATTCAGAATCCATTTCTCAAATTTACTGGCACGGTTTCAGTCAACCAGATTGCATTTCTGGATTTGACCATCAGACTGAACAATGGCGTATTGTCTACAACCATGTTTAGAAAGAATACAGACCGCAACAGTCTACTACTTTATAGCAGTCACCATCCCAAGACCTTAAAGGAAAACCTCCCATTTGGTCAATTCCTACGGGTCAGGAGAAATTGCAGCACTCTTGATGATTACAAATCTGAATCAGCCATTCTTGCTAAGAACTTAGCAGCACGCGATTATCCACCACGGAGTATATCACTCTCGAGGAAAAGAGCTAGAAATAATAACCGCGAAGGTCTGCTAGAATCAAGAGAGAAATCCCAGTGTGAAACCTTGACTTGTGTCACCACGTTCACGCCAGTGTCAAACCAACTAACCAAGGTGATAAAAAAGCACTGGAATATACTCAACACAGGCACGCTGGCCTTGGAGAAACCGCGTTTTGCATTTAAACGCTCCATGAATCTCAAAGACATGTTGATCCGGACTAGACCTAAGGGGCGCAAGGGGACGCAACAATGTACACTTTGGCAACTACCACCTGTCAAAGGCCACTATCCATGTGGTATGTGTACGGCCTGTGCCTTCACTAAGATACATAAGTCTGTGACTCTCAATACTAATTTCATCTGGGAGCTAAGGTCTCATACAAACTGCAACACACAGAACTGCGTATATTTGATTACATGTCCTTGTGGACTATACTATGTAGGGATGACCACACGCCCCATCAAAATACGCATATCTGAACATCGCAGTAACTTCCGCTGCCAGAAGAACAATACCAAAATGTGCACACACTATTTAGAGAAACGCCACACTCCAGAAGCATTAGAATGGGTTGTTCTAGAATCATTTCCAAAAATCACGAAAGCGGCACTGCTTATCAAAGAACAGAGGTGGGTGCACAGATTGTCCTCCCATATTGGAGGACTGAATGAGGAAATCCCGTGGAATTCTCTCATTATTTAACATCGATGGCCTATAACATGGGTCAGGAGACTTTATTTGACAACTAGAGAAGGTGGTGATGAAATACAATCTGACCGGGCACTGATGGGTTAGCTTTGTGGTGCGGCTGGGATCCACCCTTGGACCCTACCCATCAATAATCCTCCTTGGAACACTGGCGATATTTCGCTACTCTCCTTTGGTCTGCGTGTCAATAAACCTCACATACTCCTCGCATATAATTTTCTGGCTAACATATTAAGGGACTTGAATACTTTCCCCTTCAGTCCAAATCACCATCACTCTTGACTGGGGGATGACAACAGACTAATTTTACTCATGGAATGGCTTTATACATCTTTCTAACTCTATCTGTGCATGAGACACTGACAGTTAATCTTCGATTGACTGTAGTGCTTTCTTTTCTTTTTCTGATCATGACTGTTGGCTGTCTGACAGACCCTTATATTTACCTTTTGTGCCAGTTCTTAAACAATAAACACCTTTCCAATATGGCCGCTATACATCCGGTCACTTTGGCACGCACAGCTCTGTTTAACAGAAAGGATGGATTACATACAGAGTCTTTAAACAAGCCAACTCTCTATCGACCTTTCCCTTGACTACGATTGTCGGGGATTTATAGACTCTTACTGCCTATCATGCTATTTTATAACTCTGTTTGTATACCAAATAACACCATTCCAAGATGGCCGCTATACATCCAGCCACTTCTGCCTGTAATACTTCATTGACAGCAAGGTGGGACTATAAATTCAGTCCGCAAACAGAGCAGTTCACCTCCCGGACCCGGTAGATGTGGGTAGGTCGCTTGGAGATGTGCTATTGACACAGAAGTAAGTACGCTACTAGTGCGCGACAGATTGGTTATAGTTACTAGAACTTGACCCCCATTCTAGTTATGATTACATGACGCTCGGCAAATTCTGTAATACTCCCCGTTAATACAGTGTTATCTGTTTAATAATGGATTGGCCACCAATTTTTCTACTACCATCATACTATGTACCCACCGTAAAACCCTCTTAGTTTTAAGACACTGTCTCCAACCAGTGTGAGTTATTTGGTGGGAATGTCAGCATAGTATAGAGTACGCAGCGTGTGCGGGCTTACATTTATATCATGTGTTCATGCACGGGGCTATGGATAGACCTTACCTGCTTATGAACGGGGCTACGGATAGACTTTACTTGGTCATCCCAGCATGAGTGTTGTTCCTTCCCCATTTCCTTACGGGGGAATAAGAATCTAGAGGTGCAGTATGAGTGTTGTTTCTTCCCCATTTCCTTATGGGGGAATCAGAGTTTAGAGGTGCTACATGATTACTGATGACTTTGATTGTCCATTGATATGGGATATTTAACCCGGGGCCACAATATCAAGTTACATGTACGATCATAACGTATGAGAATGGATGTTGGTTGTTGAATTGACCACACTTTTCCTTGTTTACATTGATTTACTTTTATTTCAATGGTTTTATCCAGCAATTGAGGAACTCCTCTTGTTTGTA
The DNA here is from genome assembly GCA_963921515.1 of Calotriton arnoldi. Lineage (NCBI taxonomy): Eukaryota > Metazoa > Chordata > Amphibia > Caudata > Salamandridae > Calotriton > Calotriton arnoldi. The sequence goes on along the minus strand of CAWUFW010014822.1, from coordinate 183,285 downwards.
TCCCTACCGGGCACTGATGACGCCTGGTTATACTCACTTTATGGGGTGAGTTTACTTGTTTTTATCTGCTGCGCTTCACAGTGCCGCTATGGCCATAGCTCACTATAGTACACTTTGGACATTCACTGTTCGGCACTATAGTTTTCTGCTACTCACATCATAATGAATACAACATTCTGTTAAGAGTCACAAGGGTTACCACACTGTTTATATACCTATATGTGTATATTTATGATTCATGTTCCTTTTTCTCACCAACATAGGTAGGATCAGGGATTGACAGGTATACTTACGTAGGTAATGAATCGGCTGCGGTGAGTATTTGGCCACCGCACCGTGTGTATGTGTAGATAGTCTACCTTTTATAGAGGTCCTGACGAATCGCATGTAGATCTTGACAACAAGCGTGAAACATGTTGACCTTCCTTTAAGAATGATGATGCCTTACTTGAGACATAATACTCACTTTTGAGCATCACATTATCACTCTTTTAATTAGGGTAGGAGACCATTTGAATAAATCACATTTAATGGAACTCCCAACTCTATTTTAGATCACACATTCAACTTTACACATCTACACAATTCTGGCCCCATACCCCCACTTCACCATACGGCTATTGGAAGAAGATCTCCGATAAAGAGCCCCTACTATAGGGAGCCCGTTGGGTATTGCACCGCCGACCCGACGAGGAGCAGCCCAGATGATGAAGCATGACACCCTTTGGGTGTGTGAGGGCATTACAATCCAATAATTGGACTTCCCACCTTGAACCAAATTTGGATCAGGTCGGTGTCACTTCCCTTGTGTTGACAACCATCAGGAACAGCATATCTGTATACTTTCATCGTTCTACTGCAACACCCATTGCTTTTTGACACTGCCTCAGATTTACAAGGCTGAGGCATCGCCAAAAACTAACACCAGGAAATACCTGGTCTTAGTATGGCAATACGTGGAGAAATGATGAATTTCTCCACGTAATTTGCATTCTGCAGCACACATGGAAAGAGCAAATCACCTTTAATGATTGTTTAGGAGCAGGAAGGTGTCCCTTCTTGCTCATAAACAATCGACCCTGCAGTGCAGGCACCCTTGCAACATGGCTGCAGGGTGCCTCTGCTGGCACTAGTGCCAGCGCTAGGGGAAACACAGGGGTGCACCATATTTTTGTAAATAAGGCGCATCCCTGCCTTTTAAAAGTGTTGGAGCGCGGCGTTGCCAAATTTGGCATGACATCGTCCTCCGACAATTTTTTGTAAATATGCCCCACAGGTCTTTAAGTTCGGGAAGAATTGGAAACATGTCTATGTTATTGTGAATACCTTTAGCAGGCATTTTACTATCATCAAGTTTAGTGATGTGGTTTTTACACACTACTAGAATAACACATAAATAAAACTGTTCCTCTGCAATTAAATAGAGGGCAAGTTTAACCAAAGAATAAGATCTTCCTCTTCAGTTTTTGCAACAATGTCTTTGATTTTTCTTTGTGCTTTGTAGTGCATATGTTGGCAACATACACATATTTTGTTTGGGATCTTAGCAGTTGTAGCTTCAAACTGGCTTATTTCCTTCCTGAAGTTCTCTAATTTATTTCCAGTACTCTCACTCTCTAAGGTAGGTGCTACTAGCTTTTCTGTCCGACTCTCCAGTCAAAGTAAGATATTTGGATATCTTACTTAATGATATACTCAGATAATTAGTAATGTCGCACACAGTAACATGTAAAAGAGCTTTATTCAAAGCTTCTACATTCAGAGCTGGACTTTTTACAAAATACAACCTTCTAACTAGATTGCTCATTTTTAAGTGATAGACAGACAGTATCCGAAAATGATGGAAAGTACTATCACATATGCTTTTGGATAGGCAAGCCAGTGAATGTCCTTGTAGTTTAGAAAGTTTTCTTACTCTTCAGGGATCAAGATTTTGCTAACTCCAGATCTTCTGTTTCAAACTTTCTCTATGAAACCTTGCCAGGAATGCTCTAAGCTTTCCAATTGAGTTGTGGCTTGTATTATAGAAACTGCTGCACTGCCACTCATACACTGCAGCTGGTGGACGTTGCAGTAAAATTCCATCCCTGATTATTGCATTTGTACTTATAGGTACCAAATGTTCTTTTGGTGTGGTCGTACCTTGTTTTACCTCATAAGACCAATCAGCTATATCAGCAACAAACAAAAGCTATTGTTTTGAAAATAGCTTTTTCTTCATTAAAGAAAGCCTCACTACTTGAGGTATGTTTCCACTCCTCATGAAAGATACTGCAAAAGTTGGTTTTTAGTAATCTGTACCTTTTGACGCCACTTATTTTTAGACAAGAGACTAATCTATCTAAAGTTCTCATTCAGTTTAGGATCAGGATGATGTACAATATTATCAATATTATCAACAAACTCTTTTTGGCAAATTCTATTTCCTTTTCTCTTCTCTGACTTCATTTAAGAATATTATTTATGACTCTCTTGAGGAAAAACGTTTGCTTAAGCTCCATAAATGTCTGCTTCCTTGTTTTAGAGAAGTCACATTTCTTGCGCACAATACCCTTAATTTTACATTCAAGATTTACATTTAATTTTAATGAAGCACACCCTTCTTTTGTCCTTACATTCTTATTTGAAAGTCTGCTTTCAATTATGTTTCAAAGAAATCTTTACGTACTTTTTCCAATAATACGTTTTTTCTGTTCACTTCCTTCTGTACTGTTTTCCGTTGTAATGTCACTTTCTTTCCTGTTGAAGTCATGTTTTGTCTTTATTTTCTTCTGCTGCTTATTTAGGCATTGTGAAAGATGTAAAACAGAAAAAGGAAGACACAGTGGGAAAACATATATGATGGAAAAATTATGTTTTCAAAATTAATATTATCAGAACCTCTATAATTATTAAAACAATGTCATTTTATTCATAAAATACATCTTTATAGCATCTTTATTCTCAAGTTTGTTTAACCGGCTAGCATACTATTAGGTGATGTGTTTACTGTGGGACTTGGCTTTTTATGCATACCTTTTCTTACAGAAACACCAGTATGAAGAAGTGGCTTTTATGTACCAGTGTATGAGCTTACCTTAGGGGTACAGTTGTATGCAGAAGTGGGTGGGCCTGGTATTAGGTAATGTGTGCACTTGGAGCCAGGCCTTTTGATGCAGAGCTTTCTTTAGGGAAACAACTGTATGTTCAAGTGACTTCACCTACCAGTACATTAAATGTATGGCCTGGGACTGGAGTGTTCATACTCTGACTAGGGAGAGTACATATACGTGTGGTAGGGGACTACAGTCTTAGTGCTTAGGTCTGGTCTGAGAGAAACTTGTATATAAAAGAGGCTTAAGCCTTTTAACACATAATATGTCTAAATAGAGACTAGAAACATTGGGCCAGATGTATGACCCACCAATTTGCGACTCGCAAATTGGGATGTACAGCAGTGTCTCAGACACTGTTTGCTACTCCTAATGGGGTCGCAAATTGCATGCCTCATTAATATTAATGAGGCAGGCACAATTTGCGACCCCATTAGGACTGGCTAGATCTCACAGGGATGGTGGCCTGCTGGGGTCAGCAGACCACCATGTCTGTGACTGCTTTTAAATAAAGCAGTTTATTTTTTAAATGCAGCCCGTTTTCCCTAAAGGAAAACGGGATGATTAAAAAAAAGAAAAATGAAACTTTTCAGTTTCTTTTCTTAAGGGCAGGCAGTGGTCCCTGTGACCACTGACTGCCCTTAAAAAATATTTTTTGACCCATTCACAAAGGGTAAGGGGTCACCTGGGGACCCCTTCCCGTTTGCGAATGGTTTACCACCTACTTGAAGTAGGTGGTAAATTGCGAGTGTTTTGCGAGTGCAATTGCTGTCGCAAAACATTCATACATACAAATGCGAGTCGCTATTAGGATGGGACGCCCTTGGCACGCGCCTTCCTAATAGTGAGTCGCAAACCTCATTTTGCGATTCGGTAAAATTTACCGATTCGCAAAATGAGGTTTGTACATGGCCATGCCCTAAATTGCAGTCGCAAACAGGCCGATTGCCCGTTTGCGACCCCAATTAAGGGTAATACATCTGGCCCTTAGTTCTGCACTTTGTTTAGGGGGAGAATGTATGGAGAAATGAGTGTGATTGGTATTAGGTGTTGTTTGCTCCTAGGGACTGGCCTTTTAATGCAGAGCTTTAAGGATAGATCTGTGTGTGCAAGTAGCTTCACCTACCAGTTCATGGTATATGTGGCCTGGGACTGGACATATGCCAGCCTACCAGTACATGGTATGCATGGTGTGGGAGGAGTCTTGAACTCTACACAGCATCAAACTTGCATGTGAAAGAGGCTCCACCTTTTAACACATAGTGTGTTTACTAGGAGACTAGACAATTCATTGTTATCTGTGCTTAAAGGGACAGCTCTATTTAGATATTCCTGTGCCTCGTACTATGTAATGTACCTACTGGGGAAATGTCCTTTCAATGTAGAGGTTTTCTTAGAAAGGCAGCTGTGTGTACAAGTGACTTCACCTTCCACTACATGCTGTGTGTGATGGAGACTAGACTCATCATGCTCAGATCTACTCAGAAAGACACTTATATTTAAAAGAAGCTTGGCCTTGCAACAGATAGTGTGTCTAGTAGGGAACACGTCACTCTGATCTGAATTTAGTTTAAGGGGACCGCTGTATGCAGAATTATGTAGAAGTGCCTAAGTCTAGTAGTTAATATGTATACTGTGGGCCTGGCATTTTGATGCACAGGTTTGTATAGGGAGACAGCTGTGCGAACAAGTGACTTTACCTACCAGTATGTCATAATTGTGTTAGAATACTGGGCTCTTCATATATCAGGTATCATTACAGAGAAAGTTAAGTGGTTAAGATAGATCAGTAAACCCAGTAAACATGATATTCAGTGCTACCTGCTCTCACCCCTGCCATTCAAATAGTATGGCCCTCATTTCAGAGTCAGTAGAAATTGCAGTTTGGCACTTTGGATTTACTGGTCAAATCAGATTCAAAACAAATGTGAAAAAAAACATGTCCCTGATTTTTCCCTGCATGGACATTACAGTAGAAAAATACTGCAGAAATTTCTAAATGGGACTTGGTCGAAAAATTATGAACTTTCAATGGCAATTAAATATTTTTCAGGCGTGGCACAAGCTACAACTTGGAATCACAATATATTCACTCACCCCGTAGTGTCACATGCACCAAACCACTGGACCAAACAGCTGAGTAACATCCTATATGCAGACAATCTGCTCTTGTTAGGCAACACGCGGGTAGGCCTGCAAAGGTTGAATAATAGGCTTGCTGAGTACTCAGCTAACAATCAGTTGGAAATCAACCTTAAAAAGACCAAAGTTATACCCCTAAAGAGACAAAAATGAAACAGAGGAAATGGCACCTAAATGGGCCTAATATTGATGAAGTTGCACCCTAAACGTATCTAGGTTTAAACTGGACTCAAGGAGTGCCTTAGCTGCACAAAAAAGCTATTACAGCAAAAGCGGAAGCTTTAAATTTTGCCTTTTCTAATTTGCGGAGACGTTTGTGGGGTCACGATCTAAATGCACTGATAACAGTGATCAAATCAAAATTGGTTCCCACTATATCATATGAAGGTGAGATAATTCTGGGTGAAGCTTGTAATACAAATGTATAAACAGGTGTTTCAGATACCAAAGTCTGCCTCCCCAGCCCAAATAATATTGGAATTTGCCTTGATAAACAAACACTGGTCAAACAAGGGGCTTTTGTCAAATGTTGTCATCAACTGTGGAGTGCCTCGGAGGGATCACTGGCTAATCTTGCTTGGACAGAGATAAATCTGACAAGAGGGAAGGGTCAATTTGCCAAATACCTACAGAAAGGTATAGAGAATCTTGGTATCTTAGATTTATGGCTACTGAACACAGGTGACTACATCTTCAAGAAAACTTTGAATAAATGCATACAGCAGAAAAGCCGCCTTGAGGATAAAACTATTTTGGCAAAAAGAGGGCATGAGTGGCCAGTAAAAGCTCGTATAACATTAGTAAGGAACAATCCTACTTTGAGGCAGCAATGTCACTGACGATCAAGAGGGAATTGATAAAGATGCGATTTGGATGTCTTCTAACACCCGATTTTATACCCAAGTGGCAGGAGAAGGCTCAACAGGAAGATGCATTATATTGTCTTTGTCATCAAACAAAAGAAACGTTTATGCATATATTTTGTGTGTGCCCCAACCTGCTAGTACATCGGAGGTCACTGCTGTGTAAAGAGTTCTTAGCTTTAAAAGTTAGAAGAAGTAGGTCGGCTGTCATAAAGGATTTAAGTCCTCAGAACCTTATGCTGGACATACGACTGGTGCAATTTTTAGCAATTTCTAATAATCAGACAACAACATCTTAAACTGAGACTACAGCCTGAAAGTGTTTCTAATTAATGACGTGCTGCTAGGGAGTGAACAACAGAACTGTGGACCCCAATCCCAGAGTTGATGTGCCCTCAACTCTGTTTACCGTTGGATGCTAAACACTGATTAGTTCAAACAAAGCTCATGGGAAAAGATCTATTATTTATGCTTGTTTGTACAGGAACCCTGCCCCTTATCGCGTCAACAGTTGGGTGCCAAGTATTGATTAGGTTTAGCAAAGTATTATGGTGTATTTATGAGAAAGGATTCATTATTTTTTATGTTTGATTGCACAGTAAATGTTCCTCTGCTCATGTCGATGTTTGCACAAGGCATTGTATAATGTTTAGCACGTGTAATCTTAACCAGGTTGTTTTAATCTGTTCATGCCCCTTTTGCACAGTAAGCCTCTTATATTTGCATGTTGCACCATTTTTACGTCCCTCCATGTGCCTTGGACTGCAGCCTATTAATGCATTACCTCATAGTGTGTCTTTCGATGTATGCATAATGCACTTTCCACATGATCCCCTTGTGCACAGCTATAGGATGTACGAAGGTCTTTAACTAAATGATGTATGTACAGTATGTTTTTAGATGCTGGCACTATGAACTTTTGTATGATCCAATGTTGCTTAGACAGACTGAAGTAGAGATTTATTGATTATAAATGTATCGTATTGATGATTAAGTTGTGGCTCTGTGTATGTTTATGGTTTTTATTAACTGGTAAACTAATAATATTAATAATAATAATAATAATAATAATAATACATTCACCCCGGTGTAAGTGAAAGCCATAGTATTGGCATTTCCAGGTGCAAAAATACAGCATGGGTTCTCAACAATCATCCCAATGAGGACCTGAATGTTACACAGATGACAGTTAGATTTATCAAGCCAAGCCAGGCCATCTTGCGTGGTCTAGCATGGCTTGATAAATCTAGAGTAACACAATGCAGCACAGCACAAATCGCTGCATTGCTTTTCTCTGCCCTAGGAAGAAGTGCCATGAGTGGAGTGTGGGTGTTCCCTCGCATCCACCCATGGATTTTGGCCCAATCCCAGATTTACCATTACTGGTAAACCTGAGTGTGAGAAAGTAACCCTTTTGCCCTGATCACCCCCATTTTTTGACTGATACTGGTGGTTCTGCTTAAAAGGTATATGGTAATTAGGTGTAATTACAATTGGTTCAGACAATCTACCTTTAAGTCACTATTATATGGTAAGGCATGTGGGTGTAGAGTCCCCAGTGGATTTAATGCACTTAAGTGTGCACTGCTGTGGTGTCTGCTGTGATTTGAAAGCCAGCCCTGCAGGCTGGTTTCAAAATAAAACGATGTCAAAATTCGACTTTGGAATTAAAAGTACTTCCAAAGCCTAAAACTACCTTTTCATTGCATCTAAGTCACCCCTAAGGTGTGCTCCATGTGCACCAAGGGTAGGGCTGCACTTTCAAGGCTTCACAAAGAGAGGACTTTCCCAGACTTAAAAGATCAAGGAGTGGACTTCCTGATCAGAAACAGGAATAGAAATGCTGGAAGAAGTCACCAACATCACCTCCAAAAAAGACAAGCCCAGCTGACCAGCTTCACTTGGACTTCACTGGATTTGACCAGGTGCATTGTGAGAATTGTAGTCCCAAACCCCCAAGAAGAAAATCAGAGCTTCTGGAGCCTTGGCTGGTGTTGTGGACCCTTAAAGGACCTTTTAGAAGAAGTTCTGAAAGTTTGGGAACTTTTGGACAACTTTTTGGCAAAAGCTCAATAAGTCTACCGACCTCGATGCGAGAGTCAAGCTGGCCACGTCAAGCAGTGACTCGGCCTGACAGTGCAGGTTTGGCCCCCGAAAGCTCTGGAGCTGTTCCACATCGATGATGAAGACAACGACCTCCAGGACTCTAAAGGCATCACCCTACAGCACGCCACCGTCATCCAACTGAAATCCAGATTGACAAAGCCGATCGCTCGACGTCGAGAGAAAAAGCTCCAAAAAAGTGACTACGTCAGAAGGTAAAATCTTGACCAGACCCTAACACTCATCATGGCCAGCCCACACTCCATCACGGTCAGCCTGAAACTTTGACTTTGTCCAGGTTCAGCGTGACCAGATAGCTGCAGTTGGTGCTTTTCACTTTAAAGCACCAGAAAGCACATTTTTGCATTAAATATTTAAAAATTCATATCTCTGGTCCACTACACAGGATTTTTGTAGTTTTGGTTTCAATTTAAAGATAAAAATATTCTCTTTGGGCTCGATTCACAAAAGTAATCTGAGACAAAATCCTAACTTTACGACTTTCGGTATTCACAAAAGGCATTTAGGAGTAGTAAAGTTAGGAATCATAACTTTACTACTCCTAAATGCCTTTGTGAATACCGAAAGTCGGAAAGCTAGGATTTTGTCCCTGTTTAGGAGTAGTAAGTTAGGAATCCCAACTTTACTACTCCTAAATGCCTTTTGTGAATACCAAAAGTCGTAAAGTTAGGATTTTGTCTCAGATTGCTTTTGTGATTCGGGCACATAGTTTACAAATTGGTGTTGGAATATTACTGTGTTTTGTGTTTTACCTATTTTCTGTTTTGGTTATATTAAATGCTTTACACACCTGTCTCCTAAGTTAAGCCTGACTGCTCATTAGCCAAGTTACCAAGGGTTGAGCAAGGATTAATTTAATGAGACTCGACTGGACCTTATTTGTAATTGTGTTGTTACTACTACCACCTTCCAACATTTGGTGTGCAGTGGTGGGATCCAGAACCTGTGTTTAATCACACCATTCAGCATTTAACTGAGGCAATAAAAAATCCTCTAAATTGACCTATTGCAAATTTTTATGATTTTAATTTGGACTAATAAGATTTAATTATTATTTTTTCTATTTTTCCCTTATAGCCTGAACATTGGTCCAGCTAGCAGAGACAACCTCTGGGACAGAGAGGATCCAGAAGTAGAAGGGAAGGCTGACCACTCTAGCCTCCAGGAGGAGGAGAAAGAACTCCTGTTGACTTACTCAGTAACTGGGGTCCTGCCTAAAGCTAGTAGTAGGAAAGGATCCACCACACGAAGAGTAGAGCTGCGCCTCAGGGAGAGAAAGCTCGAGGCCCATTTAGCCTACATAACTTTAGAGGCAGAAAAGGTGGTCCTCGTTAAGAAATAGGCAAGGAAAGAACAGAGATGATGGCTGCAAAGAAGAGGTAAAGGTGTCTAGGGGTGGTGTGTTTGACCCAAGGCTGCCCAAGTGGATTGTCCCTAAATATCAGGAGGGTGATGATATAGATAAGTGGCTGACAGTATGTGCGAGGGCCCTTTGGATGAGGAGAGTGAGCTCTCAATACATGGGTTCACTCCTGTGGGATTCATTCCAGTAGCTGAGAGGGATAGGCTCTTCACCCCAGAGGAGGAAGAAGCTGAGTCCTGCTCCCCCATGAAGCAATGTCTTGTCAGAAGATTTGATTTTACCCCTGAGCAGTATAGAATGAAATGTAGGGACACCGAGAAAGCCAGTACCTAATCTTAGGTTGACTTTGTAGATAGCTCACTGAAGCCACCAGAGGACTGGATTCAGGGTAACCAGGTAAGTACCTATGAGGAGCTCTACAATTTGTCCATTGAGGAGCACATTTTAAGTCATTGTCCCTCGGAGAAGTTACACTAGTATTTAGTTGACTGTAAACTGTCTAGTCTCAGGGAACTGGGTGAGAAAGCAGGTGAGTGGGTTCACGCCAAGGTCACCAAGAAGAACTAGGGAGGTGATCAAAAGAAAGGGAAAGCCCTGGGTAACCAAGATAAAAAAGACAAAGGAGTTCTCTAAAGGATCACAAACTCCTGCACAAAGAGGGGAGGTCCCTGAGCCATACCACTTGCAAGGGTGTTGGAAAGTCGATTATTAGCAGTGGCAAATGTATATCTGCCACTGGCTTTAAAGCCACTAACACGGTCCAGGGCTCAGAATAGGTCTTAGAAAATGATTCCCTTGATCAACCCTTGGTAGCTTGGCTGGAAGCAGGCAGGCTTAACTTCAAAGACAGGTATCTAAAGCATTTAAAAACGCCAATTCAGTAAATAATTAGGAGACAACACACAATAAAAATAAAAATGACACCAAAATGAAAAAAATCCAATGTAGGGAACCGGAGATATGTATTTTTAAAGATTTAGCACTATCTAGCACATAGAAACCTATAGCGCCTATTGGGACATCTGGTTGCACTAGACCGGCACAATGTCAAAGTTTCAGGCTGACTGTGATGAAACCCTGCACAGCTATCCCTCGCGGTAGGTTTTGGTCAAAGTTTTTACCTTCTGACTTAGAAACCTTTCTAGAGCTTTTCTTCCTAAGGGTCCCTCGAAGCTCTCGGCCAGTCCAAATTCGGTAAGGGTTCACCGGCTTGCCTTGCAACGAGCTCCTGGTCAAACGTATGGAAGTCAGAGCTTTAGAGCTTTCCAGCAGTATGAACCAGGGATTCAGGCCGTCTCGTGCGGTTGAAGGTGTGCGGCTTGGCTATCGCGGTTACTCCTGGTCGCCTTTTCTACGTTCAGACTTAGAAACTTTTACGGAGCTTTTTCTTGCTGGGTCCCTTGATGCTCTTCGCCAGGCCAGATTTGGTGAGGGTTCACAGGCTTACGTTTCAGCTTACTCCCAGTCAAACTCTGGAAGTAGGACCTCCGGAGCTTTTCAGCAGGACAAACCCGGACGGCAGGCTCCCCTTGCGGTCGAGGGTCGCTGGCTTGGCTCGCCACGTCGAGTCGGTCCACTTATGAAGCTTTTTTCCAAAGCTGGTTGCAACTTCTCCAAACTTCTAGAACTGCTTCCTGAAGTTCCCCAAAGGGTCCCAACATGTCCAAAACTTACTCCAAGGGTCTGGAAGCTCCAGGATGACACTTGAAAGTTTGGGACTTTAGTTCCCACAATCCACTTGGACAAAACCCTTACAAATCCACTGCTAGTACTCCAGGCTGAGGAGTCTTGGTGGTGATGTTCCAGGTGAGTTCTGTTAATCTGTAGCTTGCACAGAGTCCACTCATTAGTCCTTTTGAAGCAAGGTAGTCCACAGGGCTGTAGTTATAGATTGTGCAATAGGCACAGTCTTCAGAGTGCAGGGCCTTGTTGGTGCAAATCAAACTTCTCAGCATAGACCCTTCTTCTTTCTTGAGTTTCATGCAGCAGAATTGAGAGGCTCTGCCCCTCTCAGATACTTATTCCAAGTTCTCTGGGTCAAACAGGAGGGCACTCCTGTCCAATGAGGGGCAGGGCAACATGCCAGGTAATGCCCACATCCTCCAAAGTGTGGCACTATTTCCTCTCAGACAGCACCATTTCTCCAAAATTCATCATGGCTGATTTTCCAGCAGGGAGAGAAGAGCTGGCTAAACACACCTCCATGATTCCTAATCTCAATAGTCTCTCCACCTTGCATCTGCTCATTCCTTCCTTAATCCTACCATCTGGCTGGGTTCAAAGGAGGAGAGGTGTAAATGAAACTGGTTTCTTACGCCTGCCTCCTCCTTCCATTGAAGAATATTGTTTACGACCCCTTCCCCTGCTCTGGCATTCCTATGTAACAGAAACCTGCCCTCCCAGAAGAGCTGTCTAACCCCAGGGGCTCTTCATCACCTCATCAAAGGAGCCTGGATAATCCACTTAACTCTGATCAATCAGGACAGACCACTGGAAGGGTGAATTATGACTTACAGACTAGAAAGACTTATAACTTCTTGTCTGTACATTTTAGGAAAAATTCAACCATGCCATATTGTTGGATTTATCAATACCATTTTAGGAAGTCCTTGAATGCTATTTTAATGATTCTCCTAGCGTGAATTATTAGTTAATAACTTCCTGCCATGTTAACCTATGTGGCAGGGGATTTGTAATGGGAAAAATGACTCGGGCCATTTTTCCAACACCAGGGCTTATAGAAACATGCTGTATAAGGACCCTGCCTATATGTACAGGACCACCCACCCTGGAACACATAGGAGAGACTTTAGGGGTTCTCAATATAAAAAAATATTGCCGATCCTCCCTCCACAGTGCTCCTAGCACAAAAGTGGATTTTGTGAAGCACTTCACCACAATGTTGGGAGTGACATGTACAATTTCACTTAACCCAGGTCATCTAGAACTCATTTTATAATGGTCCTTCTTATAAATACCTGACCTCCCACCCCTGGGACACCTAGGGGAGACCCTGGGGGTACCTAATATGTCCAAACATTGTAATTTATTAATTTGTAAGTGCCCCAAACACCAAAGTCGATTTGGGGCACAATTTGCATTTTAAAACCAATCCAGCAACACAGGGCTGCTTTTAAACTGACCTCTGGCCTCAGCAGTGCACACATGCAAGTGCAGAAAGGGCTGCTGGCCTCTAACCTGCCATGCCCTATTGTATATTACGGACTTAAAGGTAGTTTTGATCCCCCTGCCCTATTATGTACTAGGGCCTTATAGGTGAGGTCATGCTAATCATAGGGGTGCCCTATTCCATAGTGTACCCTATTGTATGTAGGTGTTTTCACTGTATCCTAAGTGTCTCTTTCAGCTTAGCACTGGCCCTAGGCCTGGTTAGGCAGAGCCCAGGGTCTTTCATAGTCAGTTGCCACCAGTACCAGTCAGCAAAAAGTTGTGGGGTGCCCAGGGCACGGGATGACTTTGCAATAAAGGGGAAGGGGTACTGTTATATTCCATATAGGTACCATAATATAGGCCCCAGTAACTTCAGTACCTTTCACCTATATTCTTCCCTACATTACACTTATAACGGTTTACAGGGACTGACCATGTACCTAGATATGACACTGCATTCAGAACACGGGTTTTCCCTAGTTCGGAAGCTCATACATTATGCATGAGGATTCTTGGAAGCGCAGCAGGACGAGCATCTCCTGTATAATATATGTGTACAAAGTTCATGCCCGACGTTATCCTTAGGCCGACACAATAATACAGTGAGGTAGGACCCCTGGGGAGACCTATGGGTATATATACATCACATCATGCTAAGATAGCTAGAGGAGACCGAGACTTCCCGGCAGACACACAGACCAGAGACGCTGAGGTTCCTGCATGCAGACACTCCAGCTTGCATTGGTCTAACATCCCTTGCGGGGTGTCCAACTCGAGACCAGGACGGGGTCCCACAGTCTCTCAATTCAGGTAATGGGTTTGACTTTATCCTAGAGGGATTCTTGGCCTAACACCTACACACATGCTAGGTACATTTAGGTACATCTAGTTAGGGAAGCATCGTAGGAGTACGCATCTTTTATCATGTGTTTTATATACTCGTATGTATCCATGATTATTGTAAGATGGTAGAACTATACTGTCCATTTACCTTTTTAGTACTACTAATCATTTATATCTTATACTGTCTAACAGTTGTTGCAGCTCATCTATTCTACACCAGAATAACAACTGTTCAATAAATAGTTATTGAAAACGCCCAGCCTGTTCATTCCGTGTATCTCTCTGAGACAGACTAAGTAAGCACGAGTGACTGAACAAAAAGTAGTATATTGTTTCCACGGTCCTGAGGGATCAGGGTTGTCATGTTCGATAGTTGCCAGGAACTATTCTCTCCCTTGGTAAGAGGAGTCTCTAGTGGCACTGTGAGCTAGTTGGTACAAAAGGCCAACATACTCGGTGGGGGTGTTCAGAAACAGTCTGACACCAATCCTACAGTGTATGCTGTCCAAACGCGCAGATCCTGTATAATTATTATAGGAGCTACACGACATGGCGCCGCCAACGTTGGTTGGGTACTTATTTAACAGTAGATTCTGAGTAGTTCAGTCGTGCTAGTCTCAGAGACCCCTACTCACAACTCCCCAGAGACGTCTGGAGTGGGTGGGCACAAACTCCACCACAGCTGAGTAGGCAAAATCCTATTTATTGGCTGTTGGTTAATCAAGCTTGAAGAACACTTTGTTCCTAAAATTGTGCAAAAACACCTTATCTTAGCTCTCTTGAAAAGCTCTTCTTCTCTATAACAATGACCGAAGAAATAGGAAACATGGATAGAATTATGCACAAACTAAATCTCTCAGCAGACGAAGAAGATGCAGATGCAATTTCTATTGCAGAAAATGTTAGAAATGCCGTTACCATAAAACTAGGTGCACACGGTCTAACATCCAGGGGTGGACCAGTAGCTTTCGTGATTGAGGCACACAAATCATTTAAAACAGAGGTATTCTATTCATGGGTTACATTCCCAGTTGTAAATGCAAGAACATAGACATTTCACTTCTACACAGAAAGTGGAATACCGGACAAATATTGTCCCTATGAGGACATTGAAATTCCACTAACTTACCAGGAACACTTATACTGGTTTAAAGGCGCTCTCCCCCATACAAGAAGTAGAGTAAGACTCGGTCCGCTCGGAAGAGAAGGAGCGACATGGCCAATATCAGCGGCCTATACACCACACCCTGACATTGAAACAATGCCAGCAGGAGACTTACTTATACTTCACAAAGAATTAATAAAAATATACAGAAACATGACACAGTTTGTCATGAGGACACTTACAGTCCAGCCGGCAATGGTTGCAACAAATACAACTCCAGTTCAAAATACAGCAACTAAAATAACACCATGAACGTTACACGCAGTAATGGGTAAAATGCCCGCAAAACGTGAACAGATGACATTCTGGGTACCTCAAAAGATAAAACAGCTAGAAGCATTATTCCCGAATACTAGCCCATATGAAAAACACAAAATGCTGACAATCTGCTTGCCCATGGGGATAACACCACAGATAGAGGATTTTACCTCTTGGGGTACAGTTTTTGCTGCCATATATACCAGAACACATGGTATCCCATCATTAGCAGTAATACCAGATGTATAAGACAAATACAAAATGAGTACGGAGCGGAGCCTGCTCTGAACTTAGGGATGAAATGACTAGGTAATTATGCCTAGGTATCAGCCATAATATTAGCAAATATTAAAGGGGAGGCAACATCAGTGGCTATCCGCCCATGCGTAAGAGAGTTCAGTCCTTCACAACAGGAACACAAACTACCTAAAATTATTGAAACTGCGTATGCAGAATTAGGCAGGGACAGTTTGGGTGGAAAAGCATTGAAACCACAGCTGATGGGTAGCCCCGAAAAGGACACCTACAAGCAGACACCTGCTTCATCAAAAAAAAAAGAAGTGGGACAATAACAAAAAAAAAAGTTAAAGAAAACAGATCTCAATCCAGAGGTAGATCTCCTACACAGGAGCCCTCCGAAAGGAGGTATAACCTTAGGAATAGGGACAATATTAGGAAGCCTGACAGGTATCAGGATACTGATACATGTTCCTCTTGTTCCTTTCAGGGTTCAATGAAAAACTCAGAGAGGGAAGGACGGTCAGACAGACAAGAAGAGCTTTCAAAGTCCAAAGACAAGCAGCACGCTCAAGACTATACTTTCAAAAAAGAAGATAAACCAAAACAAAAGCCACAGTTCAAAAAGAAGAAACTTGCAGGTCTAAAGATCAGACATGCCCAGAATTCTGAAGACTCAACTACTGAATGGGGAATGGGCTTTGACGATGCTAGACAGTGCGGCAGAAGTAACAATAGCTCGCCAGAACCTAAAGGAATTTCTGGTGACAGCGGACTTGAATGATTACATCACGGTGGAAACACCTGATACTAGGGTAAGTGTCCCGCATAAGTTATATGAAATAACACTCCAAATGGAGGGGGACAAGCCCAGGAAAGTTAGAGGTCTCTTTTGGGAGAACCTGATGTTCGACTATGACATTTTGTTACCTGAACAAGATTGGCCACCAGCATTCATCATGGACTGTCCTAGAGTAGAAACAGTAATTTTACCAGTATTTTCCGACCCTGTTCCCAAAAATCTAAATTATACATATGCACGGGAGTGGGCGGTAGCCCTGGCCCTGCCATTATACAAAAACCATGTTGGATGGGATGAAGATTCAATCCACCACATTATTCCATTAAAAAATACTCCGACTGCACAGAGGCAGTATCCAATAAAGTAAGAAGCTAAAAAACTGGTCAGGGAGATCCTAGATCAACTTGAGTACCAAGGGGTGATTAAAACTTGCACCTCTCAGATGAATAACCCTTTGTTTCCCGTATCAAAACCGGACAATTCATATTGTTTAGTTTTGGATTACAGACATTTAAACACTTGCACTAAGACATTTGCAGTTCAAAATGCACACAGAGCCGCATTAATGAATAACCTAGGGGCTGATTATGATGGCGGGCGGAAAATCATTCTGACCGCCGTGCTAGCGGGAAACTTCCACCTGCAGGTACCGCGGCAAAACCGCCGGCCAGATTAGGATGCACCACCAGAGACTCGCTACCTCGGCGGTCGGATTCCAGGATTCAGCACCGGAAAAGCTGAAAATCCATCCCCGGCGGTTGGATTTGCTGCTGAAAAGCCAAAGACCGCGTGCCAGCGTCTGGAACACATGGAGCTATCCGCAGTATTGTCACCGCCATCCTCGAATGGCCGGATTCTCCGCAGCGGTGTGGTGGGCTGTTTGAGGCATCGTGATTTGACCGGCGGTCGTGACCGCATTCCGCACGGCGGTACCTCTCTTTTGGCTCCGTCCGCTACCGGTGCGGACGGAGATTTTCGGTGGAACCCGGAACACAGCAGCGGACGGGAAATGGGCTATCTATGCTCATCATAATGCGGTGGACGCAAAGACTGCCGATGGAGTGTGGAAAAGGGCATTTTCTGCCACTGCCAGCACGGCGGATGTGCCTCCGCCCGCCATCGTAATCAACCCCCTTGTGCATAAAAAATACAAAACGACATTAGATATCTCAAATGGATTTTTTTGCCAAAATATAGCGCCTGAAAGCAGGTATTTAACCGCATTCTCCGCGTTAGGCTCCCAGCGTCAATTTTGTAGACTTCCCCAGGGGTATAAGAACAGCCCGGGGTTGTTTTCAGCTAGGGTAACTGAATTACTTCAAAATTTGGATGAAGAGGCATTGTCTTATGTGGATGATATTTTTCTAACGGATGATTACCTGGAGGAACACTTGAATAGAGTAAGTACCATCATTTTGGGATTTGCATCTGAGGGTTACAAATTCAACTTTAAAATTCGAAGATAGCCCACCTCAATGTCCTTTTTCTGGGAAATGAGCTTTCAAGTGAAGGGAAAATCCTAGCGGCTAACTTTTTAGAAAAGTGAGCACTGCTCCAACCTCCAAAATCATTAAAAAACTTACAGTCAATCCTGGGATTCCTGAACTTTGCAGAACATACATTTTGGATTACGCAGAAAGGGTAAAACCTTTCTACGATTTAATAAAACCTAACTTTTCAGTTAGACAATGGACACAGGAACACACAGATATCCTTCGGTCCCTACAGCTCTGATATGATAGCTTCAAAACACTTACAGACACACGTAAACGTACGCAAATTAGTGATCTGCATAGTTGCGGGGCAATCAGGGTACACATACCTTACATGAAATGAAGGTGAAAAAGTACCAATAGCATACAAATCACATTTGTACACGAATGCTGAGATGCGCTTTGCATCAACAGAAAAAATTCTAACCGCAGTACAGACTGCTGTAGTGAGAGAAAAAGCACTGGCTCAAGGGAAGCATATAATTGTCATTACCCCAGTTCCAGCCTTAGAGGCTGCAACAAAGGCAACCGTTCCCAACGCAAAAGCCTTACATCCAAGATGGATACAATGGGCTAATTCTCTCACTGCAACAGATGTAGAATACAGGTTTGACCCAAGTCTAAAAACACAAGCATTTCTGCAATACGAACAAGAATATCCTCTACCAAATGAAATAATGCCTCTGGATCAGTATGAATATATAATTTACACTGACGGTTCTCCTCAGTCGGCCATAGGGAGTAAACAATAATACAGCTCTGCGTGTGTTAATGTTAAAGGACGCATGCAGGATGGAAAATTTCATCCGATTTGCACAAAAACCCAGTCTCTAGGAGACTGCACGGCACAGCTGGCAGAATTAAAAGCCCTGTTACTGGCACTGGTAAATACGGATCGAGAATTCCCCACACTAATTGTGTGTGATTCCTTTTACTGTGTACAGTCATACAATGAATACTTACACCACTGGGACACAATGGATTCAAGGACGCAAAGGTGGCACAATTAAGCATAAAACGCTATGGGAACAAGTAGTGGAGTTGAAAAACAAACTACCAAGTGCTCACGTGATACACACACTGAGGGCCATATGTACAAGAAGTGGTGATAACTATCGCTAACGCAAGTTAGCGGCAGTTTTATTATCGCCGCGTACCGCTGAAAACTATCGCCATGTTAGCGGCGTATTTACAAGCCGTCGCTACATGGCGATAGTGTCAGGGATCGGCGGTGAAAACTCCCGCTAACATTAGTGCGATGGCGATAGGAATTCCGGCGTTAGCGGGCAAAAACCAATGAAAGGCCCATTAGCGGCAAAAAAACTCACGTTAGTCAGCCCAACGTGAGCTTTTTTTGCCTCTAATGCAAAAAATAGGCAGTCAGGCGACCTCCAGTAGAAAATAGGCCAAAAATCCCATAAAATGCAGAATGGAGCAGGGAGGGCCAAGTTCAGCACACATCAGCTACCCCCTCAAGCCACCCAACATCCAGGATGACCAGGATGAGAGCCTGGATGCCTCGCTGAACCTGCATCAGTAGCCTGGATGCCCCGCTGGACCTGCGTCTGGAGCCTGGATGCCTCGCTGAACCTGCATCAGTAGCCTGGATGCCCCGCTGGACCTGCGTCTGGAGCCTGGATGCCTCGCTGGACCTGCGTCTGGAGCCTGGATGCCCTGCTGGACCTGCATCTGGAGCCTGGATGCCCCGCTGGACCTGCATCAGGAGCCTGGATGCCCCGCTGGACCTGCATCTGGAGCCTGGATGCCCCGCTGGACCTGCGTCAGTAGCCTGGAGTGGGATGCGGAGGAGCTGTGGAGATGATGAGCTGTGGCGGTAGACATTGAGGCGCGACCATCGCCCGTACCTGGTGGTGAAGTCTGGCAGGTCGCATGGAGATATGTTGCTGACCTGTGTGAGAAGACCGCCTTGAGCCCCTTGGAGCTGTGAATGGTAGAGGCGCTCCTGCGCACCAACATAGGGAGGTCTGCATCGCATACTACGATCCACCACTACACTGTGGTGCACGGAGGGGATTACCAACAGTGGGAAGCGCCTCTCTGCATCACAGGACGGATCATGTTGCGCTGGCCAGACGCTGTGGAGGGGGTAGGCCCCTGAGTTGCGCTGAACTTGTGTGGTGGGAGCGCTGCAACTTCACGCCTAAGGGGGCCCTGCTGCATCAACTGCATCGGGAGGTTTACCAGCGGACTTGGCGGCGACTGCTGTACACAGGCTTGTGAAATCCCACCTGGCTGAGGCTCCTGCTGGCTGAGTCATAGATTTGGAGAGAGTGCAGTGGACTCCGCCACGGTGTCAATGTCCAGGTAAGGAGAAGGTGGGCCGCATAGCGGAAGAGGCCCGGGGGTCTAGTTGCCCAGGCCTAGCACCTGTAGATGATGCACCCCCAGTGGTGGCTCATCCGATATAGCAGAAGAGCATCGCCCCACTGCTTTCAAGCAGTGCAAGAAGAGGAAAAATCATCACATGATGATAACTTCCTTATGTAATCGTGCTATGTTTCCTTTGCGGTGCGGGAGGGTGGGTAAGGCTGCTCCACTCACGGAGCAGGGCAGGGGCGGAGAGGCATGCCCACTCAAGTACGCAATGACTATTTGTTCGGCCCACTCAGGCTGCCCAAAGCAGTCATGCGCACTGTCCTGTTCACAATGCAGACTGCATGGAGAACATGCCCTCCCCTCCAGCCCCTGGCTGAACGCCTTTTCCGGTGCCAATTACCATCCGCATTGCCGCATTGCAGCGTTGTGATTGGCTTAGGGGAGGGAGCCTGGCTGCCTATTTCCTGTTCCTGGAAGCAGACTCAGGAGAGCAGGAGCCACAAAGACACGGGATGCGGGCTCGAGGTAAGATTTCTCTCATTTAAATATTCACAACACCCGCTCACACACACACCCCTGCGTCCACGCCCCATCCAGTGTCCTTTCCAGTGTTTCCCACCTCCCAGCTTTCCAGTCCCTCCCGCAGTACTTCTCAATGGTGGCCGCTGTGCGGCCATGCGCAGCGGGCATACCACTGGTGTGCCAAAGGTATATATGAAGTTACGACGCATACCATTACATCGCATTCCATTACAATGCATACTAATACTAGGCATATTGCAACAGTAGGGAAGGTGTTGGATAGCGGAGATGTAAATATTACTATTCCCACTTCAGTGAGTACAACCCTAAAACTAACCCTTGCACCCCAGATCAAACACTGGACCCTAACATTCATCTTTGAGCCCCCAAAAGACACCCTAAATATCATATTTGACCCAAATGCATACCCCAATTATCATACTTGACCCAAATGCACACCCCAAATTTCATAATTGACCCCAAAACACACCCCAATTTTCATAATTGACCCCAAAACACACCCCAATTTTCATAATTGACCCCAAAACACACCCCAAATTTCATCTCTAACAAACGGAACCCATACCCACCCTAAAACTTAAAAATACCCCATTACTGGCCTTACAATGCATTGTAATGGAATGCGATGTGAAAGGCACCTGCGTTGTTGAAGTAGCGTTGTAAAGGCATTATGATGCAATGCCTGCATTGTAATGGATGTCTCCCATGCCAAACGCAAGCCATAGGCAAGCCCGTCTGCGTCCGTCTACCCCTGGACCACGCTCAACACCAAGGACTCTTCCTCTCGGACACTCCACCGCTACGATGCCAGCACCCTCCTCGCCATCAACCCTGGATGCCACATCGCCTGCCAGGACCAACCTCTGCTCTGGGCCGGACATCACCATTGCCATCACTGACGGCTTCTGAATCACCCGCAAGGACCATCCCGACCATCCAGGCGGAGGCATTGCCATCACCTACAGAAGCACACTCCGACTGACCACGCACTCTAATGACCCAACGGTGACCATGGAACACCCCAACTTCCAGATCCGGACCAACCCCAAGCCCATCCTTTGCGGCACCCCCATCTGCAGGCCCCCCGTGCCATGGAGCCCTATTCTCAGGCACCATTGTAGACCTCATTGCACCCCAGGCTCTCCCATCCACCTACGACATCCCTCTCGGTGAACTCAAGTTGCACCTGGACAACCCCAGTGACCAGAGCACCACCCCCTCCTGGGGAAGCTCCCCAACATCTGACTCAAGCAGCTAGTCACCGCAGCAAGCCACATAGCAGGACACGGTCGAGCACATCTCCTCCACCAGCGTGAACTTCAACTACAGCCACACCACCAGACTCTACTGGACCGACCATCATTATATATATCACTTCTTCACCATGCCCACCGTACACCACCTCCATCATCGCCCCCCTCACAGCTGGATCAAGGCCACCAAAGAATGTCTCCTCAACTCCCTCAACACCACCACTCCACCAACGCTTACAGATGATGACACCGCAGCGTGCAACCGCCACCGATGGATCTCCAACTGCGCCGACATCCTGGCACCCCTCAAGAACGGCACTGCGTCAGTACCTGATGCCGGCCTGATGGCAGGTGTAAGGGTGACGCAGCCACAGGGATAGGCTGGCCCCATGCAATGCTGGAGTTGCGTCATGGTTGTGACACGACTGCAGCAATGCGTGACTTTAGCACAGACAGATACGTCAGGATTACAGACGTATCTGTCATTACATGCGACATGGAGCGCAGTCCAGTGAATCCAGCGCATTCATGGTGTCGCAAGAAGTGCATAGTAAAAAGTGTTGCAACGCTGTCTGTAGCAGCGCTGCAACAGTTTTCATGAGTGAGGTCCAGGAATGCGCACTATCTTATTGATGGTGCGCAGTCCTGCCCTGTAGTTTTGTTGCAGGGCAGCGCAGCAACATTGCTTGCAGCGCAGTCCAGCACCAAAACCTGCTGAAATGAGGCCCCAAGTGTTATCTCCATTTTTAAGACCAGCTATTTTCTGGTCTTAAAAAACTGCCTCTAACTCCAGTTAGAGGCAGTTTTTTTGGTCTTCCACACTTCAAGAATTCCCTTGTAAATATTGCGAAGTGGGGTTAGCGGCCGTTTTTGCTCGGGAACGCCTCCCTTGCATGTCATTATCGCTAATAGAAGTGGCAATCTTTAAAATGGATGTTTTTGCTGGAAAACTACCGCTAACAGAGGTTAGTGACAGCTTGTACATGGGGCGATAACAATATCGCTGCAAAACCATTGGAAAAGTGCTGCTAAAGCGGCGTTAACTCCTTGTACATATGCCCCTGAGTCATCAACGTGATGGCGTTCACGTTGAAGGGAATTCATTGGCTGACGAAGCTGCAAAGGGGGCTGTACGGACGGCTTCCATAGCTGCAATCACTCGTTCAAAAACGAGAATAGACGGTGAGATTATGGTTGCTATTATTGCTACACGCAATAAGACGGCAGTACTGAAAAGATTTCCACTCAAGGACTCCTACAAGTTAGCTGCAAATAACGTTCCATTTGCTCAGATTCCTGGAATGTGGGATAGAGTAATACCAAATATGGAGCGCAGGTTAGGGTTAATTCTAGCGGCACACAAGGGTATAGGTTCTGCACACGCAGGAGTTACAACAACTGTTTCTCTACTGAAACAGTGCTACTGATGGCCAGGATTAACAAAATAAACTAAGGACTATGTGGTCGATTCCGATCTCGGTCGGTAGGCCTCCGAATCGGATTCGGCTTTACCGGATCCGAGTCGGAGGCCTTGTTTCCGACCGAGTCGTACAGAGGTCTGGACGCCCAAGTACGATGCGAATGAACGCGAAATCGCCGACCGACTCGTTTCCGGGTCCGAACCGCTCCGTCCAACTCGTTCGCACTCGATTCGTACCGCGCAATGGAGACGTTTTACGACCGAGCCAGTACGATGCACGATCCGGACAGCCGGATCGAGTCGGAGCCTCCGACACGTGAAAGCTCTGGGAAGCGGACTTCGGGGGTCCGTGCCGGACCCCCCTTCACCCGTAGCCTTACGAGTCGGACACAGGGGGGACCCATGGGTCCCCCCTACACATGCATGTATGGTGCGGATGGCACCAACGCGTACCCACTACAGGGGGCACCCTTTTGCGCAACGTACCCATTCAGTCAATGGGAGCCCATGTACGCGTCATACGACAGGCTCCCATTGACTTCAATGGGAGTCTGACCGAACCGAGTCCGGCAGCATACGGCTGCATCGTACTCGCTCGGTCGGACTGCAGGGGTCCGGCTCGGTCGGAAAACAATCCGGATCCGAATCGGTCGGAGAGCTTTCCGACCCAGATCGGAATCGGCCCCTATGTCTTGAAATGCGACATCTGTCAGCAGACGAAAGGCTCCACCGTAGCACGTCCATTGCAATCACCATGCTAATATCAGACAAACCACCCGCGTGTGTTTATTCGGACCACTGCGGACCCTTACGAACAGATGGGCCTTACAAGTATATCATGGTTGCAGTGGATTCCTGCTCTAGATTCCTATGGGTGTGGCCCCAGCGCTTGGCTGACGCTCGAACTGTTATAAAAGATTTGGGAGTCTTTATAGGGACATACGCAATTGGCACATTACATTCTGACCGTGGCCCCGCGTTTAGCTTCAGGGCTTACAAAGAAGCCATGGGAGGTTTGGGTGTAGCTTTGCGGTACTCCTCTCCGTACCATCCCGAGGGAAATTCGGTTGTGGAGAGGAAAAACTGGGACTTAAAGCAGTCTGTAACAGCTAGAATATTAGGCTCGGGTGTGAGTTCGGTGAAACATCTGTATGAAGTTCAAAGAGCGTTGAACAACAAGCCAAGAAGCTCTCTAGGGGGTGTCACTTCTTATGAGGTCCTATTTGGGACGAGAATGTGGGTACCTGATCTTGATTGTGAAGGCACAGTGGCAGATGAAAAACCTTTTGACATCCATAAATGTTTGGCTGTTTTACAGGAGCTGAATGAATCCAGGGCACTACAAAGCAATGTCCAGTTGAAATGGACCGCCACTGGAGAAGTCAAGTCTGTCACAGCAAGACCTGTCTGGATCCCTAAAGTTGGGGACCTGGTCAGAGAAAAAAATAGTGGACAAATAGAATTTGGGCCATCATAGAGAAAGCCTGTACCTGTCCTGGCAGTTGAAGGAACGAGAACTGTACTTCTGCTGCCTCTTGCCGGTAAAAAGGAGAAAAGATTTGTCTCAATTGAACTAATCAAACCACACTATGTGGCCGATACTGCGTAGTAGGCCGTGTGGATTCCGGAGTAACAGACACCCTCCTCTCGCTACTATACAAGAAGTTCAAACAGAAAGACTCATCACGTTTGAAGAGTTACCTGCACGGAATGATGGACTATGCAACAATGCCAAGGAACTCGTTCCTCTTGGAAATGAAATTCAACTTCAAAACCAGAATGAAAGACAAATTTCAATACGACGAAACACAGATATCTACATCAACATGCCTCAACAAGAGCAAGCTACAGTTTCCACAAGACCTGCGGAAATACCAAAAATTGATCAAACTGCATCTGGCTATTTCATTGACTTTGATACTTTTTCATTGGATCCAAGTGAACCTGAAACGAAGCCAGCCCAAAAAATTAAAGATTTTCTGAACTTTCTTTAAAAGAATTACCTGGTATCACCTTGGGTGGAACTCTGGGTAATCACCGGGATACTTTAATTTCTCTTCTGGATAGGCTTAGTGACTGTCTTTAGTATGCTTATAAATGGAACTTATCTTCGAGAAAGCTCTGCAGCACAAAAAGTGAATGTGATTCTGAAACAGCATCTATCATCACATTGTGAAAAAAGAGACCTATCATCAGTGAACATTTCAGCAGTTCCTATACCTGAGGGTATAGTGTGTGACAAGGTTGATTACAATATATTTTGCCCGACCGAACTTTTAAAAATACCACATTTATTTAAAATGTCATTAAGTGATATCATTACCTCTAGTACATTTTCCGATGATTGGGATTATGAAACTGTAAATAATATGTTGTCTGATTTAGAAAAATCTGCTGCCTTTTCTAATAATGAAATGTTGGAAGACACAACAGACTTTGAAACAATGTATTGCTATCAACATTATGGTCATCATTTTCTGCATAAATCTGCTAATCCCAGAAATTTTTTCACATACCACCAATGGAAACATTGCCCAACACCGCCAAAAAGCAGTTCAAAAACATTTGCACAAAAGTTTCCATATTTTTCAGGGTTTAACACGTCAGACCCAGCCTCATATTATTATAAGGTTGCACCAACACCAGCACAGAAAAATATGTTGACAAACACCAAACAGATTTATTCTGCTTCCTTTATTGCCCAGTTGTCTGAACAAGGTTTTGACTAATGGTAAGACAACATAGACTTAAAATCTGTCTGGGGTACTAGAGACTGGCAGGTCCAGGGAACAGGGGCACTATTTAGAGCATGCCTTATTCCTCAGCAAATCATGTTTTTGAATGAAACGGTGCAACAAACGTCCTGTCTTGGACTAGCCAAGAACAAAGATTTGAATACACCTCAGATGCCCACACCATCACACACCGAGGGTAACATAACATCGCAAGAAGGGATTACGCTAGATAAGATCATGCAATACAATAGATCAGACCCCGAGTGGAACGGATGGTTGATTTGGCCCACAGACACCAATAGCTGTAAGGAAAGATTCATGGGTAAAACCAAAGGGTTTAGTATCAACAGGCCAGATCTACGCTATGTACAAAGAGAACACCGAGGGTTAGTGACATCATACAGTGTTGGGAAGTTATGCCTCGATTGGCTAAAAACCTCAACACTTACACATGTGAAACAACACTTATCCTTACTTACAGAGGATGTGGACCTATGGGATTTTTTATTAGGTCCTAGGAAGCCAGGTCACAAACGTTTCTATTACGCTGTCTATAGTGAGACTTGGAAAATATTACAAGAGGCCGCAGAGAGATTACGAGAAATAGATTGTATAAACCTAGAGAAAGCTCTAGCAGTGGTTGACAATGGGTTAACTACACTAACCTCCAGGATATATTCACTGGGCAGCATTGTATCTTCTGCTATTGATGTACTAGAACAGGATTTGTCCATATTACAGCACATGCAATCACAATTGCGTTCTATTATGTCATTAAGCTGGAAGCTGCAATCTTTGCGCGCAGGCTATGTGCCTTGGCGTTTCATAAACAGCACGTCTCTGTTTTCTTCATACAATCTAACGGAAAAACAGATAGAGATGGCACAAAGGGGAGCAAAGTATACAATGCTGCGTATTGAAAAACTGGACAGATTAGCCTTTACAGTGGCAGAGTCACCATCCACAGAATGGTTAATCCATGGCCACATAACTCTTCAGGTCACTACTTTTCAATTCCAATATTGCCTTGAACAAAAGCAGGCAGGCAGATATGAAGAAATGTGTAGGGAATTCATCAAGGAATCTTGGGAATAACCGTACAGATTTCGATGCCGGAGTGGGGAAAGAGAAGTGTTTTTGAGTAGTACAAACTGTGAGAATACTTTAAGTGGATCACTCATATGCCAGAATATAATGCTTCATGGGGCCTGTAACGGTTCGGTAGTAAACTTATCCTGTCACTTAAGGGGTGCCCCAGCTGCCGTGATCACTCCAGGGTTCAGGCTACTTTCGAATGGGAGTTACTTGATGCTGAACGATCAAGGTTGCTGTGGGATGCTTTCGGGCATCGCATATCTGGTAACCGAGAGCTCCAGGGTTACTTGCTGTATGCAAGTATTGTTTCCACCAACACATATAGTTAGGGAGGTGCCGTTATGGCATTCGCTAAATGTTTCATTAATACGGTTAGATGCTTTGAGCAGAATGAAAGCCATGCTTTCACAGAAATCCGTGCCCTTAACCTCCGCTCGAGAGACTTTTGATCTCCAGTTCGCAAGGTCTTCGGCAGAGATACAGGCACTCATACGTACAAACTGCCCCTTCCATTTTTCAGAAATGGTAGATCATATCTTTAACATGTCTGATATGACAGGCATCGTCCACCTATTTGAGACCATAGGTTCTGGACTATTAAGCACCTTTTAGACGGTTCTCGGAGATATACCAAACTTTATACACTCCGTATTTGGAAGCATTTTTGGAGGACTGCCACTGATCCTGTTTCTAATAGCAGGTATCCTAATCGGAATTTTTCTCCTACGCAATGGATGTCACAGTCACCAAGGAGATGGAAACATTACTCCTGGAGCGAAAATACTGTGATCGCATGGTACAACATCTAGGTACACCTCGCCTAAGGGAACTAAGTGCTTCTTGGTTTTGTCATTTAGACCAGTCTGGATGGACTGCATCTTACCTGTCCTCCGATGCCTGTTTTGCGGAGAAGAATGCATGTTGGATCTCTGTCTTACACTCCCATCATGTGCGCAACTGGACGTTGATGCTTTACTGGACCTGATAACGGCCCATGTTCTGCAGTGTCAAGCATATTCCGATGTTGATGGCGACATTCCTAGAGCCATCGCAGGTAGTATCGGCTCCTGTTGGTATGGACATCGGCTCCTCCTCTAACACCCAGGCCTTGGATGGCGCACAGGCTGCCCCAGCATCTGTTGTGGACAGTACAAAAGATGATCTGTGCTCAATTGACATTATCTGCGAGGTATTACAGGGATCGTCGTCTGTGGAGGCAGGCAACGAGAATGTTGCGTCTACCAGTCAGGACACATAAACATTTGACTCATTTGGCCCGTCGTGTGCTGGGAAAAATTCATCTTTTTGAAAAACAAAATGAAAATTGGAACCCCATAACAAAACTGACATTCTTTTGAGCATGCACGGCTTTCAAATGCTTATACTAGTTCGAACTATACCTACGGACACGTTAGAGCTATGGCTTGCGTGACAATTTCCTTTTTAAACTTTTTAAAGATTTTTTAGAACTTATTAACATTGTTTTTAGCAAAACAAGAAACTAATGTTTTTCAAATTATTTTGCGTACCAGTATCTAGTCAGCCTAATAGTACGTTTAGAATTTAACTATGTCGTCCATTCGGAAGAGGAGTCGGTGTTATATTCCATTAAGGTACCATAATATAGGCCCCAGTAACTTCATTACCTTTCACCTTTATTCTTCCCTACATTACACTTATAACGGTTTACAGGGACTGACCTTTTACCTAGATACAACACTGTATTCAGAACATGGGTTTTCCCTAGTTCGGAAGCTCATACATTATGCATGAGGATTCTTGGAAGCACAGCAGGACGACCATCTCCTGTATAATATCTATGTACAAAGTTCATGCACGAGGTCGTCCTTAGGCCGACACAGTAATACAGCAAGTTAGGACCCCTGGGGAGACCCATGGGTATATATACATCACATCTTGCTAAGATAGCTAGAGGAGACCGAGACTTCCCGGCAGACACACTGACCAGAGACGGTGAGGTTCCTGCATGCAGACACTCCAGCTTGCAGTGGTCTAACATCCCTTGCGGGGTGTCCAACTCGAGACCAGGATGAGGTCCCACAGTCTCTCAATTCAGGTAATGGGGTTTACTTTATCCTAGAGGGATTCTTGGCCTAACACCTACACACATGCTAGGTACATTTAGGTACATCTAGTTAGGGAAGCATTGTTGGAGTACGGATGTTTTATCATGTGTTTTATATACTCGTATGTATCCATGATTATTGTAAGATGGTAGAACTATACTATCCATTTACCTTTTTAGTACTACTAATCATTTGTATCTTATACTGTCGAACAGTTGTTGCAGCTCATCTATTCTGCACCAGAATAACAACTGTTCAATAAATAGTTATTGAAAACGCCCAGCCTGTTTATTCTGTGTATCTCTCTGAGACTGACTAAGTAAGCACGAGTGACTTAGCAAAAAGTAGTATATTGTTTCCATGGTCCTGAGGGATCAGGGTTGTCATGTTCGATAGTTGCCAGGAACTATTCTCTCCCTTGGTAAGAGGAAACTCTAGTGGCACTGTGAGCTAGTTGGTACAAAAGGCCAACATACTCAGTGGGGGTGTTCAGAAACAGTCTGACACCAATCCTACAGTGTATGCTGTCCAAACGCGCAGATCCTGTCTAATTATTATAGGAGCTACATGACAGTATCTGGGTAAGATATTTGACCCTACAAAAACAGGTAAGTGTTTTGACTGCATGCAGCCAGGAAACAAGAGAGGAGATGCTGTCTGTTCCAAGAAGCCTCCCTCTGGTGGGTAGTCCCTGGGGATTGGTAGTGTAGGTGTGGGGGTAGAAGAAGGCCCAGAGATGGGAAGGGGTGTACATAGTTAACCTTAGTTTCCATGGGAGGGTGGAAGTTGCAGCCCTGGCAGCCTTACCTCCAAGCATGGAGAAGTACAGGTAGAGGCCTAAAATCAACAGCACTGAGTTTGAGGCTCTGAGAGATACAGGAGCCAGTGTGACCATGTTGTAGATTGACTGGTTTCTTCAGAGCAGATCCTACATGGTGTATTCCACCAGGTAACCTATGCAAACAGCAGAGCCAAGCTCCATTCCATGGTAATGGTGGGATTGGAATGGGGTGGTTTGACTGGCCCTAAGAAGGTATTTCTGTCTCCTGTCCTCCCAGTAGTGTCTACTGGAAAATGATCTTGAAGCTTCTGACTGGTCAGGGGTGGAAAGGAAGGTCCATGCGTTGATGCTGGACCTCCCTGAGTGGGTATGTGCAGTGACTAGGTCACATACTGCAAATCAGGGGAGTGCTGAATACTTTGACCCTGGAACAAATGGCCAAGCCTCAAAGAACAAGAGAAAGGCCACAGGGTCTGATGACCCAGCCCAAACAACTTAAGAGGTCCAGGAAGAATCCAACCCTGAGGGGGAGGATCTGGCCTCTGAGATAGGGATTCCACCCCTGAAAGATTTGTCTGACTTGGTAGAATTGCAAGGAGCCGGTAAACCCAGCAGAGAGGAGATGTGTCAGGGACAAAGACAGTGTCCCACTCTTGAGGGCCTGAAGCAGACTGCCTCCAGGCAAGATCAGGGTGATGTCAGTAGATTCCACAGGGTCTACTGGGAGGATGTAGGTCTCTTTACTGAAGCAAGTGGCCCCAAACCAGGGGCATCCAGGAGAGTGTTGGTCACCCAGAGGGATAGAGCATTTCTCCACACTTTGAGCCATGACATCCCCGTGGCAAGACATTCGGGTCAGATAAAGACCTGGAATAGCTGGTCAAACATTTCTATTGGCCCATCATGTCTGCCAAAGTAAAGGAGTTCTGTAGTTCCTGTGTCTCCTGTCAGGCCAGTAGCAAGGCAGGGGGTAAGCCAAATGCTCATTTGATACCACTGCAAGTGGTTGGGTCTCCCTTTGAGAGGTTGGGGATTTACATTATTGGTTCCCCAGAGCCACCAATTGCCTCAGGGAACAGATATATCTTGGTGGTAGTGGACCATACCAGCGGATATCCAGAGGCAATACCCCTCAGAATTGTCACTGCTCCCTCAGTGGCCAGGGACCTACTTGGTGTCTTTACCACAGTGGGTTTTCCAAAGGAGGTAATCTCAGACAGGGGTACTAGCTTTATGTCCACCTATCTGAAGGAGATGTGGGATGAATTTGGTGTTACCTACAAGTTCACCACCCCATATCATCCCCAGACCAATGGTCTGGTGAAAAGGTTCAATAAGACCCTGAAGGGCATGATCACGGGCTTGTCTGACAAGCTCAGGAGGAGATGGGATTTTCTTCTCCCATGGCTGCTGTTTGCTTAAAGGGAAGTGCCACAGAAATGGGTTGGTTTTAGCCCCTTTGAGCTACAGTTTGGGCACTCTGTAAGAGGGCCATTGGGTTTGGTGAGAGAGTCTTTGGAGAAGCATCTCAAGGACGACAAGCAGATTGTGCTGGACTATGTGCTGGGCCTGCGTTCTTACACGGATGAGTACGAGCAGTGCAAGCAGTAACCTGGAGGCCAGCCAAGAGCTCATGAAGTTATGGTATGATCAGAAGGCTACTATACCCGAGTATCATCCAGGGCAATTGGTGTGGGTGCTGGAGCCCTGTGGCTACTAGGGCCCTCATGGACAAATGGACTGGGCCCTTTCCAATTTTGGAGAAAAAGAGTGTATTTATTTATTGTATTTATTTATTGTACATTTATTAAAAACCTTTACAAAAAAACAAATGTTGAATAATGTTAAGTACCGTTAAACAAACCTATTCAAGTGCAAATGATAATAAAGTGCTGAAGCTACTAGAAATTGTGCACTTAGTCAGTAGTGGGGTTTGTTGCGGCTGGCCTCTTTGCAGCAGTTAATGTCCTTAAGTGTTGCAGCCTTGAAAAAATACTGCACAATTCAGTTCGACATTTGGTTGGTAGGTTCAGGAAGTCCAAGTCCAATGAGCAAGTTTGGAGACTGGGTGCCTGCTGCTGTAGCTCTGGTCTTCCCCTAGGTATTCAGTTTAAAACTTTTTTAACGAGTTTGATATGCTACATTTAATAAGGTGCAAGCAGTGCTTAGAGTCTAAGGGGTGTGGGTCATGAGTGAATTTGCACCTCCTCAGTCTGAATGTTCCATTTAATCTCTGCACTATGATGTCCCTTTCTTGCAACAGTTGGTAACCACACACGCGTGTGAGATCTGTTGATGGTGGAATTTAACAGCACAACAGATCAACACACACTGGGGGAAGATGGTTAAGAATGTAATTAATTGATGGAAAGGGGGGATTAGTGAAAAGAGAGATGTATACAAACACATTTATCAAGTCCGTGAGCATGCCACATCTGTCATGGAAGGAAGATGAAAGTTCAGTCACCAAATTCAAACAGTCTTTCAGCCCCTAGAGTCCCAAGTTAGCTAACATTTACCTAGGCTTGAAAATGCAAAATAGGGGGGATTCACACAGTTAAAAAAGTATTTATAACAAAAGAAAAAAGATACTGTATACAAATGCATCTGCATTCTTTTGGCATTATCTGTCTTTGGTGCAGGGGGAATCACAGCGCAGGAGTGTTATGGAGCTTTCTTGAAGAAGAGAAGGCTTCAGGAATGCAAAAAGAAAATTGCAATATTGGAGGATCAAGGTAAGCATTGTGCACAAGGAGTCAGAGGGCGGAGCAGAGGCTAACGCAGTGGTTTGCAAATCTCGTAACAATCCCATACAACCACACAACTAGCTGCATGTACCCTGCTGATCACGAAAACAATAAAAACATTTAGCTGTGCCTATCATCTCACATGTCCAGACCACAACCACCTACTAATAGTTTGCCATTTAAGCCACTACTCTGCATTTTCCTAATCAAAGCACTTCTCTCCAGTCCACAGGGGTAGGCCTCTTGTTTCCCAAAGCAGTAGATAGCCATTGGTCCCTCTTCTGTCTGCTGTCAATGGTACTTGCTGATTTTATTTAATCCAAAAAGAGATCGAACTGTTGAACATGGAAATTAAAAGAATTAAGTCCTGAAGGTTATTCACAAACTCCATTTTGTAGTATGTTTTGAAGTACTACAGTAGTACTATAAATATACTACAAAATGCTATTAGTCCAGCACCACAAATGGCTAACTACTGGCAAAGTAACATCCCCCATAGTAAATAATAGAGGACGGGACTTTAAATAAAACCCCCTATGAAATATTGTTTTATTAATTAAAATTAATTTACAAAGTTAATCATTTAAATACACTTAATTTATTATTAAATATATTTATAAATAGTACATATTTATTTTTGATTTATGACATTTTCTACCAACGTTTTTAAATTAACATTAATGTATTATTTGTTAATTAAAATATAGTTAAATTAATTTAATTAATTCTATATATCACTTTTAATAATTATTAAAGCATAGTAACATTATGTTTTTATCTCTAGGCGGGAATGTATTCATTAATTAGAAAATCAATGTAATCTATTATATTTAAATTAATTAAAGCGGGAAATCCTAAATAATGTTAATAGTGCTGTAGATTTTTTTCTTTTGTTCAACATTTAAAATACATAAAATTACCAAACCCAAACTAAAGGTTAAAAATTCCTCAAAACACTGCCTAGGTATCACCTTTTAATGATGGGTGTTTGTGGCATGGATACAAAGATATGTAGTGGGCTGTCAGAATATAATGGACCTACTACCTCATTAGTGTTGAAATGTTTCAGCCTTTATTAAAAATGCTTATAGTGGTCCAGAGCTTTTGTCAGGGCTACATGTATGCTCCGGGAGTGTTGATTGTCTGTTCTTATCAGTCAGTTGTCCTAGCTTTATCTGCCTGGAAGTATAACATGAACCTTAAAACATGTAAACATTTTGAACTAAAAAAAACACTGAAATTCACCAGCTACAGTTAAATGAAGAATATATCTTTCACATGGGCGCAGTTAGGACCGGGTTTCCATAGGAAATGAAGTACGTGTTTTTTTGGTTTGCTAATAACTTTGGCTTTGTTTGATGAATCTTCCTAATAATTTCCAAAAATAAAAGGTTCATCTACCTCAGTCCCATCCGAGAAAGTGCCTTTGTGATCATTAAGTGGGGTCAGAGAAAATGCAGTGATCCCAAGGCACATTTTCCCCATGTAATTTACCATAGGAAATTTAGACACAGTTACAGCCAAAACGGCTGAGCTGAATTACACCCAATTTAGTAGAAAGCTAGTTCTTTCTCCAGGAAGCATGTTTTTGTGATTTTGAGTAAATCTGTTCAGCATTTTCTGAAAAACTTAAGGTTCAAACTTTATAGATATCTAGCAACACTGTACTCCAAGGTACTCCTACCGTACTGAGCAAAAAAATTGTGATCTGATTGGCTAGTCCCATGGGAGAAAGGAAAATGCACCTGTGGTAAAACACTTTATAGATCAGCAACATATGGAAAATGAGATCAGATGGATTATAATAGAAAAATTAGTACTAAACCGTGGAAAAATGACATTACTGAGAGATTCTTGAATAGGGTATAGACATATATTTTTCAAAAACTATAATGCAAACTCAATTGATGAAGTCATCAGTGATGTAATTTGAGATGTCATCAGTGATGTCATCATTGATGTCATTTGAGATGTATCAGTGATGCCATAGAACATGTCATGAGTGATGTAATATATGAGGTCATAAGCAGTGCATGGAGGGGGTGCAAGTTATAGTTAGAAGTGATCATACTAACTATTGGATTTTCAGTGCTCTTTATAGTTTAAAATGTCACAAAAATTACAATCTATGGGTTTTTTAATACATTTTGAATTTAAAAAAAAAATCAAAATATTAATTCTACACATAACTACAACTTCACTTTAACATTTGGTCGGTTAATTCCTACCATTTTTTTAAATGTTAAGTAAGATAGGCATCACCATGTGACATCTGGAAAAAAGGTGTGCACCTAAGTTGCTACAGGTGCCCAACACTCCTCTACACACATTGTACACACCAAAAATATCCCTTGAATTTACTAATCTAGTAACTTTTCACATTGTTTTCAATATAGAAAGAAAAAACATGTAACAAACATATTAATGAGGGCAGTAAAGCAATTTATATTTTTGTCCATGTGTTTTGGGTCCACCAGTTGGGTATGAGTGTATATGAGAGACTGAATGGCTACAGAGTGTAAATGCATATGACTTACTGACTGTGTCAGGGCATATATGTGTGGCTGCAGTTCTGCATCTGTGTGACTGAGTGCAAATGAATGAGTCTGGTTATGTATTTACACTCATGTTTCTGTTGGTGTGAGAGTGCCACTGGAAGTGTGAGTGAGTATATGGCTGAGTGTGTTCCGAAATTTAGGGGCCGATTACGATGGCTGACGGTCTGAAGTCCGTCCGCCATCGTGGTGGTGACCGGGACCGTCTGCAATACATGCGGCGGTTCTGCACACCACATTAGGATACGACCGCCACCATGGCGGTCGCATCTTGCATTTTTAACATTGCGGCGGGTGCTGCTGACAGCAGCACCAGTCGCAATGTTGAAAATGCATGTTGTGCATTACAGTGCACTATGTGGCAAGCACCAAAAGGTGCCTGCCACTTAGTGCACTGAAATATAGGGGGTACCATGGGTACCCCCCAGTGCACATGCACCCGCCCCCCCCTTTGGGGTCCTGCAACGGGCCCCCGAACAGGATCTCCACCAGCCTTTTCATAACGGTGTCGCCGTCATGGAAAGGCTGGCTCACAGCCTGCATCATAATATGGTGGACGGTGCCTGCTAGGCCCTGTCACCATTTTATGCATGCAGACCGCTCCGCCAGGCAATCGGTCCGAATGCCTGTGGCAGTTCTGTGGCGGACATCTTTCCGTCCACCACGGTCGAAGTCTGGATTCCCCCGCCATCATAATGTGGCAGGGGGAAATTCACGGTCCGATGGCGGAAGGACCGCCACCGCATGGCTGGCGGTGGCGGTACTTCCGCCATCGCAATGACCCCCATAGTGCATGTTTTTGGGCTAAGTGTGTCATATTGTGGATGTCTGGTTGCAGACATCTCCTTTACTGAGTTAAAAAGCATTTTATATTCTTCTGTAAGTTTTATTCTTGTCTACAAAAAACGTATATTCACCCATTGTTTTTAAAATATAAATTTGCACAATGTCGCCCAGCCTTGTTTTTTCTCCAAATGCTTCCAAATCCATATGTAAACTTTTCTGTTGCATCATATCTATGTATGGCTTTATCAAAAAGGAGACTAATGAGATGATAGATGATAGATTGTATTTTAAATAAACGTGGCACTGTTTAGCACTTTATATGGCACATTGTTTGGTGATGATTGCTCGCAAATGAGCCAATCACAGTATTGCACTAAGCACTTTATGAGATATTGAATGAATTTTACACGTTTTAATCAATGTCTTGGATAATGCTTTTATATGGTTCCTATCTGTTTTTATTCTGTGTTTTTAATGAAATTTGTTGGTGATGTATCTTCATTTTAACAGGTGGTCAATGTATTTTCTTTGTACTTTCATGATCTTAATGTTTAAGATCGAATAAAGTTATATTAATGATGATGATGAGTTGAAAAGCTTTTTTGGATTGTGTGTGGCTGTCTCTGTGTCACTCTCACATGTGTGTGTGTATATATATGTCAGTGACTGAGTTTGTATAAAAGTGTAACTGTATACATGTGCATACCTCTGTGAGGATATATATGCCTCACTGCACTTGTGCATGGTGATGAATAATTATAAGTCTATAACAATAGTGGTGTGAGTAAGTGTGCATCTCAATGTGTGTGTGTGTGTCAAAGTCAGTGGTTGTGCATGACTGTCTATGAATAAATCAGTATACGAGGTTCCGTTTGTATGTGTGTGACTTATACATTGAAAAATGGATGTTTTCAAATGGTGCCTGCGCACGGTGCAGGGGATTTTAGAGGCTCAGGAATCAAGGGCCAGGAGGGAAGGGGACCCTGCTAGGGGCCCCCAATGTCGCTTTCTGACAGCATTTCCATGTCGGAAAGGCCAACATGGAATGGCTGTTGGAAACCGACATCATAATCCCGATGGAGGAGCAGTTGTCATTAAGGAATTATGAAGTGTTTCCGACGCACAGACACGCTCCTTGAGCCTGTCGGAAAGCATTGGACGGACCCTCCGCCTGCTGCCTCCAACCGCACGCATTGTAACCGCAGATGGCAGTCATACCACAAATAACAAGCCGTCGGTTGCAGTCCGATCACCATCATAATCGGGCCCTTAGTTACTTTGCTAGGTATAATAAGAGGAACTACAATTTGCCTAAAATGGTTTAAAGAATTGTTAGATATTGGGTTTCTGGTTGGCAGAGGTATTCACCCTGACCAAGCAAGAACCACAATCCTAGTCATGGTGGGTCACAACAGAACCTAAATTATACTGTGCTCACCCTCTATTAGTTTGGCACAGACCAGTCAGGCTTACTTAAGAGGCAATGTGTAAAGTATTTGTGCACCATTTCATACAACAGCATAGTGAAAACACAACAAAAACATTCCACACCAGCTTAGAAAAGTAGTTTATAATTTCATAAATGAAACAAACCCAAAATGACAAAAATCAAATGTGTAAAAGTAGATATATGAATTTTTAAAGATTAAATGTGAAAATAGTGCTTAGGGGCAATAAGCGCTTAAAAGGGGTATCTAGTTGCGCTAGACCATGGCAAAGTCAAACGTTCAGGCCGACCGTGATTGAGCGTAGGCTGAATACAGGGACCCACTCGGGCCTGCTAAACCAAAGTACCTTGATCCGGGATGCGTCTTCATCAACGAGGATGAGCGTGGTTGCTACTCCTACAGTAGGCGATGCGTCGATGCTGAAGGCGATGACTTGGTTCCGAGGATGATGCGCCAGGTCCATTTCACGCAACAACGGGGTTGTGCTGGTTCTGAAGAACACAAAGGCCAAGATATGCTGCTCCCGTTGAGGATGTGTGGGTTCTGGATGAAGAAGCACCCTAGACCTCACTTCCAAGGGTTCAGGACTGTGGTGGCACCACTTGGTGGGCAGACTCACAGATTGCAGAGTCCAGGTGCAGATGGAGATGATTCAGGTCTTTGATTTCCCTGAGGCTTGGAAACGGGAGGCAAACCAGCAAGTCCTTGGAGTCACTCTGGGTTCAAGTGATGCATGTCCAGACCTTCTCGCCCAGGCAGGAGAACAGCAGTTAGCAGGGTACCTCAGTAAGGCAAGAGCACATCAAGGCAGAGTTCAGCAGAGCTGCAGTACAGCACTCCTTTTAGCAGCACAGCAGCTGTTCTTCCTGGCAATATTGTCACAGGTCCAGAAGTGTACTGATTTGGTAGTGCCAGAGGTCCAGTACTTATACCCAGAGCTG
The DNA here is from genome assembly GCA_963921515.1 of Calotriton arnoldi. Taxonomy (NCBI): domain Eukaryota; kingdom Metazoa; phylum Chordata; class Amphibia; order Caudata; family Salamandridae; genus Calotriton; species Calotriton arnoldi. Next base: position 145,004 of record CAWUFW010014822.1, on the reverse strand, counting down.
CCTTTGAAGTGGGGGAGACATCAAAGAAAATGTTGAAGTGCACAGAGGTCCTCCCTTCCTGCCCTGGCTCCAGACACACTACAGGGGGGTATTCATTCCTTTGTGGGAGGGGGGCATGATATAGCCCTTTCAAGTCTAAGTGTTAGCTCCTCCCTCCCATCCTGCTCAGAATGGCCCATACGCATGCAGATGACCCCTCAGGCTCACCTATCCTTCCTTTGTGTGTGATGTTCTAGAGGGAATGCTGGAAGCCAGCAGTCACCATCCTCAAAAGTGTATTCCAGAGACAGGCAGAGGGCACCAAATGGCTAAAGTAAGTACATGCCAACCTACTAAAAGTGGCATTTGCTAAACTGGAACTTAAAATCCAACTTCACCATAGGTTGTGATGGTAAATTATGAGTTCAGCGACACTAAACTTGAAAAGTCTATCTTTTCACAATTGGAAGTTACACTTAAAATATGTAATAAGGTAATCCCAAAGTTATCCTATTGCAACAGTGTCCTGCCTTTTAATTACGCTGCACCCTGCCATGTGGGTAATACAGGGCCTCCCTTAGGGGTGACATATGTATAAAAATGGAAGGTTACGATCTGTCAGGAGGGTTTACTTGCCAGGTCGACATGGCAGTGTGAAACTGCACACACATGCTCTGCAGTGGCAGGCCTGAGACATGATTGAGGGGCCACTTATGTGGGTGGCATAATCAGTGTTGCAGACCCACTAGTAGCATTTAATTTATAGGCCCTGGACACATGTAGTGCACTTTGCTAGGGAATTATAAGTAAATTAATTATGCAAATTGGGGATGAACCAATATTACCATGTTTAGCAGAGAGAGCACAAGCACTTTAGCACTGGCTAGCAGTTAGAGTCCTAAAACCAGCAAAAACTAGCTCAGAAAAATGGAGGGAGGCAGGCAGAAAGTGGGGGGGAAGACCACCGTAATCCTGTCAGGTCCCAAATAGTGTCAACATACTTATATTATGTTTTTAACTATCTCACACATATATACCATGCAGAACAGTTTTGGCCTACTGCTGCCTGCTGTTATTTTTGCGGTAAAGGAATCTTTAGTATAAAGTCTCCTCAAGGAGAAAGTTGCATATAGAGTACATTAGATGCTCTACTATATGATATGTTTAGCAGAGTAATAGCCTCTTGATACAGAACTTTACTTAGAGGAAAAAAGTGCACATTTATGACAAAAGCCATACTAAAAGGTGGTGTATATAGCTTGATAGTGCCCTTTTCTTTCAGATCTTTCTTTAGACAGTCACTCAATGTATAAGACAATTAGCCTACCAGTACATGTCATATTTGGTCCAGAATTTAACTCTTCAGGCTGAACTTGCTACAGGAAGGAACTTATATGTACATGACCCTGAGCCCATTAGAAGGTAACATGTCTAGTAGGCAACTGATCTGTTCATGCATACGTTTGTTTAGAGACACAGGTGTACACAGATAAGAGTTTGACTACTATAACATGTATTTGTATTGTGAGTTTAGCTTCTACATCCTAAAGTTGTCTCAGAGACACAGCTACAAGATGAAGATGTAAGGCCTACCAATACGTGATATGTGTGTTAGGAGAATAGGGACTTGTAGTTCTGGTTATTTATGCAGCAACAGAAATTCAGTCTAATAATTCCGGATATTTGTAGTGGGAGACTGAAGTCTTTCAGCACAGATTTATTTAGATGAACAGCTCTATATAGCTCAGAGTCGGCTTACTAATTCTCTTATTACCCTTTTTTGGAGATAAATAAATAGGGTATTTAAAACATAAATAATTAACAAATAGTTTTGTAAAACATTTTTCATTCTAAAGTAAAGTTATGCGTAACAAAATAATTTAAAATGAATTGCAAACTTTTTTTGGGGCTCTCACACGGTGCTCTCACACTGAATGGATTCTCATACTCAATAGAAGAAATCAAATGTGCCCAAAACTGGCAACATTTCAAAGAAATGTTTGTCATCCTTTAACCTTAGGGGAAAACGATTATATTGATTTTGAAAAAACCTCATGAAGTCTCTGCATGCCAGAATATAATGTGTATAGAGCAGAATTTACATAGCACTACCAGTCATAAACCACTTCCACACTCTAGTCCTTAAAACTATATGTCACCAAAAATAAGACCACAAAAGGGGCATAACTCCATTGAAGAATGCAAGCCCTAAAGTGGTGTCACCCGCATGACAATGTATATCCAGAAAAAACCCAATACATTCTGGTAACCCATCTGTAACTCAGTTATCACTACTTTGTCTAGAACTTTGGTTAAAGAAAAATGAGATATGAGTTTGGCAATTTCCAATGTAATTTTGGTTTGAATGTAAGACAAGTGTCATTACACTCAGTCCATCCAAATACAGTTTTCAAATGGACAATGTAGTGACCTGACCTAATGTACTCTCCCTATTGGGAAATGACTGCGGCTGTAGTGTATGTTTTGCCTCCTAGAGAAATCCGGCCTGCTCTCAAGTTGATTATTTCAGTTTTAATTTTAGTGCCATCTGCTCTACACCTTTGTAGCATTAAGATTAAATATCTATTGCTATTATCAACAATTAGAGTGGATAATTCTTCTGCTCTACATTCTGAACATACATAATTTTGCACAGCTGTTTTTATTAATTTGTGAAATGGCACAAACTTGCAATCTGATATGGTTACATAGACAAATAGCCATGACTGGATGTAAGTAATTGTGGTATATTGACATTTCTCATATTTATATTGCCATGAGTATTTTTTAAAGAAGGAAACCATAGCACTCAGTCAGTGTTAAGAAATAGTATAAGGTCCAAACAGTAAGGACTTGTATTGAACAACAGTTTTCTTTATTGCACATATGGAAGATTATGCTTTATTCGGTATATTCGTATTTCACAAATTCTTTCATCAGGAATGGACAAAAGCCAACAGGTGTTTCATCAAGCAGTGACTTTTCCAAGGCATGTGCAATGGGTGTTGCAGTGGGCATTCCACCGCAACACCCATTGCTTTTTGACACTGCCTCAGATTTACAAGGCTGAGGCAGTGCCAAAAACTAACGCTAGTGAAAACCTGGTCCTAGTATGGCTATACGAGGAGAAATGATAAATTTCTCCTCGTATCTTGCTCTTTACATGTGTGTTGCATTCTGCAGCACACATGGAAAGAGCAATTCACCTTTAATCATTGTTTAGGAGCAGGAAGGTGTCCCTTCTTGCTCATAAACAGTAGACCCTGCTGCGCAGGCACCCTTGCAACATGGCCGCATGGGCCTCTGCTGGCACTAGGCCGCTTTTTCAGTGCCAGAGCTAGGGGAAGCACAGGGGTGTGCCGTATTTTTGTAAATACGGCGCATCCCTGCCTTTTAAAAATGTCGGAGCGCGGAGTTGCCAAAATTGGCGTGACACCGCGCTCCGACATTTTGTTGTAAATATGCCCGACAGGTCTTTAAGTTCTGGAGGAATTGGAAACATGTCTAGGTTAGTGTGAATACCTCTAGCAGGCATTTTATTATCAAGTTTAGTGATGTGGTTTTTACACACTACTCGATTAATACATAAATAAAACTGTTCCTTCGCAATTAAATAGAGGGCAAGTTTAACCAGAGAATAAGATCTTCCTCTTCAGTTTTTGCAACAATATGTCTGTTTTTTTGTGCTTTGTAGTGCGTATGTCGGCAACAAACACATATCTTGCTTGGAATTTTAGCAGTTGTAGCTTCAAACTGGCTTATTTCCTTCCTGACGTTCTCTAATTTATTTCCAGTACTCTCACACTCGAAGGTAGGAGCTACTAGTACTTCTGTCTGACTTTCCAGTCAAAATAAGATATTTGAATATCTTACTTTGCAATATATTCAGGTAATTAGTAATGTCGGACACAGTACCATGTAAAAGAGCTTTATTCAAGGCTTCAACATTCAGAGCTGGGCTTTTTACAGAATACAACCTTCTAACTAGATTGCTCATTTTTGAGTGATAGACAGACATTATCCGAAAATGATGGAAAGTACTATCACATATGCTTTTGGATAGGCAAGCCAGTGAATGTCCTTGTAGTTTAGAAAGTTTTCTTACTCTTCAGGGATCAAGACTTTGCAAAATCCAGATTTTCTGTTTCAAACTTTCTCTATGAAACCTTGCCAGGAATGCTCTAAGCTTTCCAATTGATTTGTGCCTTATATTTACAGAAACTGCTGCACTGCCACTCATACACTGCAGCTGGTGGACGTTGCAGTAAAATTCCATCCTTGATTATTGCATCTGTATTTATAGGTATCAATGGTTCTTTTGGTGTGGACGTACATTGTTTTACCTCATAAGACCAACCATCTGTATCAGCAACAAACAAAAGCTATTGTTTTGAAAATAGCTTTCTTCATTAAAGAAAGCCTCACTATTTGAGGTATGTTTCTACTCCTCATGAAAGGTGCTACAAAAGTTGGTTTTAGTAATCTGCACCTTTTGAGGCCACTTATTTTGAGACAAGAGACTAATCTATCTAAAGTTCTCATTCAGTTCAGGATTAGGATGAATATGTTCCTTTTGACTGCAAAAGCCTTCTTTACAATATTATCAATATTATCAACAAACTCTTTTACGAATTCTACTTCCTTTTCTCTTCTCTGGCTTCATTTAAGTATATTATTTATGACGCTCTTGAGGAAAAAAGTTTGCTTAAGAGCCTTACATTTCTACTTCCTTGTATTAGAGAAGTCACATTTTTTGCGCACAATACCCTTCATTTTACATTCAAGATTTACATTTAATTTTAATGAAGCACGCCCTTCTTTTGTCCTTACATTCTTATTTGAAAGTCTGCTTTCAATTATGTTTCAAAGAAATCTTTTCGTACTCTTACCAAAAATATGTTTTTCTGTTCCCTTCCTTCTGTACTGTTTTCCATTGTAATGTCACTTTCTTTCCTGTTGAAGCTATGTTTTGTCTTCATTTTTTTCTGCTGCTTATTAGGCATTGTGAAAGACGTAAAACAGAAGAAGGATGACTCAGTGGAAAAACATATATGATGAATATATTTTCAAAATTAATATTATCAAAACCTTAATAATTATTAATACAATGTCAATGTATTCATAAAATACATCTTCATAGCAACTTTATCCTCAAGTTTGTTTAACCGGCTAGCATACGATTAGGTGATGTGTTAACTGGGGCACTTGGCTTTTTATGCATACCTTTTCTCACAGAAACACCAGTATGTAGAAGTGGCTTGGTGAACCAGTGTATGAGTTTCCTTAGGGGGACAGTTGTATGCAGAAGTAGGTGGGCCTGGTATTAGGTAATGTGTGCACTTGGAGCCAGGCCTTTTGATGCAGAGCTTTCTTTAGGGAGGCAATTGTGTGTTCAAGTGACTTCATCTACCAGTAAATTGAATGTATGACCTGGGACTGGAGTGTTCATGCTCTGACTAGGGAGAATACATATACTTGTGGTAGCGGACTACAGTCTTAGGGGCCGATTCACAGAACTAATCTGAGAGAAAATCCTAAACTTATTGCTTTTGGTATTCACAGAAGGCATTTAGTAGTAGTAAAGTTAGGACTTCTAACTCTATTACTACTAAACTGAGACAAAATCCTAATTTTACGACTTTCGGTATTCACAAAAGGCATTTAGTAGTAGTAAAGTTAGGAGTCCTAACTTTACTACTACTAAATGCCTTCTGTGATACCAAAAGTAGTAAGTTTAGGATTTTATCTCAGTTTAGTAGTAGTAAAGTTAGAAGTCCTAACTTTACTACTACTAAATGCCTTCTGTGAATACTAAAAGTAGTAAGTTTAGGATTTTATCTCAGATTAGTTCTGTGAATCGGCCCCTGACTGCTTAGGTCTGGTGTGAGAGAAACTTGTATGTAAAAGAAGAGGTTCAAGCCTTTTAACACATAATCAGGCACATGCATCAACGGTTTTTGCGAGCGCAAATGGTGCGATTCGCAAAAATCGGCCGTTTGCGCCCGCAAAAGGCCTTTTGCGATGCATTAAAGTGTTAGGCACTCACAATTTAAGAAATCGCAATTTCTAGTGATTTCTTAAATTGCGATTGCATTTAAGGAATCGCAATTTGCGATTCCTTAAATGCAATGCTAGAAGTACTTAGAAATAGCGAATTCGCTATTTGGGGCCGCAAAATACAGAGAAATTACTCTGGTCTGTATTTTGCAAAAACCTTGAAAAATGCACTAAACTGCATTTTCAAGGTTTCAGGTTACACACACACATGCCCTTGGGGCATGTGTGTGTGCAACATGGGTGCACATCACAATTTCAGGGGTGCAACAGGGTGTCATTTTGACACCTTTGCACCCTTGAAATTGCATGCGCAATTTGCGAGTACCTATTGGTACTCGCAAATTGTGCATGGAATGAATGGAAGCCATTCCTTAATTGCGACTGCAATTTGCGAGTCGCAATTAAGGAATGTTTAGAAATCGCTATTTTAATAGCGATTTCTACATGCATAGGCTTTTGAGAGTCCTTAATTGTGATTCCTTAATAATCGCAATTAAGGACTCGCAAAAGCATTTCTTGATGCATGTACCCCAATATGTCTAGATAGAGACTAGACACTTAGGGGTACATGCATCAAAAGCCTATGCATGTAGAAATCGCTATTAAAATAGCGATTTCTAAACATTCCTTAATTGCGACTCGCAAATTGCGAGTCGCAATTAAGGAATGGCTTCCCAGCCTACAGGCCCATAGGAATGAATGGGAAATTTAATGCGCAATTTGCGAGTACCAATAGGTACTCGCAAATTGCGCATGTAATTTCAAGGGTGCAAAGGTGTCAAAATGACACCCTGTTGCACCCTGAAATTGTGATGTGCACCCATGTTGCACACACACATTCCCCAAGGGCATGTGTGTGTGTAACCTGAAACCTTGAAAAATGCACTTTAGTGCATTTTTGAAGGTTTTTGCAAGATACAGACCAGAGTAATTTCTCTGTATTTTGCGGCCCCAAATAGCGAATTCGCTATTTCTAAGTGCTTCTAGCATTGCATTTAAGGAATCGCAAATTGTGATGCCTTAAATGCAATTGCAATTTAAGAAATCACTAGAAATTGCGATTTCTTAAATTGCGAGTGCCTAACACCTTAATGCATCGCAAAAGTCCTTTTTGCGGGCGCAAATGGCCGATTTTTGCGAATTGCACCGTTTGCGTTCGCAAAAACCATTGATGCATGTGCCTGTTAGTTCTGCCCTTTGTTTAGGGAGAGAATTGTATGGGGAAGTGAGTGTGCTTAGTATTAGGTGTTGTTTGCTCTTAGGGACTGGCCTTTTGATGCAGAGCTTTAAGGAGAAACCTGCGTGTGCAAGTAGCTTCACATACCAGTTCATGGTATATATGGCCTGGGACTGGACATATGCCAGCCTACCAGTACATGGTATGCATGGTGTGGGATAGGAGTCTTGACCTCTACACAGCATCAAGCTTGCATGTAGAAGAGGCTCCACCTTTTAACACATAGGGTTATATTTACAAGAATTGCCGCTTACTAGCATTAGTGTTAGTTAGCAGCAATTTTCTTACCGCCGCGTATCGCCGAAAACTATCGCCATGGTACCGACGTATTTACAATACATTACTACATGGCGATAGGATCTGCTCGTGGCTCCGATTGTTGCTGCAAACACCAGCGTCAAGGTGATAAAAATCTTGCCGCTAACGTGTAAAAAGTGACGGCCGGCCAATTAGCGGCTTGGAAATCTCACGTTAGTCAGCCTCACGTCACTTTTTTCACTTTTCGCAGGAAAAATAAACACAAAAAGCACGTGAAATGCAAAAAAAACAATAATTGCACAACCTGGAAGCAAAATGGATGAGGTTTGACCCAGTTCAGCAGGAGACAACAACGCACTAACCCCCAAACTTCCAGGATGACCAGCCAGAGTCCCTGGGGAAGAGGAAGAGGAAAACAAGATTCAGTCAGGAGGAAAATGAGATCCTGATTGCGGAGGTGACGGAGAATCAACACCAGCTCTTCGGCAGCTCCAGGGTTTCTTTGGGGACCAAAAATGCCATTTGGCAGTCATTCGTGACCAAGGTGAATGCAGTAGCAGATGTCAAGAGGACGATGGATAACTGCAAGAAGCGCTGGCATGATGCCAAGCACAAGACGAAAACAAAATCGACAGCCAGCAATCGACAGGCAACACTGCAGACCGGAGGTGTGAGTCCAGTGCCGCAGGAGCAGCTCGATGCCTTGGAGGAACAGTTCTCCGCCATCATCAGCGAGGAGTCGGTGGTTGGAGTCGAGGGACAGGATAGTGCTGACTATGACCAGCTACATCATCAACAGGGTAAGTAACAACTAGGGACAGGGGGGTGGGGGAGTAATGTAGCTTCTGTCCATCCAAATATGTCCCAGTGCCCACCCACATTGTGTGCAAAGCAAATGCCAGATACATATGTACTTGGGGCTACCTTCACATGCCCCATGAGCTGTTGGCACCATTAACAAATTCATAGAAAGTCACATAATGGTGGGGTAAGGAACTTGTAATACAGCAAAAATGCATAAATATATATTGACAAGTGACCACTCATGTTTCCCCTAACTTTCGGCCACATCAACAAGCAAAGGGGCACACACACAAGAGAAGTGGCATAGCATGGCATTAGCTTCCCTGCCTTAACACCACACTCTGCCAACTCTGAAATGCAGGGCTGCAACATATTGTCAACAATAAGATGCAGCCCTGCATTTCCCCCTGCGCTGGTGCAAAATTTAGCAGCCCAGCGCCAATTCAGGCACCCTTGCACCATAGTGCAAGGGTGTCTGTGTTAAGGGGAAGATTGTTAATGTGCAGGAAGGTCTCCCTCCCTGGACCTAAACAACCAATGGCCCTTTGCTGTACCCATGTGTGCTGCACATCGCATCACACATGGAAACAGAAAAAACAAGGTGAAATTAAGTACTTTTCACCTGATTAGCCTGTTTGAAGACCCTGTTTTCCCTACCCTCACTATTGGCATTGACTCCCATTTACGCTGCCCTTGCAAATAGAACCCATAGTCCAAAAATAAAGGGCACTGAGGTGGAACGCCCACTGCAAAACCCATTTCCCTCCCCTTCCACACTAAGTACATTGTGAAAGGGTGCCTAATACACAAGGCAGTGTTAAGCTACACACAGTGGCTTAATGCTGCATTGTAAATTAGGTGAAGCACATATTGCCACATGAAAGTCACTCAAAGTGATGTCCCTGTGGTGATAGGGGCCTGTAAATATTCACAAAAGTCACTGAGCGTTGGTTCAGGCCACTTGGCTCAAAGCAGCCCTCCGCCCTTCACAAAAGCAGCCCTGCACTGCATGTCCAACAATATGGCTTAGTCCCATGTCACAACATGAACTGCTGATCGTTGTAGTTGCCTAGCGCTAAAGCCAGCACTCATGAACAATGGTGCAACAGTGTCTCGTTTGGGGCTAGCCAGCTACATAAATTTAATGTGCATGTCGAAATTCCATGCCTCAAAGTAATGTAGTAAATAAGTCTGAGCAGCGCTTCACAGAAGTGGCTGAGTGCCTTGTCAAGACAAGAAGACTAATGCTGCATTACGTTACAGGCTAGTACAAATGACCTCAGCTACATATTGAAAGTGTTCCTCCTTCACAAGGATTTGGCCAATCCGCATCCAGTCAGTCAACTCTGCCGTGTAAACATTGTGAAGCATGCTTTTCTGCTGGAAACCTAAAAATTATGAGGGTCCTGTTGCAACAGTGCCTTGGAAATATGCTACAAGCAATTGCAATAACTTAACAGCTGTTTTCACATGTGCAGATGAATTAAGCACATATTAACACATCTAAAACTGTAGGACAGCACCTTTAAAAGTGGACTCACTCATGTTAGCCACATCAAAAGTTGCACTGTCATTTCAAGGACCTTGTGCCAAAGACGTGCATATTCCAGGATGTAAAAAAACATAGTGGTGGGCCAAGGTGCTGTACACCTCTGAGTAAAAGGGATATGCGTCTCAAAGGACAGTGTAAGGCATCAGCATTTTAGTAATGTGCACCAAAGAAAAATCATGCATGTTCTGTTTGCAGTGCACCTACAACCACACATTCCCTGTCACATGCATGGTAAGTGCAGTCAGCAAATGGGTCCCATTCACTATCTGGAAATTAAGCATGTCATTTGTCTACCCATTGACTTGACATAATTCCTCAACATTTATTCTTCAACATCTAAGTATCTTCTTGTGTTCTTTAGTTGGCAGTATGTCATTGTCATGATGGTCCTGGGTTTGGAGGTCCAAAACACATTGACATGCATAGAAACTGGCCCTTAGGTAAAGTCAACAGTGGCAGTGGACAAATGCTATGCCATTGATGTCTGCAAACACCCTTCCAGAGACAAATGCATCCAATTACCCTGAGCACAACAGTATGTATCATCCATGTGGCCATCCCTGTGAGGTACAAAAAATATATGCATTGCAACAATGCACCAATCTTAGAAGCCTGCTCAAAGTCCTATGTCCTCCTGCCTGCATAATCTTACCATTGACACTGCACCATACTGCAAGGGTGTCTGGAGAGAGGGAATGTTTTCCAATGAACAGGAAGGTGGTCCTCCATGCACATAAACCTCCATGAATGGGACCGACCTGTGTCAATGTGAGCTGGCCACCCGGAAACACATAGACGCTTCCCAGAGTAGGGGAATTCAAGCACATCTACTTGTCATCTGAACATGGACATCACTGTGTCCTTGATCTCAAGTGCATGAGTGGGCTCCTCATCATGCCACACCAGGAAATAAGTGTCAGTGCCAACATCAATGGGGGTGCAGTCTAATCTACGCCTCTAAACTGAGTGACCAACCCATATGCAAACTTGACTGAGTAAGGGTGACATATCCACATGCAGTGTTAAGACACATGATATAGATCAAATCTGCATTGACAACAAGTTTAATCAACCAGTATCCAAAAGAACCTTTGAACAGATGATGTACCAGGTGCAGCAGGGGCATAGAAATATGCCCATCACTGCTGGCACACAGGAAAACTGTCCAGAATGATGAACCCCCTAAATGTTACATAAGTGATGATGTAAACTGAATTACCAATCTGCGTGTAACAGCTGTTGCATAAAAGAACCGAGAATGGGAATGTTTCATGCACTCTGATTGTCAAATGATAGTATGCTTGCCCAAACTGGGCATACACATACTATAGTATCTGCTTTTTACATTGCAGAGGAAGAAACATCACCTCCTGCTCAGCAGCCTGACCCACACTTCAATGATGAGGAGGAAGAAGAACTCTATACCCTCGACTAGAACACCTCCAAGAATTGCTCAACTCCGTAGGCAGCCCATCTCCGGAAGCAGGGCCATCCAGCAGCGTCGTTGCCTTTCCACCTGCTGCCCAAAACATCCAGAAGGCACCACCTAGCACCACAGCTGTCAACCTGGACTCTGAGGACCCACTGTTACATTTTCAACAGAGTGTGGTAAAAGTCCAGCATGAGATGGCTGGTCAAGTGCGGGTGGGGCTGGACAGCCTGGTGGACAAACTGGATATGATCTGTGGGTGCCTCAGTCCCATTATGGACCACCTATAGGCCATCAGAGGCACCCACAGTCCGATCCAATCCCTCCAGCATTCCATGGCTGACATTACTGGTTTCCTTACTCAAAGACAAGAACAACTGTCATGTCAAAGTTGCACCAGCAATGTTGCTAAACAGTTGGTTGATATGCAAATGATCCTGGAGAACATGGAGCGGCAGCAGGATGCCCACGTGGCTTCCATGGCTGCCTACCACAGAGACGTTGCTGAAGTCTTGCAAGCCCTGCAGCTCATCATCACTGCAGTGATGCCTCATCTGTTGGCACAGATGAATGCTGCCGCAACTTCAGCAACCACCTCTTCCCACCTGATGTGTCTCTGCCTCCCAGTGCTGCTGCAAATCCACCATCACCTTCACGGGAGGCACATGACACATCAGTGGAGGAAGATGTGGATGAAACATCAGTCATAAGGAGAAGGCAGCGCTAGCATTCATATGTGTCAAATGGATAGTTTCTGCCTAGCTTTGTGCTTAGCATCATGCTACGGAACATCATCTGTCACTGTCCTCAGATTGACTCTGCTACATTCACCTTGGACTTTTAATGGACTGCCAATTTGGCCATTGATCCCCAATGACACCCCAATCAGCCTCCTGACTGAACTTTGCCTCTTCCTCAACATGTCTCTGGACATGTTCCCCCCAAAAGACTCTGTCTGGCCCTCCACCGGCCATTTCAACAATGTGGGGGTTGTTGTACAAATAACTAAGCCAGTCTGTTGACTCCAGAACATCACTTGTAAATAAAAGCACTAAAGTCAAAAAAATGATGTGTGTCTCCTGTGACTATTCAAGTATAGAGGTGTCAAAAATGCATGAGCAGTCTAGGCAGCAAAACTAATCCAGAGGGCCATTAGAAAAAGGGTCCTGCTGAGTCTGTGTCCCTGATAGGCAGTGAGATGACAGGATATGTGTGAAGTAGCCAATCCCTCATATCTCAAATACAACATTCTTGTTGGAAGTTCACATTTCCCTATGTTCAGGATGGGGATAGGCATTTGGCTCAATGTTTAAGTCAGTGTCATGCCACACGTGACTTCACCTAGCATTGCTAACAAGTCATACTTGGCAGATCTGCTCATAGTCAATGGTGTGGATAATGCTTGTTGTGATGGGTGTCATGCCATGCCACATCTCAAGATAGAGCCTTCACCATATTCACAAAGATGATGAAGCAAAATGGGGCCTATTTACAAGCCCCTATTGGCACCACAGTGTCACTTTCAGTGACGCTTTTGTTGCAATATGGGCTTCGCCTTATTTACAAGGCAGCGTTAAGCCACTTAATGTTGCTTAAAGCTTCCTTGTAAATAATAAATAGAACAAGCGGTTCTGTCGGGTTTAAACAATTGCTTAGATTAATAGCACATATAAAGAAACAAGCGAACACACCGACAAACAAAATAGAATCAATCATATATTGAAAAGGGTATTGAATTCCCCTGGCTGTCACAAATACAAATTAAATTGCAACAAAACAATAAGTGACTGTGGTGCAAACGTGACATATAGTGATTAGTGAGATAGACTGTACACTATATACATAACAAATACATTAGTGACATAAAAACGATTTCTTCAAAGTATTGTCCTATATGATTATACACATGAAATACAAAAAGTACTTGATGAATCAAATCGTGATCAAGAGAACTGTATGGACGTATGTTAAATGTCGACGTTTACTCTTTGAAGAAGCTGTCAGACGGACGCTGATCTCTAAAGAAATGCGACCAAACTGTCGTCGTTGAAGATTTATTGAATGAATCCCTTGACTCCAACCGGCTGGTGGATGTTAAGTGTGCCAAAAGAAGAGACTCTAACCGGCTGGTGCAGAGTCTCTCAGCAATAAAGCCTTTGCAGTTAGGAAGAATTCTCCTGATTGCGACTTTACCCTTGAACTTGAACCACAGTGAAGTTCACCTTTGGAATTAATTCACGCATCATATTCCTGATCTTATTCATTGAAGATTCTGCTGTTTGGCTGTCCGCCCCTTTGATTACAGTCCTGAGGAAGACCCGCCCCTGATGCATACCAGTGTGCGCTACCTCTAGGGTCGAAACGTCGACATTTAACATATGTCCATACAGTTCTCTTGATCACAATTTGATTCATCAAGTACTTTTTGTATTTCATGTGTATAATCATATAGGACAATACTTTGAAGAAATCGTTTTTATGTCACTAATGTATTTGTTATGTATATAGTGTACAGTCTATCTCACTAATCACTATATGTCACGTTTGCACCACAGTCACTTATTGTTTTGTTGCAATTTAATTTGTATTTGTGACAGCCAGGGGAATTCAATACCCTTTTCAATATATAATTGATTCTATTTTGTTTGTCGGTGTGTTCGCTTGTTTCTTTATATGTGCTATTAATCTAAGCAATTGTTTAAACCCGACAGAACCGCTTGTTCTATTTACTACTAATACCCAGGTTCTGAGGGACACCGGGTCGCCCCATTATTTTGAACACATTCCTTGTAAATAAGGCACACTTTCACGCTGTACTCAGCGTGAAAGGGGGGGCAATGGGTGTTGCGGTAGGTGTTCCACTACAACACCTATTGATTTTGACGCTGCCCCCTATTTACAGGGGTGGCATAAATAAGAGTCAGCTCCAAAATTAAGACCAGGTAAAACTAGTCTTACCCTGGCGCAATGAGGAGAAATGCTTTATTTCTCCTTGTTTTTGCTGTGTCCATGTGTACTGCCTTGTGCAGCATTCATAGAAACAGCAAATTGACATTGATTGTGTATGTGCAGGAAGGTGACCCTTCCTGCGCATAAACAATCATCTCCCCCAATGCAGACACCCTTGCACTATGTTGCAAGGGTTCATACGTTGGTGCTAGACAGCTGAACTCAGCGCCAGTGCTAGGGGAAATGCAGGTGTGTGCAGCACTGTTGTGAATATGGCGCATCAATGCATTTTCAGAATGGAGAAGTGTGGCGTTAGCAATGGTTGCTTAATACCACACTTCTCCATTCTGTTGTAAATATGCCCCAATGTGTCTTACAACTCCGTCAGTTCCTCATAAGATGCTAAATATATCAGCAGACTATCCCTATGCAAGGTCATTAGTCAACTTTGCCATCCAGAAATTCATGCATGTTTCCTGATCACAATCCACCAGCATCATGACAGTAGCCTTTCCCTAAAATATGATGTCATGACCACACTTAGACATCCAAATGATTGTTTTGTGATGGAATCTGTTGTATCCAACTTCCAAATCACCACACCATCAAATCATTTTAAACATAAGTGCCACCACAAATCACAAACCACTAACATTTTATTGAATATCCAAAAATCTACCTACCTTAAACTAACTGATACTAACTAAATGTTACAGTACACTAACTACCTTATCTAATATTAAACACCCAACAACATATATGAGACATCAACCCACCCCCCTTAAAGCACATCATCATCATCAAATATATAAAAAATTATATATATGTGACCAAAACCACAGCTGTGGTCGAAATGCGTCTGTTTATCTGCCTGAATAAACAAACTTGATTAACACTCACGATTGGTGTGGCTCATGGATCTTGGCTGCAAACGCAGGGGTTTGTCGTCTGCTTATATATATATATATATATATATATTTTTTTTTAACAAGAAAAATACATCACCCCCCACCCTAAGGAAAAGGAAACTTAGCCCATAACACTACATAAACTGAATAAAAAATTTAAAACCTTATCAAAACCTTACACTAACTATTACTACTCTAAAACTACACTTAATAACACTTAAAATTCTAGGCTAATAATCAAACAGTATTAAAAAGGAATAGAGGGACTGTAGAAAGGGGGCAGGATTACACATTGCGGCGCTCAGAATGGAAGACTCAGGCCACCCTTGATGTCCTGGAAGTGGGTGTTAATCTCAGATACGTCCCTCTCCAGTCTCACATTTATGTCCATTAAGCACCGCCGGTACCTGTTCGTGTAAGTGAATATGTTCGGGGTGCAGATGGCAGGGATGCAGTCCCTTGTGTGCGAGGTTGTGAGGGGGCACCTGTTTGCGTGCCTGAGGCAGGTGCAGCAGGTTGGCTATGTGGTGCCTGACCTGGAGTAGCAGCTCTGTGCTGATGTCTGGACCCACGTCTGACATTAGAAGGGGCTGGTATTGCTTGGGTGTCCCTTCCTCCACTTGTCCGGGCAAATTCGGGCAGAGATTTCTATCATCCAGCTGCCTGGTCCTCTCGATACCTCCTCGCCATTTTATAATACCCCTTGGCCACACACCATATGTGCAAGTATCGTTCCTTCCTGACTTGGAACTCTCGTGCCTCCTTAGGCGACATGTTGTCTGAAAAATAAGACATATGACAATATGTAAGATCAAAGATGAATGGCAATGTTCACCATTTAAGTTTGAAACACAAGTGCATGAAAACATGGACTCCACACTCTCATGAAATGTTTGTTACTTCCAACGTGACCTGAACTATGCAATGTGAATGAAAGGACCAATTACAACCTGATGGTGTTACTGACCTGACAATGTATGGCATGGGACATGACAAGGGCAGAGTAGAGTCACAACATATTCAGATTCGCATAGTTAAATGATGGTGCCGACAGATACTCAGACTGAGTCTACCAGGGGAATGACCACAAGGAGACAGCTTAACAGGACCATTGCAGAGCCAGGCCATGCCATGACAAAAAAAGAGATAGGGGCATCTTCACAAGGTAGTGGTGGGAAGTGGCATTGGCCTCCTTGGCTTAACGCCACACCCTGCAACTTCAGGAACTCAGGTCTGCACCATATCTACAACAGTATGGTGCAGACTTGTGTCTACCCCTGCATTGCAGCAAATGTTTTGCCTCCTTGCACCTACTCAGGACCCCTTGCATCATGGTGCAAGGGTGTCTGCGTTGAAGTGAAGATTATTCATGTGCCGGAGGGTGCCCCTTCCTGCACATAAACAATCTTGAAATGATGTTGTGTCACTTCTGTGTGCTGCTTAATGCAGCACATATTGAAGTTACAAGATGTCATTTTTTTTCACAGATTGGTCATGTGATGTAAGGCTCACCTTCCTGCACAAGACGAGAACAATCAATGGTTTCTTGCTGTTTCCATCTGTGCCACACAATGCAGCACACATTGGAACAGCAGAGATGAAAAGTAGTAAACCATTCTCACTACAGCGCATTTTTATGTACATTTTGGGCAGGGTATCACATATTACGTACTCCAACATATTCACGCTGGGCTTGTAGATAGGGGCCAGACCTCCAAAATGTTGGTTGGGCAGGTATAAATTTCCCACCATTTGCACCCAAGATATGGTGTGAAAAGGTAGTATAAAGCACTATTGGGCGTCAATCATAGGGAGCCGGCTTAATGCTGCATCGTGACTCAGGCTAAGCCACTCTTGCTACCACAACGTTGTTCCAGGTAATGTTGCGGAGGCAATGGTATCCTTGTAATATGCACCAACATGTCAAAGATACAACACATCAGAAGAAAGACAGTGGCTAAAGACTGGAATTAAATGTTGGCACCTAACTATCCCTCACAGTGATGTCGACTCATCCAAAGGAGGTGTGACTCTGGCTCATGCCAAACAAACTATTTCATCAAGTACACCAGCTCTCATCTTGTATATGTGACTGACTCTTTGGACTCATACCTGTAACTGACAACTGGTGCTCCAATGAATTGATCATGATTAACAGCTATCTCAGTCCAGGCTGTACTCGCATTACATGTCTGGTCATAGCCATCACCAACATCACTACGTCTCCTCTCCTGTATGTACACTGTGGAATCCACATGCATCGGCTAGAGTGACATACCCCTTTGAAATTTCTGGACTCAGTGAATGTGTTAGTGTAAATTCACAGGTTTCATTGACTGAATCAGTCAGTACAGACTGACCAAATCACATGTCATTTAGCTGTCGACATGCAACGTGAGCCTAAGCTGCCATGGACACATGATGCAATGCCTAGAAGGCATCTACACAATGTGATTTGGTCATGCATTCAAACCTGATATCACAGTATAATTCATTTCTTCTGGCACATTTTGTGACAGTTGCATCCAGCATTTATCTGGGCATGAACAGCCACAGTCACAGCATGCAAAGAATGGAGGGAATTTGGGCACAATGAATTCCATTGCATCACACATCTGATGGGACATATCTCAGATGGGCAACCTTGGAAATGAATGTTGTATTGCATTGACATGACAACATCTCAGGAATACAGGTCTGACATGTTGCTAATGCATATTGGCAAACAAGGAGCCATGATAACGTGGCAACACTGATTTGCATACACAAGTGTCCATTTGCTATGGCTAGCACCAAAGCAGGCCCACTTGCACATTTGTGGCAGAGTGCCTACATGTTTGGCATGCCATGATAATTGCTCAGAGACAGGCCAAAAGCCACTGATAAGCAGGATATTTGCTAAAACAGTGTGATGAGGACTTTGACTAACTGGGGATGTGCAACTTAAAGTCAAGTAGTCAAATGCTGTGATCCATCACTACAAGGTTGTGTTCAGACATTTGACATGGTCTGATCCCACTTTGTGTATGAGGCAGACATACATACCAAAAATAGTGACAAGTGTTCCAATGGGAATGGGTTTTCCGATGGACCTTACACAACAACAACCATGTCATATTGCAATGTTGAAGTTTAAAAGTGTGGCATACATGTTTTATTTTATTTAAAAGGTTTTATATAGCGCTAGCTTGACCCGAAGGTATCAGAGCGCTTTACATAAGATGCAGATCATTCAATTGAAGTAAACACATATATCCAGATCAAGAAAAACTTTGTACAGTCAGGGTAAATACAATATGAGGCCAATTAGCGCATCACAAGATAGTGGCAAGAAGGAAATAGAAGAAGATTCAGCAATCAAATGACCTCCTTAAAGGATCAGGAAGGATTGGGAGTGAACTTTGGGAACATAAACTCAGATTGTTTGGGATTTAAGGAATTTGTTAAGCGGTAGGTATTTAAGGTCCCGTTTGAAGCAGGGAAAGGATGAGTTTCACAGCGGAGATCTCTAGGGAGTGAGTTCCAGATCCTGGGAGCATTACCAGAGAAAGAGCGGGTCTGCAAAGATTTCTTTTTCAGTTTGGGTGGAATGAGAAGAAGTGCGTTGGAGCTTCTCAGAGCCCTAGCTCTTCCTGCTTTGGAAAGTTTGGCACCAAGGTAGATTGGGTTGTGAGTGTACAGGGCTTTATGTGTAATGCAAGCAGTTTTGTAGATACATCGTCCTTCAACGGGAAGCCAGTTGAGGCTCTTGAGGGCTGGTGAGATGTGCTCAAATCGTTTAACACCTGTTAGAAGTTGTGCGGCTGAGTTAAGAACAGTTGTAAGGGGGGAAAGGTGGGATTTTGGAGTTCCTATGAGGATGGCATTGCCATAATCCAATTTTGAGAGGACAAGAGACTGCACTACCAACTTAAAATCATTGGACGGAATAAAAGGTTTGATTTTCTTGAGGTGTTTAAGAGTGTACAGTGCCACTTTGGCAGAGTTGTTGATGTGGTCCTTCAAAGACAACTTTTTGTCCAGAGTGATGCCCAAGGACTTTATGGAGTTGTATAGTGTAAGAGAACAATTTAGTGCATCAAGGTTCGAGAGCCAGACTTGTATTGGTAGAGGGGTTTTTTTCGGTGAGAAAAGTAGTAGTTCAGTTTTGTTGGGGTTCAACTTTAAGTGGTTGTTGTTAAGCCAGGTTTGTATCTTGATTAGTGTTTCGTTCAGATGTATGATGTCATTCAGTGATTTAATATTGTAGTACAGTTGAGTGTTATCGACATATAGGTGGTATTTGACCCCTGCTTGGTTCAGAATAACAGCCAGGGGCTCCATGAAGAGATTGAAAAGGGATGGGGAGGGAATTGAGCCTTGAGGCACTAGTGCTGGTTTTGAGCAACAGGTATTGATTTTTATTTGTTGTGAGCGATGTTAAAGGTACGATGAGAACCAGCTCAGGACTGTGCCATTGATACCATTGCGGTTCTTGAGTGTCTTGATTAATGCTGGGTGATTAACAGTATCAAACGCTGCCGATAAGTCAAGTAGGATTAAGAGGCATGTGTCATCTTCATCCAGGGATCTGCGAATATCGTCTGAGATATTGAGCAAAGCAGTTTCAGTGCTAAAACCTTTTCTGAATCCTGACTGGAAGGTGTCCAGGAGGTGGAATTCCTCTATATGTTGGTTGAGTTGTAGAAGAACGCATTTCTCCATTGTTTTGGCTAGGAAAGGGAGGTTGGTGATAGGTCTGAGATTATTGAGGTTGTTAGGGTCAGTCCCTGGTTTTTTGGGTATGGGAGTGATTTGGCCTAGTTGGAGGGAGGTCGGTACATGTCCTGAGGAGAGAGATGAATTGATGACTTTTGTCCAAAATGGGGCAATGATGTGGTTGAGGTTTTGTACTAATGAGGATGGGAGGGGGTCACAGGTGTGAGATGTGGGCTTCAGGTTTGCAATTACATTGAAGAATTCACTTTCTGACATGAGTTTGAAATCAGACCAATTAGCATAATTTTTTTGTTGAGGAAGATCATAGTCTACATTCATTATAGTTGGGACCAATCAGTCATTAGTTAAATTTGGAGTGGGGGCAAACGTGGAGGAAAGTGAGACAGTGGGGTGGGTAGGAGTGGAAGACGGATTATCCACTTGGATGATGGATTGCTCAATTGCTGCTACTTTATAAATGAAGAAATTGGCAATTTCTTCACAGTGTTCATTGGAGGCTGTTATTTCTAGAGGGGAGGTAAGGGTAGTTTGTCGTTTGATGATGTTGAAGAGCTCCCTAGGTCTGTGCTTAGCGCGGTCAAGTTGGTTGCGAAAGAAGGTGGCTTTTTCTCTAAAGATGTGTTTCTTATATAAAAGTCTTGCAGATCTTAGAAGAGAGAGGTGCATTGTAGAGGGGAACTGTCTCCAAGTCCTTTCTGCTTGTCTAAGTTGTCTCCTCTCATTGTTCAGATCGGAGTTGAACCAGGATTTTGATTGAATTTTTCTATATTGTTTTTGTTTGAGCGGTGCAACTTGGTCGAGGACATCAATCATTGTTGTATTGTAGTGGGCGGTGAGGTCCTCAGCAGTGTGAGCAAGGGCATGAAACTGTAACTGGGCCAGTAACTGTGATCCAGCGCCAACATTGGGAACTGTTAACAAATGTTTAGACCCTTGCACAAAGGGGATAGACAAGTGAGTCCATCAGGCAGTGTGTTTTTTCATGTTTGCTGCATTGTGCAGCTCACATGGGCAATTCATGCGCATTGAGAGTCCTCACACACAAATATCCTTATAGACTACCTTAATATGCTGCACTGCACAGCACACATTGAAACGTGACACAGCACGTCATTATTTTTTATGTGCAGGAGTGAACACATTTCTGCACTTGGTCATACATCATCCTCAACACTGGCACACTTGCACTGTAATAGTGCAAGTGTGATTGGGTTTGAGCTAGGCAGCTTTACTAAAAAATGGATGGCATCATCCAGTAGCGTTCATTACATTGTGTCACTGACTACTTTTGTTGACATGCAAAACACACTGTGATTTAATGAAACTTTTGTCATGTACTTACCACCTTGCCTGCCAACAATAACTCCCAGGTTTCCAACAGGTCACCCTCACGTCTCACGCAATCCTGCCATCAGTGCTTCCATTGGTGGACAGTCCTGTCCTCCCCAAAGATCCACATCATGTGGTTGCGGATATGCTCCCACCTCATCTTACCGACATGGCCACCATAACACTACAGGATCAGTCCCCCACTCTTCACCATCAGTGGCAGGTAAAATTTCACTAGCCAGAGGAAGCCCCCCAATGCCACCTCTGACATCCTGCCCTCCCTACCCACACCGACATCTCCCAACACACACCTAACCCAACTATGTAAAAAGAAAACCCCCAAAAATGTTACCCTAAAATCGTTAGACAGACAAATATACCCCTTGGACAGACCCCCGACAAGATGATCAACAAGACGCAAAAAACACGTAAAGACTAGAACACAGGACTTGACAGAGACACTAGGGACAGTTCACAGGACACAACACCACTCTCTTCTGAAACAACACCAGCACACAACTCAAACACCTCCAACACTCTCCACAGACACTGACAGTGTACTTAAAAGAGAAAGTGAAAGTGTACAGTACCCTCCATTACACAGGATGCAGACTGACATCTCTTCCTGGGCGTTTGCGGCCTGTTTTTTCACTCTGCGAGAATATTTCACCCGCGAAGGGCTAAGCGGTAATTTTCAGTGCTGTAACATGTATTATTTTCAATGGCGGTTATGAAAAAAATATCACTTATGTGTTTATGCTACCAAATTTTTAACGCTAATTGTATATTGATCATCAGATGTACCAAATTTGATTAAATAGCATGACTAATGACACCATTTGGCTATGGGATGAGATCTGTGTTGTGTAGGTGATTTCAGTCAATCTGATATGTCATGATATCAGTAATCCATAGCTGTCAACATAGCCTTGGTCCTCACATTCATGCCTATCCACATCGATTCGTGTGATAATACAAGCATGCATCAGTGGTAGTCATTATGGTCGGTATAGGTTGTATGTGTGACCAAATATGTGACTGTCACATTACACATTACTGTGGTGTCTGCAACATTTTGACAGGCTTGCAATATACATGGACATGAACATCAGACATTCTCTACTTGAAAATCAGATTTGTGATGCAGCAAACAATGCGAAGACTTGACCACAGATTCACATTTGATTATTTGCTCTGCTGTAATTGCAGATGTGCACATTTACAACGGGATGTGCAAAATCACTCATGGGCATGATTCAAGGAGGTTGTGTGACGCAATAGGGATTTTGCAAATCTGATGATGTTTACAAACAGTGTACATCAGGCAGATCCATTGTCATGTTAGCGACGTATGTACAATACATTGTTACATAGCATGAGGAACACCTTGTGTCAGGCACAATTGCCCATCTGTCTAGTGTGACAGCGATACACAGCTTGAAGCTAGGAGACAACGATATGACGGATGGACAGGTAGAGGCCCAAACATTTTATGTGAGGAAGCACTGCGTCACTTTTCAGCCTCTGTAGGCGACAGGAGCTTGTAGTAGCACCTCTGATGTTGATTTCAGAAATATATGCATCAGAATGCAGAATGGAGGAACCTGGTGCAAAATATGCAGAGGTCAACAATTCACACAGAGCCATATGAAAACATGTTGTAGACCCAGAGTCCCAGGTGGACAGGACATTGTTGGCTGGAAACAGCAAAGCAGCACTTTCCAATGTGCACTCCTTGCAACAGCATGGTGTCCAATGCCGGTAAGCACAGACAGTCCCCATTGACTTGAAACAACACTGTGTTTTTGTATGAGACCCTTAGTGGTATACACAGGTACTGCAGAGTTACTGCAAAATGACGTTGAAGGCTGGGCCTGCATCATGCCCAAGCCTGTGGGCCCTGGCTGTGAACATTGGTGCGTCAGCAATGACCCTTAGCTGTTGGCAAAGTCTAGCCTGCCAGATGTAGACACAATGCTGACTGGAGAAGCCCGCATGGTGCACCTTGTAGGGGTGAACAATCAAGGTGATCCTGATCAGATACAAAGGGTAGTCTGCATTGCATGGCACGCACCAACACTACACTGGGGTGACAAGGGAGACATCCTATTTTGTGCAGTGCCTCTCAACATCATCATGCATGAGGATTTTGTGCTGCCTGTTAGCTGTGGAGGGTGAGGCCCCTCACCTGGACAAATCTTGTGTGGCAGGGGACCTGTGACTGGGGAACTTAGAGAAGCCATTTGCATCTCCAGCACCTGTGGGTTCCCCTGCATACTCGGAATACACTGCTGTACACAGACTTGTGTAATCCAGACTGACAGAGGATTCAGCTGGGTTAGTCACTGATTAGGAAAATGCGGTGTGTTTTAAGGTCTGGTGTCATTGTCCAGGTTGTGAGATGGTTGTTTGTGAAGAGGATGATGCAGAGGGATGTTATCTTCCTAAAAGCCATTGGCACACTGCTTGTACAACCCAGACTTACGGGGGTATGTCTCACATGTAATCTGCTTGCCAAAGATGGCATGCAGGAGGCAACCGGGTGGGGCTGCTTTTCCTCAACACAGGTTATGAATCTCTTGGGTGTACGGTGGATTTTCCTTGGTTATATCCTGACATAGATTTCTGTCTAGCATACAATTGACTGGAGTTGAGGGGCTGGTTGGCCACACTGGACTGCAACACATGCCTTACATGGTGGCTGGCCATCTTGCAGAACAATGTTTTTTACAGAGTATGTTGTACATTCCTTGAGAGATACAACAATATCTGACATTGACAATTAATTATAGATGCATGTTTGTCTATGTGTGCAATTGTGCCTGCAGATATGTGGGTATTTTTATTGGTGTAGTTGTGATAAATTACTAAATTACACACATCATGCAATTGATATAAGTAAACTTGTATTGACCATCCAGAGATAGGTGGTGCAACTTCATGGTGCTACTATTTTTTTTTCATGTCCGTCTTACCCAATACAATGTCCATTCATTATGTAATTGGTTGTATGTTACTTGCATGTTTTTGCTGTACTTGTTGGTTTCCCTGTTGCACTTCACTCATGTCTATGTCTTTTCTTTGTCTTAGGGTAGACAACACAGAGTCTGTGTTATTTGATGAGGATGTAGCGCATTCTACACCTTCATTGCCATGCCACAGCAATGTTGTTATGCATGTTACTTCAACACATTCTTGCCATTGCATTACCCGGTCCATAGGCCTACATATACTTTGTTGATTGCTGATGCCTTGCCAGTTGTACCATGGCTGACCTATGTGTCATTGTTTCTGCTTATGGAAATATAGCATTGTTAGACTAGTGCAGTGTTGATGGACGATTCATGTGCTGTGTTAGTGATGCAAGACATGCTTATCTGTCATTCCAGTTACAAATGTGTCAGCTAGGGAGGTAGTGTCACTTGCTGATGTTGGGGTATGCTTGGTGTTCAGAGCATTCCCTGCACTGTATTGATACATCTGTTATTCTAGCTGTAGTTTCCTCTGGATCTTCATCCTCCACACCCGCAAGTGGATCCTGTCCACATTTGTCATGTATCTATGTGACTATTGTCAGTTACCTTTTTTCCTGTGGCACAGAATTTACAGATATGGTTGTGTTTCTACTTTTATGATGGTTTAGTGCTATGTGGCCCCAGCTACAATGATGCATCAGACACCCATTGTATGTTGTGCTATGCTCTTGTGTGAAAACAGACCTGATTGTGCTCCTGTGAAGACACAACACACAGTTTTTGATTGTCACTGAGAAACCAGACACAGTAATACGTTCAGATGCCCAATACATTGTCACATTCCCACTCTTTCTTTATTTGGTGTCATATCCCCGGCTAGGTGAGTGATCTGTGTGACACTGTTGTTTGGTTACCGTGACTTTTCATGATTGATCACCTTCTGAAGTCACAAACCAAGCATACAAGACATTGTTGTAGTGATATTTTATGTTTCAAAATAATCTTTGGACTTTGGTTTTAAGAAATGCTTGTGACGGGACATTTGTTAATGGTGATTAGGTAAAAAAATTGCAGATGATTGCATCCCTCCTTGCTGCTTCTGCAGCAGAAGCTGTGGTGTGTCTTGCATCAGCTTTTTCGTCCTGGCCATCCTCCGGATTGTCCTCCTCGTCTTCTGGCAATGGTGTGTTTGCACGTACACAGATGTTGTACAAAATGCAACAAGCCAGTATGATTTTACAGACCAGGTCAGGCCTGTACAGGAGTCTCCCCCCCGAAATATCAAGGCACTAGAACCTTGATTTAAGGACTCCAAAGGTCCGTTCAACAATGGCCCTTGTGCATCCCAGTGCAACATTGTAGTCTATCTAGGCCTGTATGTGGGTCACTTTGATGGGGGTCATCAGTCATGGTGACAGTGCATATCCTTGATCACCTGAAACAGAAAATGGAGAGAAGTGTCCATTAGTATTTGTGCCTCCTGTGTTTGCAGAGTGGGATTTTTTATTTTGTGTCCATTGTGCAGCTTTGTACTTTCTAATTCGTCATGTTGTGGTACATACAATTGACGAGCATCACTGAAATTGAATTGCCTGTACTTGACAACCTACACATCACCATGATGCCATTTGCCAGGTGCTGTGTATTACCTCCATGTTGTGACTGTCAGGATGTCTGGGTACCTCAAAACAACTTTGGGGGTATTTACAGGCCCATTGTGCCACCGGCACATCACTTATGCACAGATTGCAAATGAGGCACCAGTGGTGCATGGCTTTTGGCATATTTCTATGTGTATGCAACAGCAAGATACATTATGGTGAATAATTGTGCTGAGGGTAGCTGGCCCCTGAAATACTTGGATGCTAAATGTTTTACTCATTGTGGGTTCTTTACGTCCCCCTTACCCCCCAGGTGGGTCACTGTTTGAATTGCAGTAGCACTGCTACATGGTGCACTTGACTTACTGGGATATGTCAAGACAATGGACATGTCTATTGATGTCCTTGGGCATATGTTAACTTTGAATCGCTTGTATTTGTGTTGTGGTCATGCCCATGGATATTGCTGTGTGTGTTCCTACTCAACACACATTTTTTGGGCTGCATTTGCGCATCTGGTATTTATTTCCCAGCAGGGAATGCACCTGATGATACACCTCACCAGGGGAGGCGAAGGGATGTGCAACATGTAGTGAGATTTACATTTCTCTTGTTTGTATGCTCTTTCTATGAATGATATATTCTGACAAGACCCAGACTAATGCTAAATCCACTTTTGTGATTGTTTGTGTGCTGTTAGGTGTCCATTCATGCATAAAACTTTCCTCCCCATGACGCAGGCACCCTTGCAACATGGTGCACGGGTGCCTGTGTTTGTGCATGTCAGCTAATTGTGCACCAGCGCAGGGGATAGCAGGGTGATCTGTCATTTTGTTGTGCATATGGCACATGTCTTTGTTTAATAATGAATGCAGCACAGCGCTAGCAAATGTCTTGTCTCAAGTGCTGCATTGATTCCTTTATATTTTTGTCTGATGAATTCTGCAAGATCCATATTCCGAGAGTGAATTAGTGGTTTGTGAGAGGCTTACTGCCTTGTTGGGCCAAGTTCCATATGTGTGTTTCTTTGGCACTAGGTGTTTGTGTATAGTAGTTGGCCCAGTTACAATGTATGTCGGATTCAATTTGCTACATGAGCATTCTCACATGGTTGAGCTACATGATTGGTGACTTGAGGTGTGCGGTGTGTTCAGTTTCTACTTACCAACGAGCAGTCCATTTCCATAGGTGCCGTTCTCGAACTGCTGGTTGATGACCGATTGGCGGAAGAAGTAGGAGTCATGCACACTCCCTGGAAACTTGGCGACGACAATGATGAACAGGCCCAGGTGGTCCACAATTGCCTGCTCGTTCATTGAGTGTGTGTGCTTTCTGTTCCTGTGTATATGTGCAGTGTCCGCAGGAGGCACAAGTTGCACATGGGTGCCGTCGTTTGCCCCCAACACATGCGGGAAACCAGCAATAGCATAGAAGCCTTGCTTGATGGAAACTTGTTCTTGTGCAGTGTTGGGGAACTGTAGGTGCTGCGGAGTCAGGCTGATGATGGCATCCAAGACAGTGGGGAGGATCCTTGATAAGTATTCCTGGGACATTCCTCTCACTCTGTCAGTGGTGGGCTGAAAGGTACTTGAGGCCAACATGTGCAGCACAGCAAGTAGCTTGGTCTGTGGAGGGATGTTGGTGATGGGCTGGGATGGGGCCTGCAGCCTTGGCGCTATCCGGTTGGAGTCGGAGGATGGAGGACCTTTTTAGTCTGTAATGGGCAATCACCTCCTTTGGCCTGAGGTGTATGAGGGTGATCCGTTAGCGGTAGACCCGCTTTTTCTGCAGCGCTGCCTCTGTGGTGGTGCTGGTGGCGGCGGTGGTGGTGGTGGTCTTCTTGGAGCTCCAAGTTTCAAGAGTAGTACCTCCATGGCGTTGTTGCAATGCCAATGATGGTCTGAGATTGTCTCACTTATATGCAGGTGTGTTTGCACCATTTTTTAGACTAGCTATTTTTTGGTCTAAAAAACCTGCCACTAACTAGACTTAACCGCTGTTTTCGGGGTTTATCGATGGACAGGATTACCCTTGTAAATATTGCGAAGTGTTGTTAGCAGCAGTTTTTTTCCGGGAACGCCTACCTTGCATCTCATTTCCGTTAAGTCCCGCTAACATAACCATAGTTAGCGGCACTTTGTAAATAAGGTGATAAAAAAGCCGCCGCAACGTCAAAAAACTGACGCTACGGCGACGTTAAGTTCTTGGAAATATGCCCCATAGTGTGTCTACTAGGAGACTAGACAATTCATTGTTATCTGTGCATAAAGGGACTGCTCTATTAAGATATTCCTGTGCCTCGTACTATGTAATGTATGTACTGGGGTAATGTCCTTTCAATGTAGAGGTTTTCTTAGAAAGACAGCTGTGTGTACAAGTGACTTCACCTTCTACTACATTCTGTGTCTGATGGGGACTAGACTCCTCATGCTCAGAGCTACTCAGAAAGACACTTGTATTTAAAATAAACTTGACCTTTTACCAGATAATGTGTCTAGTAGGGGAGAAATCACCCTGATCTGAACTTAGTTTAAGGGGATCGCTGTATGCAGAAGTATGTAGAAGTGCCTAGGTTTAGTAGTAGTTAATATGTGTGCTGTGGGACTGGCATTTTGTTGCACAGGTTTGCATAGGGAGAACAGCTGTGCGAACAAGTGACTTTACCTACCAGTATATCATATATGTGTTAGAATACTGAGCTCTTCATATTCAGGTATCATTACAGAGAAAGTTGCATGTTGAAGAGGCTCAGCCATTGAACACAAAATCTGATTATTAGAGGAAGGAATAGTCGCTTTGTCCTCAGCTTTCTTTAGGGGGGCAGCTGTATGTAAAAGTGGCTAGGCCTAGTACTAGCTGATGTTTGTGCAGTTGTACTGGGCTTCTGATAAAAAGCTTTATTTAATGAGAAAGCTCAGAGTATAAGTGACTTGAGCTAACAGTATATGATAGGTGTGGTGCATGACTTCAGTCTTGTTCCAGAGGTATGCTAAGGAAGAAGGTTGTATGTGGAAGCATCTCAGCCTTTTAACTTATAATGTATGTAGTAGGGGATTAGGCACTCTTTTGTCAGCTTTGCTTAGCAGCCCAGAAGTATCTAAAAGTGTCTGGGTCTAGTACTAGTTAATGTACTGGAGGCCTGGTTTTTTGATGCAGACCTTTGTTTGCAGACACGGCGGTGTGTACAATGGGGCTTCACATGCCAGTACATATGTGATGGAGGACTGAACTCTTAATGTTCAGGTCTCCATGAGACAAACTTGTATATAAAAGAAGTTTGGCCTTTCAACAGATAATGTGTCTAGTAGAGGACTAGTCACGCTGTTCTGAGCTTTGCTTATTGGGACAGCTGTATGTAAGAGTTCCTAGTAGTAGTTATTGTGTATACTGAGGGACTGGCCTTTTGATGCATAGTTTTGTCTAAGGAGACACTAGTGTGTACAAGTGACTTCATATACCAGTACATTGTATTTGTGATAGAGGACTAGACTCCATGCTCAGATCCTCTCATAGACAAACTTGTATGAAAAGAGGGTCAGCCTTTCAACAGATAAGGTGAATGTTAGGCGACCAGTATAAAGAAGCGCCTGTGATTAGTAGTAGTTAATGTGTGTTCTATGGGCCTGGCCTTTTGATGCAGATACTTGCCTAGGGAGACACCTATGTGTATAAATAACTTTATCTACCAGTACATTGTTTGTGTATAGGGGACCACACATCTCATGCTCAAGTCTCCTCAGAGGCAAACTTGTAAGTAAAAGATACTCTGCTTTCCAACAAATAATGTTTCTACTAGGGAGTAGTCTATCTGTTCTGAGCTTTGCTTAGGGGGATAGCTGTATGTAAAAGTGCCTGTCCCGAGCACTATTTGATGTGTGAAGTGAGGGCCCGGCTTTTTCATACAGAGCTTTGTATAAGGAGATAGCTGTATGTATAAGTTGCTTGAGTACCAACTATGTCATTTATGTGGTAGAAAGCTGGATTCTTCATGATCAAGTATCATCATGAAGACAGTTGAAATCTAAATGAAGGAGACATTTGCACGATTGATGGTGCTATATACTCACACTGCCTTTATATATTCAAAAATATGCCAAAGTTAGAAGTGGCAGTGGTCATCTGAGTTTTGTCCAAAGATTGAGAAATCTAGGAGACATGTCAATAAAACAATTTCAACATTTTTCTGTGACCACATGTAATCACTCACTTAAACAGTCAGACACGCACCTACTAAATCCTCCATCCAGACACTTATACACCCACTCATTCTTCAATACACCTTGGCATATATATAATACATATTTAAACTTTAAAGAAACACACAGTCACTGGATGATGGCATCAGTGATGTCATGCTCACTGGAGGTACCTGGTGGGCTAGTTGGCCCCCAGGGACCCTCAGTAGTCAAGGGAACTTAATACCCCAACTTAGAACGCACCAGGGGGCGCGTTTGCAGAGTGCTGCAGGGAGGGGGCGGGGCCTCTGGCGAGATGCCGACTTTTTTTTTATTTTTATTTTTTTGAAGGGGGGCTGTGTGGCCCCCCTTCTTTTACAATATTTGTGGCCCTGGGGACCCCATCCCCCATGACCTGACCCCCTTTAATAACTGTTTTTCAAAAAAATCGGGAAGTGGCCTTTGTGGCCCCCCTCCCGAGGCCAATTTAGGCCCCGGGGACCCCATCCCCCGGGTCATGGCCTTTTGTTAATTTTTTTTTTTTTTTTTTTTTCGAAGGGGGCCACGTGGCCCCCCTCCTAAGGCCAATTATGGCCACGGGGACCCCATCCCCCGGGGCCGGCCTTTCCTTTTGTTTTTATAAAAATTCTTGGGGAGGGGGGCCATGTGGCCCCCCTCCTGGGCCACTTCTGGCCCCGGGGACCCCATCCCCCAAGGACGGCCCTTTCCGTTGGGGACCGTGGGGGGAGCCCCAATGCCCCCACGGTCCCGCCGGCTCCCCGCCTCCTGCGGGAGCCGGCATTGCTTCCACAAGGGGAGCTGCTGACATGCAGCTCCCTTGTGGAAAGCTAATCCTGCTGCTTCATTGAAGCGAGCAGGTTTCCTGCTCTCGCTTCAATGAAGCAGAAGCAGAGTTTGCAATGACAGGGCGAGAGCCGCACGGCTCCCGCCCTGTCATTGCAAACACCAGTGTCCCGGTGGTGGGCACCCCAGGACACTGCAGGAGCTGGCCCTGGGGGGTGGCGGTCCCCAGGGCCATCAAAGGCTCCAGGAGGGGGGCCGTGCGGCCCCCCTCCCAACGTTTAAAGCCCCAGGGAGGTGGTGGTCCCCGGGGCTCCGTAACGGACCCCTGCATTTGAAATCAGAATGCCCTGGGGAGGTGGTGGTCCCCGGGGCAGTGTGGGGGGGCTCGAGCCCCCCACACATCTTCTATAAATTAAAAACAGAGCCCCAGGGAGGTGGCGGTCCCCGGGGCAGTGTGGGGGGGATTGGGACCCCCTACGCTTTTTTTTTACAGCCCTGGGGAGCTGGCGGTCCTCAGGGCTGCGGGGGGCCGCAGTGCCCCCCGCATACAATGAAATAAGCCCCGGGGAGGTGGTGGTCCCCGGGGCTGCAGGGGCCCCTGCTAATTAATTTGCGAGTGCCCCCGGGACCGGGCCCACCCAGGGGCTTTTTCAAAACGAAGCGCGGAAGCCCGCGCTTCTTTTTTTAAAAATAATTTCGGCGGGATTTGCAACCCCAACGCGATTTCCGCCAAAATTATTTTTAAAAAAATGCTTTTTTTGCCCTGGGGGTCCTGGTGGGACCCCCTGAGCAGGCCTAGGGGGTCAGGGTGTTTCTACCCTGCCCCCTTTTCTTGTTTTTTAACCTTTTTTTTTACTGTTTTCTTGTGACTCGGTTCTACCATGTCATAAGATGGCTGCCAACACTTCCTGGTTTACAGTGTTGGCAGCCAATCAGAGTGAAGCTCGTGCTCTGGAGGGTTCGCGAACCCTCCTCGGTCACAGATATCAAAACCTTTTCTTTTTCTAATTTCTCAGCAACTACTGAACGGATTTACACCATTTAAAAAAAGGTCGCTTTCTGAACCAAGCGCTACCTTTTTGCCAAATTTGGTGTAATTCCGTTCAGCAGTTCGGGCTGTAGCTTTGTCTAAAGTTTCCTATGGAAATTAACATGGGGAAAACGCGTTTTGGGACCCCCCTTGTTTCTCGGCCCCTGCTTGACGAATCACCCAGAAACTTTTAAGAGAGGTGCTGACCGGAGCGCCCCACTAGTTTTGAAAATTTTGCGAAGATTCGTAAACCGACGCCAAAGTTATTGGGAAAAGAAAAAACACTTTTCCTATGGAAACTAGGTCCTAACTATAACTACCTACTGGCGACCGCCAGTAGGTAATATATACATATATATATATGTATACATATATATATGTGAGTGTGTGTGTGTGTAAATATATATGTGTGTGTATATACATATATGTTCTGAGTATATATGTGTATATATATGTGTGTATATATATGTATATATGTATGTGTGTATATATTTATATCCCACTCACAGACCCACATGGACAGTCAGGCACCAACTCACAGATGTACATATGCATTGACACACACCCTCACAGACCCATGCAGGCACACACTGACACACTCACATACCCATGTAGACCCTCACACACCCACTCACAGATCCACACAGGCACTCACATACCCAGTCACAGACCCACAGAGACACTCACACACCCAGTCACAGACCCACACAAACACTCATACACCCACTCACAGACCCACTCAGACACTCACACATCTACTCGCAGACCCACAGAGACACTCACACCCTCATTCACAGACCCACTCAGGCATTCACACACTCAGTGACAGACCCACACAGGAACTCCCACTCCCACTCATAGACCCACTCATACTCACTCACAGACCTACTCACAGACACATACACCCACTCACAGATCCACGAGGCACTCACACAGCCACTCTCATACTCACAGAGGTACTCACACACTCACTCACAGACCTACACTGACACCCACACCACAAACACAGACACACACAGGCACTCACATACCCACTGACAGACCCACATACACATTCACACACCCAGTGACAGACCGGCACAGGAAAATTATATGCCCACTCACAGACACACTCACAGACCCACACACCCACCCACACGGCCAATCACAGACCCATGCAGGCACTGACAGACCCATTCATAAGCCAACACAGGCACTCAAAGACCCAGACACAGTCCCAAGCAGGTACTCACACACACATTTACAGACCCATAGAGCCACTCACATACCCACATAGGCACTGACACACCCACACAACATCTTGCACACTTACTCACAGAGCCAAAAATGCAATCTGATACCCACTGACAGAACCACACAGGCATGCACAGACCCACTGACAGAGCCACACAGACACTTACACATCCACTCAGAAATCTATGTAGGCACTGACAGACCAACTCACACACCCATGCAGGTACTCACAGAGCCAGCCACAGACATATGCAGGTACTCACACACCCAGTCACAGACCATGCATCCTCTTACATATCCACTTACAGACCCACAGAGGCATATTCACCCCCATTGACAGACCCACACTGGCACTCACACACCCACTCACAGTTCGATGCTGGCACTTTCACACCCACTCAGAGTCTCACATAGGCAGTCAAACACCCAATCACAGACCCACACAGCCACTCATGGACCCACAAAGGCACTCACAGACCTACTCATCCACTCACACATCGACTCACAGACCTATTCAAGCACTCATAGAGACACTCATATGCTCATGCAGGTACTCACAAACGTACTTGCAGACCCACTCAGACACCCTTATAACCAGTCAGAGACCCACTCAGACATGCTCACACCCACTAACAGACCCACTCAGACACTCACATACCTACTCACAGACCCACTCAGACACGCTCACACTGACACATACAGCCACTCACACACTCATCCTCTTAGGTTGCAGGTTACAGTTACAAAGATAAACCTTAGAAACAAAAAAAGAGGTTACAGATACAATATAGTTAGGAAACAACATTAAAAACCTTTGAGATTCACTGAAAAAAACCAAAGGTTACTGGGACATGAAAGTTAGGAAATGGAATTAAAAAAAGCTTTAGAAATTCACTGAAAAAAACAAAGGTTACAGGGACATTATAGTTAGGCTCAGATTGTGCACAGACAAAACCATAGAAATTCAGCAGTTATATTTACCTTAGCTAACTATAATGTGCACCCTCACTGATTGTGACCTCACTTTTACATCACTCATGACATGCTCAGTGACATGATTGATGACATCTCAAATGACATCACTCATTGAGCCAATGGAGAAGTGTGGCTCAATGGTTAGAGCGGCAGACCCTGATGCAGAGATCTGGCCCGGGACCAGGGTTCAATTCCTACCTCGGCGGGTCTAGGGCTCAATTTCCTCGGACCTGATAATTCTCGCCTCGGTGCCTATTCTAATCATGGGTCCCACTCTGCAACTCTGGGCAATAGCTTGCTTAATCTCCACAAAGGCCCCAACAGCGCTGGGATGCCTGGCTTCACCTTGGGGGTGCCCAGGAGTGGACATTTCACAGGGAAAAGCCAGGAAGGGTTCCACAGTGGTATGCGTACAGCGCCAGGACACCCCTTTGGGGGTATAAGTGCGCTTTACAAGTACAAATTTCATTTCATTTCATGACATCACTGATGATATCGTCCACAGAACCACCCACATATCCACTCTCACACCAACTCATAAACCCACTCACACACCCATACAACCACTCACACAGCTACTCACTCATCCATAGAGCTGCTCACACACCCACTCACCCATACAGCCCCTCACTTATCCATACACCTAGCCACACAGTCACTCACACAGCCACTCAGTCATCCATATAGCACTCGTACACCCACTTACTCACCTATACAGCCTCTCAACAGAACCACTCACTCACCCATACCACCACTTAGAAAACCACTCGCACAGCCACACAACCACTTACATACCCATTCACACATACATACAAGCACTCACTCGTCCACTCACTCATAGAGCTACTCACATGGACCTTCAGTCACCCATACAGCTACTCACAGACCCAGCCACCCACCCATACTGTCACTAACACAGCAACTCACTCACCTATACAGCCACTCACACACCCACTCACTCATCAATACAGCCACTCACATATCTACCCACTCACTCACCAATACAGCCGCTCACATAGCCACTCACTTACCCATACAGCTACTCACACACCCACTTATTCACTCCATACAGCTACTCACTCATTCATGTATTCACCCATACAGCCACTCACACACCCACACACACACTCATACAGCCACTCACACACAGATACACACAGTCACTCACATAATGCATGTTAGAAATAGTATTTAGCTTTTGTGGTACCTTACTAAATATGTTTAACACTCATAAACCTTTAGAAAACATTCACAATCACTGGATGATATCATCAGTGATGTCATTTGAGATGTCATCAGTGATGTCATCTGTCATGTCACTGACCATGTCATAAGTGATGAAATATGTGAGGTCATAAGCAGTGCATTGCAGGGGTGTAAGTTATAGTTAGCTCAGGTAACTACAAAAGCTGAGTGTCTATGGTTTTGTGCATGTACAATCTGAACCTAATTATAATGTCTCTCTAACTTTTGGTTTATAAAGAAAGAAAGAGTGAGAAATAGAGAGTTTTGTTGTAAAATATAAAGTAGTCATTAACTCATTATGCTCCCTATCAGCATGTGGCTGATGAAGTGTAAAAATGAAAAAAGTGAAACTCAAGGAAATCATCATTCCTCAACTTTTAGAACCAGTATATTCATCACAAATCTTATTTTTCTTCTAGTTATTTCTCATCTCATTCTTCTTTGTTATTTCCTCTGACTTTATTTTTCTAAATAAGAAAGATTTTCTATCATAACTGTTTCTCTCTAACCTTTGTTTTCTCTTCAGTTCAGCTAACCAGGGTTGCAAAGCAGAATCAGATCCACCAAATAAAGTAGAGGTGGTGTGGCCATGCAATATTTTTAGTGAACCTCTTTCAAGTCATGTGAGAAACCTCAGCAGGACATTGATTCTCTTTTCTGGGCAATTTGACTTGAATGTTAGTTAGGGTAAAGGGAAACAGGTATATTGGATGTTTACATATGAGATTTCTAATAATATAGAATCAAACGACAGGGCTTTAGTATGAACATGCTACGTATTGCTACTTGAACACAATGACTTTGTGGTGGTGTCCCCCTCTTTGCAAGAGAGAGTAAGTATGTCACTTTTGACTGAGAATTCAAGAATAGCACAGGTTTACAGAGGAAATCTGATTGCCATGAACTCATGAGTACAAGAAAAATGTGTGCATCAGCACATTTGTTCTCAGTGCACCACCACAGAAGGTACAAAGGTAGGGGATTTAAGAAAGGTGTGATTATGAATACCCTCCATCAATAAATTAGTAACTAGGTTTTCAGTTACAAAGAATAATGCTAGATTTTCTTACCTGAGGCAAATGTCTGTGGCATTGATTCACTCCATGTCTCAACAAGTTCCACAGGCCTGCCCTGTCATTGCTGCCCATTCACAAAACAGTTCTGTCCTTTCCAACATCTGACTACAAAAACCTGTACAGGATCAGCTGCACTTTACTACTCTCAGTTGACCACTAGGCTACAGTGAGCTACAGGGCAAACAGAGACTGACTAGCAAAGTGATTGTGACATGGATATAGCTTCCATAGTTCTAGTGAATTTAAAGTGCTACCAGGTATATCAGCAATAAGCAACGTATTGATATTCAGAAATACCCCTCACCTATATAAGGAGTAATGTGGGATTCTCTACATTACAACCCCTAATTACATTTTTTTCTAATGGATTTTCCACCCATCCTCTTTATGTTAATAGTGTGATATTCAATTCACTAATGGCAGACAGATTTTTTGATGTGTTAAGTGTTATATTTTCTTTTGCTTATCATTTACAGATTTTTCCATACGCTGCAATTGCCGTACACAGTTAAAGGGGTCTGGAATAACCATGAATTGCACAGTCCATTTTACATAACAGAACAGAGCAAGTACTAGGGATAATAACATTGACCTGCTCTTCTCCCACAAGGATAACACTTCCAGGCAGCGCAAAAGTCCACAGAGCCCCCTTTTGGTCTGCCGGCACTCACAGGTGCAGTTATCTGTAAACCTGCATGCCATATGCATTGCTATCATAGTAAGGTGTCCCAGGAGATGATGTTGAACAGAATGGTAATTGATTGGAGAAGTCCTGCACAATCCCTGTAGTCCTATTATATTTATTTGTCTTTAAAATCTCCACCAAATGTAAAGTAACATTTCATCACAGGAACTGACAGTCATCTGGGATCTTATGTTGTAAAAACTTGTTTTTGCACATAATTGACCATCGGGGGATCTGAATATCTTATAAAACCTGGTGTAAGGACAGAAGAACGTTTAATGGCAACAATAAACCTGCCAGTTTTTCTCTAAATAATATATACGAATGTTGAAATGTGACTGTTTCACAACATTTACTATTAGGATAAGATTTTTAATGTTGGTATATATTTTTGATCATTTTGATTTTTTTGGAACATTAAGGAATTTCACCAGGTGCTTCATTATTTCAAAACTGCTTCAATGATCTGACAACTGTAAGTATTGTGATATGGTTTTCTTTGGTTATTCATTAGCGACAAAACAGTAATTAATGTCACACTTTACGTCTGTGAGGAAACACAGAGGGGCAGCTTTACAAGCCCCCTGCGCCACTTTTGCGTCACTTTTAACATGGGAAAAGTGACGCAAAAGTGGCGCAAGGGGCTTGTAAATCAACCCCAGGTTCTGTAAATATTTTACAGGAAATATCAACATTGTCTGCATTGGTTAATATTAAGATTGTTGTTTGCTTAGAAATGTCTTGAAATCTACCAAGACAAATTCAAATGAATCATAGAAACTCGAGTGAATTAAGTCATTAGACAAGAGACCCAAAGCTTAGCTTTCTGCTACATCTATTCATAGATATGGTGCTAGAAATGCAGCAACGGTACGTAGGTTACCACAACCTGTGCTGGAACTAGGCCAGCTAAGGGCCCTGAATCAATCAGCAGGAGATGAGACTTTGAGTCAGATCTCCCACCTGGTCATTAATCAACTATTATAGACAGATACAAGCATTATACTCTGTTATACAGATGTACCACATACTGACACGGGCGTAGGGGATACTCGCCTCCTGAAACTGCTGCAGAAGGAGCTGAGATTGCCAACGTCTTCTGCACACGTCACTGAACAGCCTATCTGGTAAATACATTGCACAATTACAGACCTGCAGTAACTTACAAGATGATTTGAATGGATGCTATGCCAGTCCGTTTATGGACAGATTGTGAATGAAATGGAAATGATTGCGACCCCCACTTTCTAGTGTTGGTCAGAGCCCACCTATCAGCTCTCTTGCTTGGTTTGCAGTTTCGGTGAAAAAGAAGCATCTTCTAGCATAACAAACGTATGAATGAACTTTGGATTAAGATATTACCAACACAAAAAATGTGCTGTATTCGATTTGCAGCTCCTCCTTGCTTCCATTCGCTAATCCAACCTGTTTATCTCAATCTTATTATCATTTGCTCGTCCTCCTGTTTACTTTCCTCCCAGCTGTCAGTGGATGGGACAGCATAGATCAGGCAGCCTCAACATTCCAGGGCTTTTTTACCTCCCTTCCGCTGAATATTCCATTTTTATTTAACCATGCCTCAAATATCCTTTTGCACACTAACATTACAAATTCCATTGCCTGACTGTCTTTTAAAATAACTGTTGTTATACCTTTCTAACTCTCAGTGCATACACATTGTATTCCACCCGACAGACCCCTGAGACAGGACTCAAATTCAAAGACCACTAAACAAAAGACAGTAGAGCTAGCTAGCTATTTCCGGGGTGAAAATAGTCCAGTCCTCCGCCTCTAGAGATATATCTCCACCGCCCTCCCCTTGTGACGCTGTCCAGATACAAAAAGGGGTCTCTGGCCACAAATTGGGGCAATCCGTTTATACTGAAGACTTTTTGTGAGGCAGGCCCAGTCTTTTAAAACCATGACTGATGAGAACATAGGAAGCTATGGCATCCTGCAACATATCTATCAGACATGCTCAATGGACTACATTCCTTCCTATGACATAGCTTTGGGGATCCATGAACAGACTCTGTATGCAACATTATTTGATACCTCTCTAGTTACAGTACCGGCAGCTCATTTTCCTGCCCCTTATTTACAAGAACAGGAAAAGCCACCCTGCTTGGCTTTTCCTGTCCTTGTAAATACAGCCCCTTTACACGCAGCACTTTCCGTGAAAGGGGCGTTCCATGGGTTTTGCTATGGGTGTTCCCACGCAACACCCATAGAACCTGACACATTTCCAGATTTACGAGAAATCGTAAACCTGGAAATGCGCCTCAATGCTACGCCCCCCCATGGGAGGCACAGGGAGGCGCAACAAGGAAATATGTATTCATTTCTCCTCGTTTTTTTCCTCTTTCTATGTGGGCTGCATTCTGCAGCACATATAGAACGAGGAAATCAACTCTGGTGATTGTTTATTTACAGGAAGGTGTCCATCCTGCACATAAATAATCATTAAAAAAATGACATTTTGCTTGTTCTATGTGTGCTAATTCAGCACACATAGAAGTTGTAAAACTCCATTTCAGATTGTTCATCTGCAGGAAGGGAACTCTTCCTGCACATAAACAATCATCCCCATGACGCAGGCATCCTTGCACCATGGTGCAAGGGTGCCTGCGTCGGCACATGGCAGCCCATTGTGTGCCAGCGCGGGGGAGAGCAAAGGAATACAACATATTATTGTAAATACGTTGCATCCCTGTGCTTTGAAAGTGCTGCAGCGTGGCGCAGCCAAAGGGCATGCGGTGCTGCACTGCTGCACTTTCTAGTAAATGAGGCCCTGAATTTCTGCTATCGTTCTTAAAGAAAACAACAACATTTTACTTTTCAGTCACAGAATCATGAGCATTTGCCCCACAAAATTCAAACTATCAACATTCAGTTAGATTCAGTTAGTTTCAATAGCTTAGGTAAACCAGTACAGGTTCTTGAATTGTTAGACAAAATATGCCATCTCTCAAAACGATGGGGCATATTTACAAGGGGATATAACCACCAGAACACCACTTTTAGCGAAACTCTGGTGGCAATGTCCCTTTGTCCTTATTTACAAAGCGGCGTTAAGCCACTTAGCATGGCTTAACGTTGACTTGTAAATAAGGTCCCTTTTTACGCTTCACCTAGTGTGAAAAGGGCGTGCAATGGGTGTTGCAGTGGGTCTTCTGCCGCAACACCATTGCTTTTTGATGCTGCCCATATTTACAAGGCAGGGCAGCGCCAAAAACTCAGAGCAGGGAATATCTGGTCTTAAACTGGTGATACGAGGAGAAGTTATTAATTTCTCTTCGTTTTTTGCACTTTCCATGTGTGCTGCATTTTGCAGAACACATAGAAAGACCAAATCGTCGTTCAAGATTGTTTATGTGCAGGAAGATGCCCCTTACTGCACATAAACAATCGTCCCTGCAGATCAGGCACCCTTGCAACATGGTGCAATGTTGCCTGCGCTGGCACTGGGCAGCTTTATTAGCTCTAGGGGACACACATGGGTGCACCGTATCTTTGTAAATAAGGCACACCCCTGCATTTTAAAAATGTCGGAGAGCGGCGTTTCCAGTTGTGGTGCAACACAGCACTCCAACATTTTGTTGTAAATATCCCCCTATGTTTCTCCATTTTCAAACCCTTTGGCTTACTTCAACAAGGTTGCGTATCAGTACTAAATGATATTTTCTAACACATGTAAGCAACAACTTGCTCAAAACGTACATGAATTTTGGCTAGCTCTTTTTTATTCCCAAGACTTTTCTTAAGTCTATACATATGTATATATATTTCTCTTTGACATGAATATATTTACCATAAGGAAGAAAATGGCAAAGTAACTTTCTGTTCTATGAGTCAGGAACGAGCTGAGGCTCCTCATTCGTGAAAACCTATGGTTCTCTGACCTCTTAATCAAGCAGGGCAGCAGTGACTTTGACAGGCAGGAACCGATGATTTATGATGGCGCTCAAACTTCATCAAACTCTAAATGATCCACTTGGTTTTATCAGGGGAAGCAGCCAACATGTGAAGTATACTCCCAGAATTAAACCCATTTGGTCCCCCACCCATCACTTCATTTATTTGAATATTTTTGTCAATGGTGCATGGATGTGCTTTGCATAGACATTGAAGATTTAGGGAAACCGGCCAAGGTGGTGTTCCCACAGTCAATATTCAAGATAATTAGTGATTGTGCTGTGTATCTGAAATTGTCTGGAGCAATCAAGTTCTTCATTTTGTTAAGAAGGTGCAGATGGTACATTGCCACTTTTTAGATTTTTGATGTCCTTGGTGAAGTTCATAGAGCTATTAAGTGAGAACCCATGAGATTTTCCAATTGGCGAGAAATGTGGTATTATAATTAAGGGGGCTAATTCCTTCAATCAACTTTGTACAATGGGTGAGGATTATTTGATTCAAAAGAATGAGTTCTGTCTTGTTTGCGTTCAATTTCAAAGAGAATACATTATTCAATAAATCATCTGTTGAAGGTAGTCTATCAGTTTGCTGTTGTTTATGGAGTTAGATATCGTAAAGAAGAGTTTTGAAATGGAGAAGTACTATTATTGTGTTATGTTCTCCACTTTTTCTTAAAACTAATGCATTCAGATTATCATCTCATTATCTAAGTTATGCATTCAGAAAGGAGTGGAAACAATGATATAAATGTAAACAACAAATACAGCTTCCTTTGAATCACAAAATACATCTTAATGGGTATGCTTAACTATATATGGACACAGATTTACAGACTCACCTTCTTAGTACAGGATTCCTCATAACATTTCATCATTATAATCTTTTATTTTTAAAAATCACAAAGAGTATTTGTTTAGAAGACATGGGAACAAAATAAGAGGTACCATTTATTTGCTCATTTACATAAACACATCAATAGCAATCTCCATACTGTTTATCTAAACTCTGTTGTTAAAAATCAATGCATCATTGTAAGAAATTACTTCATAAAAATAATATGCATAGAATGAACAGTAATCTATTTCCTAAGAAATTAATGCATTGTTTTGAAAGCCAGAGATCTTCATATTTTGAGGGAGACCTGATAGTCTCCCAACAATCATAATTACTTTCTTGTATAAAAAGTTTCAAAGAGATCCAACTTCTTAGAAACCATGGTATTACCCACAGAATGTAAACAGAATGATACTGTTTTGATATATCGTCCATTTAGTTAGTGCACCACACTGAACACCTTAATGTGTGCCTCCTATTGTGTTAGCTATGAGCACCATCACAGTTGCTCATGATTCGCCTCCGTCAGGAGGCCATCTCAGTAATCCTTATCTTAAGGTTTGAGGTGCTTGACCCACAATAGCAGGCGTATTTATGAGATCAAGAAATTAAGTACAGTGCCTTCAATGCCTATTCTGGTTGAGAGGATGTCCAGTAAGACAGGTAACTTACAGTGCCAAACATTGCTGCTAAGTGTAGTAGACAGCATTCTCTTTCATCTAGTATGATATATTAGTAACATATTTAATTGTACATTTTATATAAATTCAATTGATGTTCTCTCCTCTAGATCTTCTTCTTTTGGCTCCTTTCTTCCTACATATTCATGTTTCGTTTCTTACCTTTAATTGAAAATCTGAAGTCATATTTTTCCATTTTATTATCAATAATATCTGTGCTAATCTAATGTGATTTACAGCTGTCGCACAGTGACACAACCACTCTCTCTTTCATTAAACTTTTCTAAAATGCAGATGAGCTCATCATACTCTCTGAGATGGGCAGTCGTCATTTTCCTCCTTCATTTTCCATCTATTATTTCTCATCCAATGTGTCACTGGAACCAAGCTCTACCCTACTGATGAGCCCGTAGCTAGGGCAAAACCAGTCCTGAGTTGCTTGTGTTTCAGTTCAGGGAGGACCTGGATTGGCAGTTAGTGCTGGATTGTTCTGACTGGAGCAGGTTCAAGACTGATTTGTATATAGCAGAGTCCTAACTGAGGTGAAATGGTTTGCAAAATAACAATGGATTGAGATGTGGCCCTGAATAACTACGAGTTGCTGATATTAATCCAAGCATTGCATCCATCACTTTTTTGTATACTTTGATAATCTAGGCATCTAAGGCATAGACCTGGTTAAATTGGGGAATTGGAATTACGATTGATAAGTAGAAGGAATTTCTATTTTATGCTTTACTACCTCTAGTCCATCTCCAATCATCATAATTATCATCAGAGTTTAATTTAATTGACAACAGTCATAGCAAGACACAAAATAATTAAAGCATCCAAATCTTCCTACTGTGCAGCAAACACACTTTAAAAAAATGGTACTTCATAATGTATATATATAGAACAATGTCAGGGCCACAGGACATAACCTACAGACTAAAAAGAGTGCATCAACTTTCTAAAGCGCTACATCCTTTGTTAGAGCACTCTTCCAGAAAATTTGCAAATGTCTCCTAGCATTGCAAGCAGCCTGTTAAGGATAGTGTTGAAATATTTTTAATATTTGCTATGTTGAACTGTGTAGGTATTTGGGCTATGCCGAATCTTTCTTTTTCTCTCAGATGGATTGCCTCATGTATGACAAGTCTAAATTATGGATAATTTGAGCTTGCAGTCACTATACAGTGTACAACAAAATACATGGAAAGGAAAAAAATTGATACAGTTACAAGAAAGAATCTGGGTATATCTTAAAAAAAACTAAGGTTATCAGAAATGCAATTATTAAAGTAGGACTTACCTGATAAAATATAATAAAAACAAAAATATTAATAAAACGCAGTCTGGATCAATGGCCTTCCTACATAATAATGTCCATCACACATTGAGTAAAAAAACTATCATGTTACAATGCTTACCATAAAAACTTAATACTGCTGCCTGCTTAATGCTAAAAATCAAAGATAGATCAGTAAACCCAGTAAACATGATATTCAGTGCTACCTGCTCTCACCCCTGCATTTCAAATAGTATGGCCCTCATTTCAGAATCAGTAGAAATTGCACTTTGGCACTTTGGATTTACTGGTCAAAGCAGGATTATAACAAACGTTAAAAAAAAACATATCCCTGATTTTTCACTGCATGGACATTACAGTAGAAAAATACTGCAGAAATGTCTAAATGGAACTTGGTCGAAAAATTATGAACTTTCAATGACAATGAAATATTTTTCAGGCGTGGCACATGCTACAACTTGGAATCACAAGATATTCACTCACCCCGTAGTGTCGCATGCACCAAACCTTGGTATCAAACAGCTGAGTAACATCCTATATGCAGACAATCTGCTCTTGTTAAGCAACACCTGGGTAGGCCTGCAAAGGTTGATTAATAGGCTTGATGAGTACTCAGCTAACAATCAGTTGGAAATCAACCTTAAAAAGACCAAAGTTATACCCCTAAAGAGACGAAAAGTGAAACGGGGAAATGGCACCTAAATCGGCCTAATATTGATGAA
This sequence comes from Calotriton arnoldi, assembly GCA_963921515.1. NCBI lineage: Eukaryota > Metazoa > Chordata > Amphibia > Caudata > Salamandridae > Calotriton > Calotriton arnoldi. The sequence goes on along the minus strand of CAWUFW010014822.1, from coordinate 100,539 downwards.
GTTGCAACCTACACGTATCTAGGTTTGAACTGGACTCAAGGAGTGCCTTTGCTGCACAAAAAAAGATATCACAGCAAAAGCTGAAGCTTCAAATTTTGCCTTTTCTAATTTGCGGAGAAGTTTGTGAGGTCACAATCTAAAGGCACTGATAACAGCAATCAAATCAAAATTGATTCCCACAATATCATATGAAGGTGAGATAATTCTGGGTGAAGCTTTTAATACAAATGTATAAACAGATGTTTCAGATACCAAAGTCTGCCTCCCAGGCTCAAGTAAGATTGGAAGTTGCCTTGATAAAACAAACACTGGTCAAACAAGGGGCTTTTGTTTAAATGTTGTCATCAACTGTGGAGTGCCTCGGAGGGATCACTGGCTAATCTTGCTTGGACAGAGATAAATCTGACAAGGGGGAAGGGTCAATTTGCCAAATACCTACAGAAAGGTATAGAGAATCTTGGTATCTTAGATTTATGACAACTGAACACGAGTGACAACATCTTCAAGAAAACTTTGAATAAATGCATACAGCAGAAAAGCCGCCTGAAGGATGAACCTATTTTGGCAAATCGAGGGCATGGGTGGTAATTAAAAACTCTTATAACATTAGTAAGGAACAACCCTACATTGAGGCAGTACTGTCATTGGCGATCAAGTGGGAAGTGATAAAGATGCGATTTGGATGTCTTCTAACACCCGATTTTATACCCAAGTGGCAGAAGACTGCCAGCAGGAAGATGCATTATGTTGTCTGTTTCATCAAACAAAAGAAACGTTTATGCATGTATTGTGTGTGTGCTCCAACCTGCTAGTACATCGGAGGTCACTGCTGTGTAGAGAGTTCTTAGCTTTAGAAGTTAGAAGAAGTAGGTCGGCTGTCATAAAGGCTTTAAGTCCTCAGAACCTTATGCTGGACATACGACTGGTGCAATTTTTAGCAATGTCCAATAATCAGGTAACAACATCTTAAACTGAGACTACAGCCTGAAAGTGTTTCTAATTAATGACTTGCTGCTAGGGAGTGAACAACAGAACTATGGACCCCAATCCCAGAGTTGATGTGCCCTCAACTCTGTTTACCGTTGGATGCTAAACACTGATTAGTTCAAACAAAGCTCATGGGAAAAGATCTATTATTTATGCTTGTTTGTACAGGAACCCTGCCCCTTATCGCGTCAACAGTTGGGTGCCAAGTATTGATTAGGTTTAGCAAAGTATTATGGTGTATTTATGAGAAAGGATTCAATATTATTTATGTTTGATTGCACAGTAAATGTTCTTTTGCACAGTTATGTCGATGTTTGCACAAGGCATTGTATAATGTTTAGTGCGTGTAACCGTAACCAGGTAGTTTTAAACTGTTCATGCCGCTGTGCACAGTAAGCCTTTGATATTTGCATGCTGCACCGGTTTTATGACCCTCTCAACCAGGTTGTTTTAATCTGTTCATGCCCCTTTTGCACAGCAAGCCTCCTTATATTTTATGACCCTCCATGTGCCTTGGACTGTAGACTTTTTATGCTTTTCCTAATAGTGTGTCTTTCGATGTATGCATAATGCACTTTCCGCATGATCCCCTTGTGCACAGCTATAGGATGTACGAAGGTCTTGAACTTAAACTGTTCAAAGTTTCTTTATTATTACGATGTATGTACAGTATGTTTTTAGATGCTGGCGCTATGCACCTTTGTATGATCCTTTGTTGCTCAGACAGACTGAAGTAGAAGTTTATTGATTATAAATGTATTGTATTAATGACTAAGTTGTGGCTCTGTGTATGTTTATGGTTTTTATTAACTAGTAAACTAATAATAATAATAATAACACATTCACCCCGGAGTAAGTGAAAGCCACAGTATTGGTATTTCCAGGTGCAAAAATACATCATGGGTTCTCAACAATCATCCCAATGAGGACCTAAAAGTTACACAGATGACAGTTAGATTTATCAAGCCATGCCAGGCCACCTTGCGTGGTCTAGCATGGCTTGATAAATCTAGAGTAACGCAATGCAGCACAACGCAAATCACTGCATTGCTTTTCTCTGCCCTAGAAAGAAGTGCCATGAGTGGAGTCTGGGTGTTCCCTCGCATCCACCCGTGGATTTTGGCCCAATCCCAGATTTACCATTACTGGTAAACCTGAGTGTGAGAAAGTAACCATTTTGCCCTGATCGCCCCCATTTTTTGACTGATGCGGGTGGCTCTACTTAAAAGTTTCGGACCATATACCTTTAAGTCCCTATTATATGATAAGGCATGCAGGTGTAGAGACACCAGTGGATTTAATGCACTTAAGTGTGCACTGCTGTGGTGTCTGCTGTCATTTTAAAGCCTGCCCTGCCTTGCAGGCTGGTTTTGAAATGAAACTATGTCCTAATTCGACTTTGGAATTAAAAGTTCTTCCAAAGCCTAAAACTATCTTTTTATTGCATCTAAGTCACCCCTAAGATTTGCTCTATGTGCCCCAAGGGTAGGGCTGCACTTTCAAGGCTTCACAAAGAGAGGACTTTGCCTGACTTAAAAGATCAAGGAGTGACTTCCTGATCAGAAACAGGAATAAAAATGCTGGAAGAAGTCACCAACATCACCTCCAAAAAAGACAAGCCCAGCTGACCAGCTTCACCTGAACTTCACTGGATTTGTCCAGGTGCATTGTGAGAATTGTAGTCCCAAACCCCCAACAAGTAAATCAGAGCTTCTGGAACCTTGGCTGGTGTTGTGACCCTGTTCTTTTAGAAGAAGTTCTGAAAGTTTGGGAACTTTCTGACAACTTTTTAACAAAAGCTCCGTTAGTCTACTGACCTCGAATGCGAGAGTCAAGCCAGCCACGTCAAACAGTGACTCGACCTGACAGTGCAGGTTTGGCCCGCTGAAAGCTCTGGAGATGTTCCGTATCGATGATGAAGACAACGACCTCCAGGACTCACAAGGCATCACCCTACAGCACGCCACCGTTCTCGAACTGAAATCCAGATTGACGAAGCTGATCGCTCAACATCGAGAGAAAAAGCTCCAATAAAGTGACTCAGTCAAAAGGTAAAATCTTGACCAGGCGCTAACACTCATCGTTGCCAGCCCACACTCCATCACGGTCAGCCTAAAACTTTGATTTTGTCCTATTCCAGCGTGACCAGATAGCTGCAGTTGCCGCTTTTCACTTTTAGGTGCCAGAAAGCACATCTTTAAAAATTCATATCTCTGGTTCCCTACACTGGATTTTTGTCGTTTTAGTTTCATTTTAAAGATAACAATATTTTCTTTGTTTATTAACTGGTGTTGGAATTTTACTGTGTTTTGTGTTTTACTTATTTTCTGTTTTGGTGATATTAAATGCTTTACACACCTGTCTCCTAAGTTAAGCCTCTCTGCTCGTCAGCCAAGTTACCAAGGGGTGTGCAAGGATTAATTTAATGAGACTTGACTGGACCTTATTTGTAATTGTGGTGTTATTATTACCACTTTCCAACATTTGGTGGGCTGTGGTGGGATCCAGAACATGTGTTTAATAACACCATTCAGCATTTAAGTGAGGCAATTAAAAATCATATGAATTGATCTATTGCAAATTTTTATTATTTTAATTTGGACTAATATTATTTAATTAATATTTTTTCTAAATTCTTCTAATTCAATTTTTGCAGCAGTTATTTGTGCGTGACCCAAAACTTAGTGATACCATTGAGCTTGATCTGGCTAGCCTGCCCACACTCACTGTCGTAGGACTTAGGTGGTTGTGTAGGGCTAGGGAATTAACAGCTTCCACCAATACTAGGAAAGCAGAGCAGGTGAAGTCCCTTATAGCCTGGGCATAGGTCCAGCTAGCAGAGACATCCTCTGGGACAGAGAGGATCCAGAAGTAGAAGGGAAGGCTGACCACTCCAATCTCCAGGAGAAGGAGGAAGAACGCCTGTCGACTTACTCAGTAACTGCGGTCTTGCCTAAAGCTAGTAGTATGAGAGGATCCCCTACACGTAGAGTAGAGCTGTCCCTCAGGGAGAGAGAGCTGGAGGCCGATTTAGACTATTTAGCTTTAGAGGCAGAAAAGGTGGCCCTCGTCAAGAAATAGGCAAGGGAAGAACAAAGAGATGGTGGCAGCAAAGAAGAGGTAAAGGTGTTCAGGGGTGGTGTCTTTGACCAAAGGCTTCCCAAGTGGATTGTCCCTTAATATCAGGAGGGTGATTGAATAGATAAGTGGCTGACAGAATGTGCGAGGGCCCTTTGGATGAGGAGAGTGAGCTCTCAATACATGGGTTCACTCCTGTGGTATTCATTCCAGTAGCTGAGAGGGATAAGCTCTTCACCCTAGAGGAGGAGGAAGCTGAGTCCTACTCTCACATGAAGCGATGTCTTGTCAGAAGATTTGGTCTCATCCCTGAGCAGTATAGAATGAAATGTAGGGACACCGAGAAAGCCAGCACCTAATCTTGGGTTGACTTTATAGACATCTCAGTGAACCACTAGAGAACTTGATTCAGGGTAACCAGGTAAGTACGGATGAGGGGCTCTACAATTTGTTCATGAAGGAGCACATTTTAAGCCATTGTCCCTCAGAGAAGTTACACCAGTATTTAGTTGATTGTAAACTGTCTAGTCTCAGGGAACTGGGTGAGAAAGCAGATGAGTGGGTTTACACCAAGGTCACCAAGAAGAACCAGGTAGGTGATCAAAAGAAAGGGAAAGCCCTGGGTTACCAAGATAAAAAAGTCAATTGTGTCCTCTAAAGGTTCACAAGCACCTGCACAAGGAGGGGGTGTCCCTGAGCCATTCCACTTGCAAGGGTGTTGACACTTGGATTATTAGTAGTGGCAAATGTATATCTTCCACTGGCAATAAAGCAACTAACACAGTCCAGGGTTCAGAATAGGTCTTAGAAAATTATTCCCATGATCAACCCTTGGTAGCTTGGCTGCAAGCAGGCAGGCTTAACTTCAAAGACAGGTATCTAAAGCATATAAAAACACAAATTCAGTAAATAATTAAGACACAAAAATCAAAATGTTTTATCTTATCGCGGTAGGTCTAGGCCAAAGTATTGACCTTCTGACTTGGAAACTTTTCTGGAGCTTTTCTTCCTGGGGTCCCTCGAAGCTCTCAATCAGTCCGAATTCGGCGAGGGTTCGCCAGTTTGCCTTGCAACAAGCTCCCTGTCCAACTTATGGAAGTCAGACCTTTGGAGCTTTCCAGTGGGATGAGCCAGAGATCCAGGCCGGCTCGTGGTTGAAGGTGGGCAGCTTGGCTATCGTGGTTGGTCCTGGTCACCTTTTCTACATTCAGACTTAGAAACTTTGACAGAGCTTTTTCTTGCAAGGTCCCTCAATGCTCTTCACCAGGCCAGATTCGTTGAGGGTTCGCAGGCTTGGTTTTCAGCTTACTCCCGGTCAAACCCTGGAAGTCAGACCTCTGAAGCTTTTCAGTCGGACGAACCTGGGCGGCAGGCCCCGATTGAGGTTGAGGGTCACCGGCTTGGCTGGCCAGGTCAAGATGGTCCACTTATGGAGCTTTTTTCCAAAGCTGCTCCAAACTTCTGGAACTTCTTCCTGAAGTTCCTCAAAGGGTCTCAAAGTGTCCAAAACTTACTCCAAGGGTCTGGAAGCACCAGGATGGTCCATGAAAATGTGGGACTTCAGTTCCCACAATCCACTTGGACAAAACCCTTACAAATCAACTGGTAGTACTCCCGGCTGAGGAGTCTTGGTGGTGATGTTCCAGGTGAGTTCTTATAACCTGTAGCTTGCAAGGAGTCCTCTCTTCAGTACTTTTGAAGCAAGGTAGTCCACAGGGCTGTAGTTCTAGATTGTGCAACAAGCGCAGTCTTCACAGTGCAGGGCCTTGTTGGTGCAAATCAAACTTATCAGCATGGACCCTTCTTCTTTCTTGAGTTTCAAGCAGCAGATCTGAGAGGCTCTGCCCCTCTCAGATACTTATTCCAAGTTCTCTGGGTCAAACAGGAGGGCACTCCTGTCCAATGAGGTGCAGGGCAACATGCCAGGGTATGACCACATTCTCCAAAGTGTGGCCCTATTTCCTCCCAGAGAGCACATTTTCTCCAAGATTCATCATGGCTGACTATCCAGCAGGGAAAGAAGAGCTGGCTAAACACACCTCAGGATGACTAATCTCCATATTTTCACCCCCTTGCATCTGCTCATTCCTGCCTTAATCCTACCATCTGGCTAGGTTCAAAGAGGAGAGGTGTAAATAAAACTGGTTTCTTCCGCCTGTCTCCTCCTCCTTCCATTGAAGAATATTGTTTACGACCCCCTCCCGCTGCTCTGGCATTCCTATGTAGCAGAACCCTTCCCTCGCACAAGATCTGTCTAACCCCAGGGGCTCTTTTTCACCTCATCAAAGGAGCCTGGCTAACCCACTTGACTCTGACCAATCAGGACAAACCAATGGAAGGGTGAATTGTGGCTTACTGACAAGAAAGTCTTATAACTTCTTGTCTGTACCATATTTTTGGATTTATCAATACCATTTTAGGAAGTCCTTGAATGTTATTTTAATGATTCTCCTAGCGGGAATTATTAGTTAATAACTTCTTGCCATGTTAACCCATGTGGCAGTAGATTTGCAATGGGAAAAATGACTTGGCCATTTCTCCAACACCAGGGCTTATAAAAACATAATTAATGAGGACCCTGTCTATATGTACAGGACCCTCAACCCCTGGAAAACCTAGGGGAGACTTTAGGGGTTCTGAATATTAAAAAATATTGCAGATCCTCCCTCCACAGTGCTCCTAGCACAAAAGTGGATTTTGTGAAGAACTTCACCACGATGTTGAGAGTGAAATGTGCAATTTCACTTACCCCAGGGCATCTAGAACTCATTTTATAATGGTTCTCTTTATAAATACCTGACCTCCCACCCCTAGGACACCTAGGAGAGACCCTGGGGGTACCTAATATGCCCAAACTTTGTAGTTTATTAATTTGTAAGTGCCCCAAACACCAAAGTCGAGTTGGGGCTCTATTTGCATTTTAAAAGCAATCCTGCAACACAGGGCTGCTTTTAAACTGACTTCAGGCCTCAGCAGTGCACACATGCAAGTGCAGAAAGGGCTGCTGGCCTCTAAACTGCCATGCCCTATTATATAGTAGGGACTTTAAGGTCATTTTGATCCCCCTGCCCTATTATGTACTAGGGCCTTATAGGGGAGGTACTGCTAATCAATGGGGTACCCTAACCCATAGTGTACCCTAGTGTATATAGGTGTTCACACTGTATCCTAAGTGTCTCTTTCAGCATAGCACTGGCCATAGACCTGGTTAGGCAGAGCCCAGGGTCAGTCAGAGTCAGTTACCACCAGTACCAGTCAGCAAAAAGTTGTGGGGTACACAGGGCACAGGATGGCTTTGCAACAAAGGGGAAGGGGTATCTGGGTAAGTTCTTTGACCCTACAAAGGCAGGTAAGTGTTTTGACTGCATGCAGCCAAGACACAAGAGAGGAGGTGCTGTCTGTTCCACGAAGCCCCCACTGGTGGGTAGTCCCAGGGGATTGCTAGTGTCGGAGTGGGGGTGGAAGATGACACAGAGATGGGGAGGGGTATACAGAATTAACCTTAGTTTCCATGAGAGGATGGAAGTTGCAGCCCTGGCAGCCTTACCTCCAAGCAGGAAGAAGTAGAGGCAGAGGCCTAAAGTCAACAGTACTGAGGTTAGAGGCTCTGAGAGATACAGGAGCCAGTGTGACCACGGTTGTGGACAGACTGGTTTCTCCATAGCAGATCCTACCTTGTGTATTCCATGGGCTGGGAATGGGGAGGTTTGACTGGCCCTAAGAAGGTAGTTGTGTCTCCTGCCCTCCCAGTAGTGTCTACTGGAAAATTATCTTGAAGCTTCTGACTGATCAGGGGTAGAAAGGAAGGTCCATGCGTTGATGCTGGACCTCCCTGAGTGGGTATGTGCAGTAACTAGGTCACAGACTGCAAATCAGGGGAGTGCTGAATACTTGGACCCTGGAACAATGGGCCAACCCTCAAAGAACAAGAGAAAGGCCATAGGGTTTGGTGAGCCAGCCCAAACAACTCAAGAGGTCCAGGAATAATCCAACCCTGAGTGGGAGGATCTGGCTTCTGATGCAGGGATTCCACTCCTGCAAGATCTTTCTGACTTGGTAGAATTGCAAGGAGCCGGTAAACCCACAAGAGAGGAGATGTGTCAGGGACAAAGAGGGTGTCCCACTCTAGAGGGCCTGAGTTAGACTGCCTCTGGGCAAGAGCAGGGTGATGTCAGTGGGTCCCTCAGGGGGGTACTGGGAGGATGGAGTTCTCTTTACTGAAGCAAGGGGCCCCAAACCAGGGGCATCCAGGAAAGTGGTGGTCACCCAGAAGTATAGGCCATTTCTCCACAATTTGAACCATGACATCCCCTTGGTGAGACATTCAGGTCAGACCAAGACCTGAAATAGCTGGTCAAATATTCTATCTGTCCAGCATGTCTGCTAAAGTAAAGGAGTTCTGTAGCTCCTGTGTCTCCTGTCAGGCCAGTAGCAAGGCAGGGGGCAAGCGAAAGGCTCCTTTGATACCACTGCAAGTGGTTGGGTCTCCCTTTGAGAGGGTGGGGATTGACATTGTTGGTCCTCCAGAGCCACCAACTGCCTCAGGGAAAAGATGTATCTTGGTGGTAGTGGACCATACCACCAGATATCCAGAGGCAATTCCTCTCAGAATGGTCACTGCTCCCTCAGTGGACATGGCCCTACTTGGTGTCTTCACCAGAGTGGGTTTTCCAAAGGAGGTCATCTCAGACTGGGGACTAGCTTTTATGTCCGCCTATCTGAATAAGATGTGGGATGAATTTGGTTTTACCTACAAGTTCACCCCCCCATATCATCTCCAGACCAATGGTATGTTCAATAAGACCCTGAAGGGCATGATCATGGTCTTGTCTGACAAGCTCAGGAGGAAATGGGGTATTCTTCTCCCATGGCTGCTGTTTGCATGAAGGGAAGTGCCACCAAAAGGGTTTGGTTTGAGCCCCTTTGAGATACAGTTTGGGCACCCTGTAAGAGGGCACTAGTGTTTGGTGAGAGAGTCTTAGGAGAAGCATCTCAAGGAATCCAAGCAGATTGTGCTGGACTATGTGCTGGGCTTGCGGTATTGCATTAAGGACAAATGGACTGGGCCCTATCCAATTTTGGTGTATTTATTTATTCAATCAATCAATCAATCAGACATTTGTAGAGAGCACTAATCACCCATGAGGGTCTCAAGGCGCTGAGGGGGGGGGGGCGGGAGTGCAGCTACTGCTCGAACAGCCAGGTTTTGAGAATTCTCCTGAAGGTCAGCAGGTCCCGGGTCTGATGCAGCTGGGTGGGTAGGGTGTTCCAAGTCTTGGCGGCGAGGTAGGAGAAGGATCTGCCGCCGGTGGAGGTTCTGTGGATGCGTGGGACAGTGGCGAGGGCGAGGTCGGCAGAACGAAGCTGGCGGTTCGGGGTGTAGAAGGAGAGACGTTTGTTGAGGTATGCTGGTCCGGCGTTGTGGAGTGCTTTGTGAGCATGGGTGAGGAGCTTGAAGGTGATCCTCTTGTTGACTGGGAGCCAGTGCAGGTCTCTTAGGTGGGCGGTGATGTGGGTGTGGCGGGGTATGTCGAGGATGAGGCATGCAGAGGCGTTCTGTATGCGTTGGAGTCTTTTCTGGAGCTTGGCCGTGGTTCCTGCGTAGAGGGCGTTGCCGTAGTCCAGTCTGCTGCTGACGAGGGCATGGTTGACCGTCCTTCTGGTTCCGGTGGGGATCCATCTGTAGATCTTGCGGAGCATGCGGAGGGTGTTGAAGCAGGAGGAGGAGATGGCATTGACTTGCTGGGTCATTGAGAGCGATGAGTCCAGAATGAACCCCAGGTTGCGAGTGTGGTTGGTGGGTGTGGGTGCAGCTCCCAGGGAGGCTGGCAACCAAGAGTCGTCCCAGGCGGAGGGGGTGGAGCCGAGGATGAGGACCTCTGTCTTGTCTGAGTTAAGTTTCAGGCGGCTGTTCTGCATCCAGTAGGCGACGGCCTTCATTCCTTCGTGGAGGTTGGTTTTGGCGGTGGCGGGGTTCTTGGTGAGTGAGAGGATCAGCTGAGTGACGTCGGCATAGGAGATGATGTTGAGGTTGTGCGAGCGGACGATGTTGGCGAGCGGTGCCATGTAGACGTTGAAAAGGGTGGGGCTGAGTGATGAACCTTGGGGCACGCCGCAGATGATCTTGGTGGCTTCAGAGCGGAATGGGGGAGGCGAACCCTCGTGGTTCTGTCGGTGAGGAAGGAGGTGGTCCAGTCCAGGGCTTTGTCGCGTATTCTTGCGTCGTGTAGGCGTGTGCGGAGGGTGTGGTGGCAGACGGTGTCGAAGGCGGCCGAGAGGTCCAGGAGGATGAGGGCCATGGTTTTGCCATTGTCCAGTAGGGTCCTGATGTCGCCTGTGGCAGCGATGAGGGCGGTTTCGGTGCTGTGATTGCTGCGGAATCCAGATTGGGACGGGTCCAGGATGTTGTTCTCCTCGAGGAAGTGGGTCAGTTGCCCATTGACGATCTTCTCGATGACTTTCGCCGGGAACGGAAGCAGGGAGATGGGCTGGAAGTTCTTGAGGTCTGCTGTGGGTTTTTTGAGTAGGGTGTTGATCTCGGCATGCTTCCAGCTTTCCGGGAAGGTGGCGGTCTCGAAGGAGCTGTTGATGATCTTCCGAAGTTGGGGTGCGATGATGCGGTTTGCTTTGTTGAAGATGTGGTGAGGGCAGGGGTCGGAAGGTGAGCTTGAGTGGATGGTGTTCATGGTTTTGATGGTGTCGTCGTTGTTGACATGGGACCAGGAGAGCAGGTGGTTGGAGAGGCTGGGGGGTGGTGAGACTGCAGTGTCGGCGATTGTAGGGAGGGTCTGGGCGCTGAAGCTGTTGTGGATGTCTGCAATCTTGCGGTGAAAGAAGGTGGCTAAGGAGTCGCATAGGTCTTGCGATGGCGGGATGTCGTTGGAGCTGGAGCTGGGGTTGGAGAGTTCCTTCACGATGTTGAAGAGCTCTTTGCTGTTGTGTGCGTTGTTGTCGATGCGTTCCTTGAAGGAGGTCCTTTTGGTGGCTCGGATGAGTTGATGGTGCTTGCGGCTGGCGTTCTTTAGGGCTGTGTGGCTGTCCGGAGTCTGTTCGAGGCGCCACTTTTTCTCGAGTCTTCAGCAAGCCCGCTTGGATTCCTGGAGGTCGGTGGTGAACCAACTGGCCTTTCTGTCGGTGCGTCTGTTTGGGGTATTTTTGGTCGGGCGAGGGTGTTGGCACAGTCATCGATCCATTGCCTGAGGTTGTGGGCGGCTGTGTCCGTGTTGGTGGTGTCTGTTGGTGGGTCTCGGGCGAGGGTGGTGATGAGCTGGTCTTCGGTGACCTTGTTCCAGCTGCGGTAGGGGATCCGCTGTGGGTGGTGGTACGCAGTGGGTTTCTTGAAGGTGAAGTGGATGCAGCGATGGTCGGTCCAGTGGAGTTCGGCGGTGTGGCTGAAGGAGACGTGGTTGCTGGCGGAGAGGATGGGGTCGAGCGTGTGTCCGGCGGTGTGGGTGGGGGTCATGACGAGCTGTTTGAGTCCGAGGTTGGTGAGGTTATCGAGCAGAGCGACAGAGTTGCTGTCGTCGGCGTTCTCGAGGTGGAAATTCAGGTCTCCGAGGAGGATGTAGTCTGTGGAAGTGAGGGCGTGCGTACTGACGATGTCCGAGATGGCGTCGATGAACTGTGGCCGGGGTCCGGGGGGGGTCTGTAAATGAGTGTTCCTCTGAGGGTGGTGTTGGGGTCGGTGTGGATCTGGAAGTGCAGGTGTTCGGCGGTGCTGGAGGTGTCTGTTGTGCAGGTCGAGACTCTGAGGGTGTCCCTGTAGACAATGGTGATTCCTCCTCCTGGTTTGTTGGTGCGGTCCCTTCTGGTGATCTTGTATCCAGCTGGGATGGCTATGGCGATGTCGGGTGCCGAGGAGGGGTTCATCCAGGTTTCTGTTAGGAAGGCGACGTCCGGGGAGGTTGAGTCGAGTAGGTCCCAGAGCTCGATGGCGTGCTTGTGGACTGAGCGGGTGTTGAGTAGTATGCATCTGAGGTGGTTGTGTCCTTAATGTATTTATTTATTGTACAGTTAACAAAAACCTTTACAAAAAAACAAATGTTTAAAAATGGTAAGTACTGTTAAAAAAGCCTTTTCAAGTGCAAAGGATAATAAAGTGCTGAAGCTACTAGAAATTGTGCACTTAGTCCGTAGTGGGGTTTGTTGCAGCCGGCCTCTATGCAGCAATTAATGTTCTTAACTGTTGCAGCCTTGAAAAAATATTGCGCAATTCAGTCCGACATCTGGTTGGTAGGTTGAGGCAGTCCATGTCCAAAGAGCAAGTTTGGAGACTGGGTGCCTACTGCTGTAGCTCCGGCCTTTCCCTAGGCATTCAGTTTAAAACCTTTTTAGCGAGTCTGATATGCTCCAGTTAATAAGGTGCAAACAGTGCTTAGAGTCTAAGGGGTGTGGGTCATGAGTGAATTTGCACCTCCTCAGCCTGAATGTTCCAATAGCTTTTGGTACAGGTAGATGTTCCACATACTGCTTGTTGGACCTACTGTACCTAGTACGGTAGATGCTATTTTAAGGTATTTGATGCTTTTTATGTTGAGTTGGCAATTCTGTGGATTCAGGCTGGCGATTATTGCCTGCCGGCATTTGCGTATGCCTAGGCTGATAAAGTCATCGCGAAGAAGCAGTTTCCTTTGCGGTAAGAGCTGAGAACAGATACATAGGACGTGTATTAAGGTTTCTTTTCTGAATCCACCTAGGCTGCAGGTTGTATCATGGATGGCAGAGCAGTGCCAGGCCGGATGGTGGTCCAAGAAAGTCCACTCCTCTATTTTTAGTGCCATCAGCCTGTGCTTACTGCAGAGTGGATAAGTGTTGGTTATGTAGCTCTGTTGTTTATTTGTGGAGTACGAGTTCATCACTGACCATGCGTGCACACATTTACACAAGGCTGCCTTGTCCTGTAGTGTCAACATTTTTTGGGCCGTGGCAGAAGTCAGTTTTTTAAATGCTTGTTGGGAAAGGTATTTGCGCCAGGCTTCTATTAGTGAGAAGTCCCTCAGGAGGTTGTCTAGTTGGATCTTATATGCGATCATTGTCCTGGCTGCTCCAGTTCGTTCCAAATTAGGGAGACGCCTAGAATCCAGCGGTGCCAATATAAGTCAGTGGCAAAAGTTGAGAAAGCAGCTGCCGGATGCCCAGGACTGCTTGGAGATGGCAAATTCTAGTCTCACTTGGGCCGGAGATGCGCTTTTTGGCAGGCGTAGGGCTGATATATAGATTCTTGTGAGTAGTATGTCAACAGGCCCGATTTCTTTCCCTTGAGGAACTTCACTGCCATAAAATTAGAGTCTGGCCAATTTTTGCCTTCATTACCTTGAACAACAGGTCGAGACTGCGGCCTTGTAGCTTCTGAGCAATATTTGTGAAGGCAAACAGTAGGCTAGAGCCCTTAGTGTTGATTGAATGAACGTGGTGGGTGGAGGACCACCTGCTGTCAATGATGACTCCTAAATACTTGTAATCTTTGCTGTGTTCTAGGGTGTCGCCGTTAAGATGCCTCCTGTTCATCAGGTTAGGTTTTAAGCTGAAGGCTACCATTTTAGTTTTAGATTGGTTGATGCCAAGCATATTTGCTGCTGTGTTGTCCTGAAGATTTGAAAGTAGTCGTTGTAGACCTATCTTTGTCTGGCTGAGGAGCACTACTTCCGAGTTTGGGGGGGAGGCAATTTGCTTCATTGACATGATTGGACGTGTCTGCTATGTAAAGGTTGAAGAGCGAAGGTGCCAGCACATAGCCATGATCTAGGCCAGAGTTGCTATGGATCCCCCTTGACACAGCTGCCATCCCCCAGATTGATCTTTACCCAGGTGTTCGAGTATAGGTCTATTATTGCCCTCAGCAAGTTGTCTGGAAGGCCCCAGTCCCGTAACCTGCACCACAGCTGACTTCTAGAGATGCCATCGTACCCGGCCTTGAAGTCCACGAAGCAGGTGAAGAGTGTTCCTTTTCATGTGATTGCTTTGTCACACATTAAGGCAAGGGCCATTAGATTCGTAGTGGTCCCACAGCCATCTTGAAAGCCACATTGATTCACGTGCATGATCCCCTGTTTCTTTCATCCATATACTTAGGTCGTAGAGGTGCAGGATTGCATGTATCTCGGCACCGTTGTCGATTAGTGCCATAAACTGATAATTACAGAACAAGAATGGATCTATCAGTGGCTGTATTGGTGAGTGACTGGGTGTATGAGTGCCTGTATGAGTGAGTGAGTGGATGTGTATGTAGACCTATGAATCAGTGAGTGGGTATGCATGTACTGGTATTGGTGTCTTAATGGATTCTAAAACATAGTGAACAGTTATCTACTAAAATAAGCAAATGAGAAGCCTTTGAATGTCAAGACTCAGTAGGAAGTTACTTCAGCACAATCCATTAGGCGTAGAGTGTGGGAAAAAGTGCATGGTCTTTGATAAACCATTGTTGTAATTTAAATTCTGCACTATGATGTCCCTTTCTTGCCTAAGTAGAAAGGTTGGCCTGGGCCAATTTGCAATTTTTTGCAACCTCCTTCTGCAGTAGTTGGTAACCACACATGCCAAGTGTGAGATCTGTTGATGGTGGAAATTTAACAGCACAACAGATCAACACACACGGAGGGAAGAGGGTTAGGGATTTCATTAATTGATGAAAAGGGGGTATTAGTGAGAGGAGAGATGTAGACAAGCACATTAATCAAGTTCGTCAGCATGCCACATCTGTCATGGAAGGAAGATGACAGTTCAGTCACCAAATTCAAAGTCTTCAGCCCCAGACTCCCAAGTTTGCTAACCATTACTTAGGCTTGAAAATGCAAAATAGGGAGGATTCACACAGTTAAAAAAGTATTTATAACAAAAGAAAAAAGATACTGTATTCTTTGCAACTGCATTTTTTTGGCATTATCCGTCTTTGGCGCAGGCCGTAATCACAGCGCAGGAGCACCATAGAATTTTCTTGAAGAAGAGAAGGCTTCAGGAATGCAAAAAGAAAATTGCAATATTGTAGATTCAAGTTAAGCATTGTGCACAAGGAGTCAGAGGGCGGAGCACAGGCTCATGGAGTGGTTTGCCAATCTCGTACCAATCCCATACAACCACACAACTAGCTGTATGTACCCCGCTGATCACACACACAATAAAAACATTTAGCTGTGCCTATCATGTGACATGTCCAGATCACAACTACCTAATTAGAGTTTGCCACTTAAGCCACTACTCTGTATTTTCCTAATCAAAGCACTTTTCTCCAGTCAACAGGGGTAGGCCTCTTGTTTCCCAAAGTAGTAGATAGCCATTGGTCCTTCTTCTGTCTGCTGTCAATAGTACTTGCTGATTTTATTTTTCATCCAAAAAGAGATCGACCAGTTGAACAAAGAAATGAAAAGAATTAAGTCTTAAGAGTTGTTCATAAACTTAATTTTGTAGTATGTTTTGAAGTACTACAATAGTACTATAAATATAGTAAAAAATGCTATTAGTCCAGCACCACAAATGACTAACTACTGGCATATGAAATATGGTTGTATTTATATAAATTATTTTAAATAGTTAATTATTTAAATACATTTAATTTAATAATAAAAATATTTATAAATAGTACATATTTATTTTTGATTTATGGAATTTTTTAACAACTTTTTTAAATTAACATTAATGTAACATTTGTTAATTAAAAGATAGTTAAATTACTTTTAATTAATTCTATATATCACTTTTAATAATTATTAAAGCATAGTAATATTATGTTTTTATCTTTAGGTGGAAATGTATTCATTAATTAGAAAATGCATTTAAATCTATTATATTTAAATTAATTAATGAGAGAAATTCAAAATAATGTTAATAGTGCTGTAGAATTGTTTTCTTTTGTTCAACATTTAAAATACATAAAATGACAAAACCCAAACTAAAGGTTTAAAATACCTCAAAACACCACCTAGGTATCCCTTTTAATGATGTGTGTTTGTGGCATGAATACAAAGATATGTAGTGGGCTGTCAAGATATAATGGACCTACAACCTCATTACTGTTGGTGTTTCAGCCTTTATTAAAAAGGCTTATAGTGGTCCAGAGCTTTTGTCAGGGCTACATGTATGCTCCGGGAGTGTTGATGGTCTGTTCATATGAGTCAGTTGTCCCAGCTTTATCTGCCTGGAAGTATAACATGATCCATAAAACATGTAAACATTTTGAACTAAAAAAAACACTGAAATTCACCAGCTATAGTTCAATGAAGAATATATATTTCACATGGTGGAAGTTAGGACCGGATTACTATAGGAAATGGATTAAGTGTTTTTTTTTTTTTTTGCTAATAACTTTGGCTTTGTTTGATGAATCTTCATAAAACTTTCCAAAAATAAAAGATTATCTACCTCAGTCCCATCCGAGAAAGTGCCAGTGTGATCATTAAGGGGGTCGGAGAAAATGCAGTGATCCCAAGGCACATTTTCCCCATAAGAAATTTAGACACAGCTTCAGCCAAAACGGCTGAGTCGAATTACACCCAATTTGTCACAAGGCTAGTTCTTTCTCCAGAAAGCATGTTTTTTGTGATTTTCAGTAAATCCGTTCTGTATTTTTTAAGAAATTAAGGCTCAAACTTTATAGATATCTAGCAACACTGTTCTCCCAAGGTACTCCTGCCGTACTGAGCAAAAAAAGTGATCTGATTGGCTAGTCCCATGGGAGAAAGGAAAATGCACCTGTGGTAAAACACTTTATTGATCAGCAACACATAGAAAATGAGATCAGATGGATTATAATAGAAAAATGAGTACTAAACCTAGGAAAAATGACATGAGAGATTCTTTCATAGGGTACAAAGATATAGCTTTCAAAAACTATTATGCAAACTCAATGGATGAAGTCATCAGTTATGTCATTTGAGATGTCATCAGTGATGTCATCATTGATGTCATTTGAAATGTATCAGTGATGCCATAGAACACGTCATGAGTGGTGTAATATATGAGGGCATTACCAGTGCATGGAGGAGGCGCAAGTTATAGTTAGAAGTGATCATAATAACTGTGGAATTTCTGTGCTCTTTAGAGTTTAAAAAGTTACAAAAATTGCAAACTATATGTTTTTCAATGAATTTTTAGGTTTAAAAAAAATCAAAATCGAAATAATAATTCCACACTTAACTACAACTTCACTTTAACCTATGGTCAGTTAATTCCTACCATTTTTTTAAATGTTAAGTAAGATAGGCATCACCATGTGACATCGGAAAAAAGGTGTGCACCTAAGTTACTACAGGTGCCCAACACTCTGTTGCACACATTGTACACACCAAAATATCCCTTGGATTTACTAATCTGGTACCTGTTCACATTGTTTTCAATATAGAAAGAAAAAACAAGTAACATACATATTAATGAGGGCAGTAAAACAATTTATATTTTTTTCAATGTGTTTTGGATCCGCGGATCCACAATGAGACCAAACACCGGACCATGAGGTCTCCATGTGGTCCAACTTCCCCTTCCCAGATCCGCTGTACCACCGTGGCTCCGCCATAATTTTTATTAAGTTGAGTTCCACATTTAAGACACTTCGAAAATGTAGATGGAGTCTAGTGATTAATTAAAGCGCCTTTGAAACTATCATATTTTGCACCATTTTATGGTATCCATGTGTTGTTGGTACGTTTTTCAGATTTGAAGAGGCACCATGGTGGTGCTGCGACATCACCGCAAATCCAATGTTACATGGAAAGAACAACTTTGATTGGTTAATACACCTGGCAATCATCTTCAAAAGCAAGTTCACACCTTCCCTTCATTCTTTCATGTGTCTGAATGATTTTCATACCTCTCCCTACTTCTGGCTGCATTTTACCTTGTGTTTTTTTTCTCTTTTAAAACTTTGAGAATGGCTTCAGATGAAGACAGGCAACAGGCGGACAAAGAAACACAGGAGGAACCACCACCCAAGAAGCAGTTGATCACCTAGGAATTTTTAAGTATCCCATCAGGAGAGAAGAACATTGTGGCAAAGGTTGTGAAATACAATCTTTGCCATAAAGAATTATCCATAGACACCACCAAAATATACTTACATAGTACGTCAAGCATGCTGAAACATCTCAAGACTATACACCCTAGGCAGCTCACAAGAGCAAAGATTTCCCAAGTTGCTGCAGAGGCATGAGCCTCGTCTGCTATTCCACCTTTGGCACCGCGAGACACACTGCCTACTGCAGTTGCAATTCCATCTACTGTGCTGCCTGATAACACCTTCTTAGTTGCAGATTCTTGTATTTTTCTAGCGAGTTTGCTTTTTAAAGAAAATAAAATAAAGACCTAAAAATGTATAAAACACTTACCCCCCCCCATCCCCAAAGTAAACGTTTCTTTTTAGAAACTCCTATTTTGGTTTAAAGAAAGAAAAAGTATATGCTGTTTGTTAATTTGTAGATGTATGAAAGTGTGTCTTACAGTCTATGGTTGTTTGTGTTTGTATATGAGTGAATGAGCGACTGAGTATGTGCATAGTGGAAGTGTGTGCAGTTCTGCTTATATCTGTCTGACTGTGAGGGAATGTGTAACAATATGTGAGATCGTAAGTGTCTGTCTTTGTGTGTGGGAGAGTGTTCTTCTGCCTGTGTGTATATGACTGAGTGAGTGCTTACAACATATGAGTGTATGTGTATGAGCGACTATCTTAGGGTACATATGTCTGGTTGCAGTTGTGGATCTACATTAGTAAGTGAGAAACAATGTCTATGTTTATCTGACTATTGGGAGAGGAGTTGGCCTAACAGGTAGGGCGATTGACCTCGAATCTGGGGAACCGGGTTCGACTCTCGGCAATGACGCTGAACATCCTGTGATTCTGAGCAAATCACTTAATCTTCCCATGCTTAATAAAATGAATGTGTCCTCATGTAACGCAACTGGTGCTATGTAAAGCGCTCTGATATCCAATACCTTCGGGTCAAGTTCGTCCTATATAAAACTCTGTAAAAAAAAAAAATGTCTGATTTTCTGTCTGTGTGATATTGTCACTGCTTGCGTGTGTGTGTGTATATGAGTGAGTATGTTGAAAGTATGAGTGCATGTTTCTGTGTGACAGAGTGCACTTGTGCATCAGCATGACTGATTCCAAATGGATGACTGTAGTGATGTTTGTACATGCATGTCTGTGTTGTGGTAACAGAGTTAGCAGATGTGTGTGTAGATTGGAGTGAGTGAATGAGTGTATAGAGAGTGAGTGTGAGTGCAAGTGTCTGTCTGAGTGCATGGTGCAGTTGTGTATCTGTGTGACTGATTGTTAATGAATGACTGAGGTCATGTATATATAAGCATGTCAATGTGGGTGTGACAGGGTAACAAGTTGAGTATGTGCACGTATATGAAAGAGTTAGTGAGTGTGTATGGAATGTGAGTGCATGTCTCTGTCAAAAGCTATGTATATGTGAGTGCCCTTGTGCTTCTGCGTGACTGATTCCAAATGGATGATTGTGTTGACGTGTGTACATGCATGTCTCTGTTGGTATCACAGAGTCACCAATTGGATGTGTGTTTAGGTGTGTGTGTGTGTGTAGGAATGAGTGAATAAGTGTTCACAGAGTATCAGTGCATGTGTCAGCCTGAGTGTGTCAGGGTATGTTTATCTGGGTGAAATTGTACATGTACATGAGTGAGTGAGAATGGATGACTGTTGTCAGGTGAGTACATGCATATCAGTGTCGGTTTTGTAGAATCACCAGTTGGGTGTGAATTTATATGAGAGACTGAATGGCTACAGAGTGTAAGTGCATATGACCTACTGACTGTGTCAGGGTATATATGTGTGGCTGCAGTTCTGCATCCGTGTGACTGAGTGCAAAATAATGAGTCTAGGTATGTATATACAATCATGTCTCTGTGGGTGTAAGAGTGCCACTGGATGTGTGCGTGAGTATATGACTGAGGGGGAGCTTTTCAAAACTTTCGCGCTGGTTTGGCGTCACAAAAGTGAAGCACACCAGCGCAAATTTTTTTTTTGCTATTTTCTTTCCAGTGCCAAACTTGTTTTGCGCTGGAAAGCACTCTTTAAGTAGTGCAAAGCAGCGCGAAGCACTGCTTTGTGTTATTTTGCGCCGAGGGGGCGTGATGGGTGGTACATGGGCGTTCCCATGCAATCGTCCATGCCTTTTGACGCAAACCATATTTACAAATATTTGTAAAAATGGTTTTTCTCCAAAAGTTAACGCCCCTTCAAAGGAGGCGCTAACAGGAGAAATGCTTTTATTTCTCCATGCTTTTCCAACTTTCCATGCGTGCTGCACTGTGCAGCACGTATGCAAAGTGGGAAAAGGTTTGCATCGTGCCTTGCATAGTATTTTATACAGGAAGAGTATCCTAACTGTACAAAACCTATGCTACACTCATGCACACACCCTAGCGCTGCGGTGCTAAGGTGTGTGCATGGCGCACGGCAGCTGAAATCAGCGCCGGCACAAGGGAAAGGGGAGGAGAGAGACACATCTCTGAAGATATGGCGCTCTCCTGCTCCCTCCCTGTCACTCCCCCTGAATGTGTTCCGAAACTTAGTGCAGGTTTTTAGCTAAGTGAGTCAGATTGTGCATCTCTGGTTGCAGAAATCTCCTTTACTGAGTTGAAAAGCTTTTTTGGTTTGTGTGTGGCTGTCTGTGTGTCACTCTCACATGTGTGTGTGTATATATATATATCAGTGACCGAGTTTGTATGAAAAGTGTAACTGCATATGTGTTTATACCTCTGTGAGAATATATATGCCTCACTGTACTTGTGCATGGTGATGAGTGATTATAAGTCTATAACTGTAGTGGTGTGAGTAAATGTGCATCTCAATGTGTGTGTGTGTCAAAGCTAGTGGCTGTGCATGACTGTCTATGAATAAATCAGTATATGAGGTTCCGTTTGTATGTGTGTGACTAACACATTGAATTTGATGTTTTCAAACATCCCAGCACCGTCTGGCAGGCTCTTCACTGTACCTGTACACAGTGCAGGGATGTTTAGGGGCTCCAGAGCCGAGGGCCAGGATGGAAGGGGACCCTGTTAGGGGCCCCAAATGTCACTTTCTGACAGCATTTCCATGTCGGAAAGGCCAACATGGAATGGCTGTCGGAAACCGACATCATAATCCAGACGGCAGAGCAGTCGTCATTAAGGAATTATGAACTGTTTCTGACGTATCGACACACTCCTTGAGCCCGTCAGAAAGCGTCGGACGGTCCCTCCACCTGCTGCATCTGACCGCATGCATTGTAACCGCAGATGGCGGATGCAGTCCGTCCACCATCGTAATCGGGCCCTTAGTTACTTTGCTAGGTATAATAAGAGGAACTACAATTTGCCGAAAATGGTTTCAAGAATTGTTAGAAATTGAGTTTCTGGTTGACAGAGGTATTCACCCTGACCAAGCAAGAACCACAATCCTAGTCATGGTGGGTCACAACCCAACCTAAATTATCCTGTGCTCACCCTCTGTTAGTTTGGCACAGAGCAGTCAGGCTCAACTTAAGAGGCAATGTGAAAGGTATTTGCGTACCATTTAATACAACAGCATAGTGAAAACAAAGCAAAAAGATTCCACAACAGGTTAGAAAAGTAGTTTATGGTTTCATAAATAGAACAAAACCAAAAATTACAAAAATCCAATGTGTAGAAGTAGAGATATGAATTTTTAAAGAATAAATGTAAAAATAGTGCTTAGTGGCAATAAGCACTTAAATGGGTATCTAATCACGCTACACCAGGGCAAAGTCAAATGTTCAGGCCAACCGTGATGGAGCGTGGGCTGGATACAGGGACCCACTCGTGCCCGCTGAACCAAAGTACCTTGATCCAGGATGCGTCGTCATCAATGAGGATGAGCATGGTTGCTACTCCCACAGTAGGCGATACGTCGTTGCTGAAGGCGATGAGGTTGTTCTGAGGATGATGCGCCAGGTCCTCTTCATGCAACAGCAGGGATGTGCTGGTTCTGAATAACACAAAGTTGAAGATATGCTGCTTCCATTGAGGATGCATGGGTTCTGTATGAAGAAGCACCTTAGGCCTCACTTCCAAGGGTTCTGGTCTGTGGTGGCACCACTTGGCAGGGCAGACTCACAGCTTGCAGATTCCAGGTGCAGCTGGAAGTGGTTCAGGTCTTTGATATCCCTGAGGCTTGGGAACAGGAGGCAAGCAAGCAAGTCCTTGGAATCACTCTGGTTTCAAGAGATGCATGTCTAGACTTTCAAACCCAGGCAGGAGAACAGCAGTTAGCAAGGCCGTTCAGCAAGGCAAGAGCACACCAAGGCAGAGTTCAGCAAAGCAGCAATACAGCAGAGTAGCAGTCCTTATAGCAACACAGCAGCTCTTATTCCTGGCAGATTAGTCACAGGTCCATAAGTGTACTGATTTTGTAGTGCCAGAGGTCCAGTACGTATACCCAGAGTTGCCTTTGAAGTGGGGAGGTTATCAAAGAAAACTTTGAAGTGCACAGAGGCCCTCCCTTCCTGCCCTGGCTCCAGACACAATACAGGGGAGTAATCAATCCTTTGTGTGGGGGGCAGGTTGCAGCCCTTTCAATTGTAAGTGTCAGCTCCTCCCTCCCATCCTGCTCAGGATTGCCCATCTGCATACAGATGACCACTCTGGCCCACCTACCCTTCCTTTGTGTGTGATTTTCTAGAAGGAATGCAGGAAGCCAGCTGTCACCCTCCTCAGACGTGTATACCAGAGACAGGCAGAAGGCACCAAATGACAAAAGTAAGTACATGCCAACCTTCTAAAAGTGCATTTGCTAAACTGGAACCTCAAATCCAACTTCACAATAAGTTGTGATTTTAAATTGTGAGTTCAGTGACACTAAACTTGAAAAGTCTATCTTTTCATGATTGGGAGTTACACTTAAAATATGTAATAAGGTAATCCCAAAGCTATCCTTTGGGAGAGATAGGCCTTGCAGTATTAAAAAATGCAAAATTGTCTAGTTTTTCAGTACCAAGACATGTAAGGTTTAAAAGTACTGCCTTTAAAATATGGTATGCCCTGCCCTGTGGGTTATACAGGGCCTACATTAGGGGTGACTTATATGTATAAAAAAGTAAGGTTTAGACCTGGCAAGAGGGTTTACTTGCCAGGTCGACATGGCAGTGTGAAACTGCACACACAGGCTCTGCAGTGGCAGGCCTGAGACATGATTGAGGGGCCACTTATGTGGGTGGCATAATCAGTGTTGAAGGCCCACTAGGGGCTTTTAAATTGTTGGCCCTGGGCACATGTAGTGCACTTTGCTAGGAACTTATAAGTAAATTAATTATGCCAATTGGGGATGAACCAATATTACCATAATTAGCAGAGAGAGCACAAGCACTTTAGCACTGGTTAGCAGTGGTAAAGTGCACAGAGTCCTAAAGCAAGCAAAAGCTAGGTCAGAAAAATGGAGGGAGGCAGGCAAAAAGTTGGGGGAAGTCTACCCTAAGGCTGTCAGGTTCAACAAAAAAAGTCAAGATACTTATATTATGTTTAACTATTTCACACATATATAACATGTAGAACAGTTTTGGGCAACTGTTGTTATTTTGGGGAGAAGGACTCTGCAGTATGAGGTTTCTTCGGGGAGAAAGTTGCATACAGAGTACATTAGATGCTCTACTATATGATATGTTTAGTTGAGTAGTATCCTCTTGATACAGAAATTTACTTAGAGGAAAAAAGTGCACATTTATGACAAAAGCCATACTAAAAGGTGGAGTATATTGTTTGATAGTGCCCTTTTCTTTCAGATCTTTCTTAAGGCAGTCACTTTATGTATAAGACAATTAGTCTACCAATACATGTCATATTTGGTCCAGAATTGAACTCTTCAGGCTGACCTTGCTACAGGAAGGAACTTATATGCAGATGAGACTGAGCCCATTAGAAAGTAACATGTCTACTTGGCAACTGATCTGTTCACGTTTGTTTACAGACACAGGTGTACACAGATAAGAGTTTGACTACTATAAACAGGTATTTGTGTTGTGAGTTTAGCTTCTACATCCTAAAGTTGTCTTAGAGACACAGCTACAAGATGAAGATGTAAGGCCAACCAGTACGTGATATGTGTGTTAGGAGAATAGCGACTTGAAGTTCTGGTTATTCAAGCAGCAACAGAAATTCAGTTTAATAGTTCCTGATATTTGTAGCGTGAGACTGAAGCCTTTAAGCACAGATGTATTTAGATGAACAGCTCTATATAGCTTAGAGTCTCTCTTATTAGCATTTCTGAAGCTAAATAATAGGTTATTTAAAACATATATAATTAACAGTTTATTAAATATTTTTCATTCCAAAGTAACATAATGCATAACAAAATAATTTAAAATGAATTACTAATTCTCTTTTTGGCTCTCAGACAGTGCTCTCACACTGAATGGATTCTCATACTCAATATAAGAAATCAAATGTACCCAACACTGGCAACATTTTAAAAAAATGCTTGTCATCCACTATAGGGGAAAACAACCTGGGCGTAGTTCGCGGAGTTTTGCTACGCGGAACTCCGCGAAGTTACAAAAAAACGCCGCGAAGTTCCGCAAGTGGCAGAGTGCAGTGCGAACTGCAGTTTGTGCTGGTATTCCTGCCGCTCGGGTAGAAATTCTACCTGAGCGGCAGCTCGCGAACTTACAGTTCACGATTGCGAACTTACCGTTCGCGATCGCGAGCGGGGAATAAACTCTGCTGCACACCGCGAAGCGGAGTTTTCTGCACTCCGCGAGCTCCGCGGAGTGCAGAAAACTCCACAAACTCCGCGAACGGAGCGTAGTTCACCGCCCAGGCCTATTGTTTTCGAAAAAACCGCATGAAGTCTGTGCATGCCAGACTATAATGTATAAAGAGGAGAATTTACTTAGCACTACCAGTCATAAACCACTTCCACACTCTAGTCCTTAAAACTATATGTCACCAAAAATAAGACCACAAAAGGGGAATAACTCCATTGAAGAACGCAAGCCCTAAAGTGATGTCACCCGCATGACAATGTATATCCAGAAGAAACCCAATACATTCTGATAACCCTTCTGAAACTCAGTTATCACTACTTTGTCTAGAACTTTGTTTAA
Source organism: Calotriton arnoldi (assembly GCA_963921515.1). NCBI lineage: Eukaryota > Metazoa > Chordata > Amphibia > Caudata > Salamandridae > Calotriton > Calotriton arnoldi. Next base: position 75,421 of record CAWUFW010014822.1, on the reverse strand, counting down.
AGAAAAATGAGATATGAGTTTGGCAATTTCCAATGTAATTTTGGTTTGAATGTAAGACAAGTGGCATTACACTCTGTCTATCCATATACAGTTTTCAAATAGACTATGCAGTGACCTGACCTAATGGAGTCTCCCTATTGGAAAATGATTATGGCTGTAGTGTATGTTTTGCCTCCTAGAGATATCTGGCATGCTTTCAAGTTGAATATTTCAGTTTTAATTTTAGTGCCATCTGCTCTAAGCCTTTGTAGCATTAAGATTAAATATATATTGCTATTGTCAACAATTAGAGTAGATAATACTTCTGCTCTACATTTTGGACATACAACATTTTGCACAGCTGTTTTTATTAATTTGTGAAATGGCACAATTTTGCAATCTGATATGGTTACATAGACAAATAGCTCTAACTGGATGTAAGTAGTTGTGGTATATTGACGATTCTCATATTTAAATTGGCATGATTATTTTTTTAAGAAGGAAACCATAGCCCTCAGTCAGTGTTAAAAAATCGTATAAGGTCCAAACAGTAAGGACTCGTATTGAACAACAGTTTCCTTTATTGCAGATATGGAAGATTATGTATTCTTCGGTATATTCGCATTTCGCAAAATCTTTCTTTGCAAATGGACAAAAGCTGACACGTGTTTCACCACGCAGTGACTTTTTCAAGGCTTTTATCAGAATATAAATGCGGTCACAGGTTCCATGTAAGAAGACCCAAATGGAGTGAGTTGGTGTATTCTGCAATATCCTTTAGAGGGGCACCTCTGCAAGACGTAACGTATATTCTAACAGAAGCAGCTCTAAAAGTGTATAGTTTATTGAGACTGTCCCGAGTCAATTCCTCAAGGTCATCATGGAACTAAGTATCATTCCTGACTAAAACGCCATATTGTGGAGTAAAGGTGAGGTGACGGAGTCCTGTTCACCGGCCTCTTGCTAAGACGACGGTGAACAGGACTCTGTCAGATTGGAGCTTACCATGGTCTCCATTCATACATAAAGTGCACTAGACCTTTACTCTACAATATGGTTTTTTAGTCTGGAATGATACTTAGTTCCACAACGTCTTTGTGCCAGGACCCACATTTAAATCCTAATCAAAGCCTTGAAAAAGTCACCGCATGACAAAACATGTGTCGGCTGTTGTCCATTTCCGAAGAAAGAAATTGTGAAGTACAAATGTACTGAAGAATACATAATCTTCTATAACTGCAATAAAGAAAACTATTGTTTAATACAAGTCCTTACTGTTTGGACCTTAAACTATTTCTTAACACTGACGGAGTGCTATGGTTTCCTTTTTTTAAAAATGTATACATACTGGATCTTTTGATCCAATGTGAAGTCACATCTTTGGTAGTAGGGTGTGAGATAGCCAAAAGCACCATCCCGAATACAATTTCCATTGTCATTGTAGTGTACCCACAGTAATTATAAGTCTCTAACAAGGTGGATTACTAAACTACTACTACCTCTTTTCTTTATTATTGCCTTGAGTAGTTTCTCCTTGAGAATTTTGCGTACATTATATGACATCATTATATGTGTCAACATAAACGCGTATACTTGTCATGGATTGACAAGAATTGTTTTGGGTTCGTATTGTCATTAGTAAAGTTAAGAGTGCTCTACACTATGGTTTATTTCTGTTTTCCTGAATTCTTTCACGCACTGGTGGTAGCACAAAAAGGACATTAAGAACTACATTGCAATAACAGTTAATTCCAGATACATTGGAGAACTGATGTCCAATCATTTCTGCTATATTTTCAACTTTCGCCCTTTTCATTACCTTTGAAGTTAAACTCTCCTTTTTATCCGATCTGTTTCCTCACTGAGTTTACTGAATTTATATTTGACATAGATGGATTGATTTTCATAAATTGGGTATTGACCCAGATGAGGAGCAAACAGACTTCTCAATCGACTGCACTCCTCACACATGAGCTGTCTGCATTTACTTTGCTCTTATCAAAATCTGCAAGGTACAGTCCTGAAAGTGACCTAATACGTGACAGTGCAACACAACACATGCCCTCCTTGAATAGTTTTTGCCCTACATTTATAAGTGCTGCATCTAAACTTAATACTTGAGACTCATGAATGGCTACTGCATAAGGCAAACGTACGGGGAACTGTCCTCTACAGGCCTACAAATTGTCATTGTACTGTACCCACAGTATTTATAAGTCTCTAACAAGGTGTGATAACTAAACTACTACTACCTCTTTTCTTTATTATTGCCATGAGTAGCTTCTCCTTGAGAATTTAGCGTAAATCGTATGACATCATTAAATGTGTCAACACAAGCGCGTATACTTGTCGTGGATTGACAAGAATTTTTTGGGGTTCGTATTGTCATTAGTAAAGTTAAGAGTGCTCCACACTATGCTTTATTTCTGTTTTCCTGCATTCCTTCACGCACTGGTGGTAGCACAAAAAGGACATTAAGAACTACATTGCAATAACAGTTATTTCCAGATACATTGGAGAACTGATGTCCAATCATTTCTGCTATATTTTCAACTTTTGCCCTTTTCATTACCTTTGAAGTTAAACTCTCCCTTTTATCCGATCTGTTTCCTCACTGAGTTTACTGAATTTATGTTTGACACAGATGGATTGATTTTCATAGATTGGGTTTTGACTCAGATGAGGAGCAAACAGACTTCTCAATCGACTGCACTCCTCACACATGAGCTGTCTGCATTTACTTTGCTCTTAACAAAATCTGCAAGGTACAGTCCTGAAAGTGACTTAACACGTGACAGTGCAACACAACACATGCCCTCCTTGAATAGTTTTTGCCCTACATTTATAAGTGCTGCATCTAAACTTAATACTTGAGACTCATGAATGGCTACTGCATAAGGCAAACTTACGGGGAACTGTCCTCTACAGGCCTACAAATTGTCATTGTACTGTACCCACAGTAATTATAAGTCTCTAACAAGGTGCGATAACTAAACTACTACTACCTCTTTTCTTTATTATTGGCATGAGTACCTCCTCCTTGAGAATTTAGCGTAAATTGTATGACATCATTATATGTGTCAACACAAACGTGTATACTTGTCGTGGATTGACAAGAATTTTTTTGGGTTCGTATTGTCATTAGTAAAGTTAAGCGTGCTCTACACTATGCTTTATCTCTGTTTTCCTGAATTCCTTCACGCACTGGTGGTAGCACAAAAAGGAAATTAAGAACTACATTGCAATAACAGTTAACTCCAGATACATTGGAGAACTGATGTCCAAACATTTCTGCTATATTTTCAACTTTCGCCCTTTTTATTACCTATGAAGTTAAACTCTCCTTTTTATCCGATCTGTTTCCTCACAGAGTTTACTGAATTTATGTTTGACACAGATGGATTGTTTTTTATAGATTGGGTATTGACCCAGATGAGGAGCAAACAGACTTCTCAATCGACTGTAATCTTGACACATGAGCTGTCTGCATTTACTTTGCTGTTATCAAAATCTACAAGGTACAGTCCTGAAAGTGACTTAACACGTGACAGTGCAACACAACACATGCCCTCTTTGAATATTTTTTGAGCTACATTTATAAGTGCTGCATCTAAACCTAATACTTGAGACTAATGAATGACTACTGCATAAGACAAACTTAGAGGGAACTTTCCTCTACATGCCTACAAATCTTTGACTAAGGGAAATCTGCACTACTCCTATATGTTTTGGCTTATGTATATGGTCACATTTTATGACAATGTATTCAAGCTCACTTTTATTGGGTTATATGATGAAATCTAGCACATTTCCCATAGCACCATTCACTAAACCCTCCTATACATTCAAATTCTGATGTAGAATAATTCTACAATTCTTTAAGAGATTTAGATTTTTCTCTAAACCTGCTGTTTGAGACACCGATTCTCTAGTCCCTCCAACTTCATAACCACTTATTGACTCAGTGGTAAATGTATACCTTGATGGTCTATTTTTTCTTTGCTCTAATATCAGCATTTCTGCATTAAACTGTGCACACGCATCCAAAGTTGGCATAAAACATACAATTTGTTTGTAAGTCTTTTGAAGATATTCCATTACAGCTCCTGGAGATTTGTTGTTTGTAAAAAGAGTAGTTAAAGTTCAACTCTGAAGAGCCAATTTAGCTTTCTTTGTGACTATTCCTATTATTTTCTCTTTCAAAATTTCTCAGTACTCCACATCTGCAGGCTGTCTCATATTCTTAGTAAGCTCTCTGTATTGGAAAATCAACGAAATTCTAACATTTCCAATACTGCCTAATGAATTTCTAGTATCCTCATGGAGCAATTTTTTTAACACTGGCTGAACTTTCATAGGGCTCAGATGAAGTATATCCCCAACCACTAAATCATGCTTACCACCAAAGAAAGCAAAGCATCATAGCCTGTCCTGAGAACTTCTTGCATTCTCAGGTGAACAAAGGCAAAGATTAACTTTGCCACCATGCTCACCTCATCTATAGTCAGAACATTCTACTTCTTCAGAACTCTTAACACTTCATGACAAGCATCACCACTTAACTTATGGTACTCTAGTTTGTTGTCATGCTCCACTGGCAACATCAGAGATAGATGCAAAGTAGTACCTTTTATATTGTGTGCAGCAAGTCTTCAGGGTGCTGTTACGGAAGAAAGGTTGCAATCAGTTTTTTTTGTGGATATATGCAGTAAGCACTTTTATCAGTAACACTTTCCAGTTCCTGCATATAGAAGTGTAGATTTAAAAGTGGTGCATGTACATTCAAAATTCCATGATCCACTGATGCACTTATCTCTTGGAATATCTCTAGTTGCTCTTCATTTAGATCACTTACCACTTCGTCTAAGTCTATAGTTTGAATATTGACGTGGTCCATAAGATTCTGCACCTCATTTATTGCAATGGCTGCCTCATCCTCAATAATGGGCTGCCCAAGTGGATGTTGATTAAGAGATCCTGAACTCTGGATCCCTTGTGAACTTTCCATTGCAATCTCAGCAGCTACATTCTCCTCTTGGTGAAACTCATCATTTAACATTTTCAAATAAGAAGGAAATACAGAAAGTTCAATCTAATCTTTAACAGCACTGAAAACAGTTCTTCTTAATGATGCCAAGGTTTAAACAGCTGGAGAAGAGGCAAATTAAAAAAACTCTCTCCTATCAGCACTTTGGCAAGACAGTTTGAGGTGGCTGATGAGATGTACTTTATTGTGTCTAACTAAACAACCATTACAACCAGTCACAGAGAACTTGCCACTTTCAATGTTTTTTACACTTTGTTTCTGTATATGTAGAACTGAACTACTTCATACAGACAAATTTTCTAAATGGATACTTCAATTGGGTTAATAAGTATCCAGGATATTAGTTTTCACACTTTTTCTATTAACATGATCTAAGTGTGCAAGGTATTTAATCTCATCAAAAGCCTTCAATACTCTGTTAAAAGTAGAAGCAAGGCTCAAACAATTCCAATGATTGATTTTGCCTTTCTGTATAAACTGGAAGAACTTAATCTGTCACACAACTCATAAGAACTGACCTCTCTGTGAAAAAACATCTTTATACTGAAGGATTGCAATTTCTTTGTTAAAGACTTTTCTGCAGAAATCTCTTCCCAAACCTCTTTCATTTCTGTCTTTTCAGACTGTGTAATGGAAGAGGTAAGATAGCGTGCAACAGCAATGGATTTGTCTGCCACAAACTGAATGTCCATATTTGCATTCCACAGTCATTAATGAGATTTGAAGTTTCACTTCTCTTAATGTTCTATGTGTTCTTAGGAGATGTGCCAGTGACTGTATGTCTGACTGCAGACATAAAACGGTTTACTCTTCCTTTAGAAATAACAGGTTGTGGGAAACCATAGAGATGCTTGGTGTAGTATTTACCTCGTGTTCTGTATCACAGACAACAGTACTTGCCACATATGTGGGACTGAAATCTGAACACTTGCTACGTTACAGTTTTCTAAGTTTCTCATTGAGACTCTCACATGCTATATAATGCTCAATAAATGATAGTACTGACTCATCAGTATCCTCTCCACGTTTAACCAACAAAGGCATGTGAATTTGTGGGGAACCCCTAGCTTAGTATTCTTTCCTCCAAAAGTAGTCAGTGACCTCACCAAGAAGAGCATTTTGTTTGTTGCAGATAAAGTGAAATGTGGCTTGAAATTTATGATTACAGTACCGGCATACATTTGGGAGGTCCATTAGGCACAATTCACCATGTGTTTTAGAGTTTATGCCTGGAATGTTCAAGTAAGATTCTCTATGGAACTCATGCAAATTATCCCAGGCATACTCTGCACAACTTAGAGTTACAAACAGGTAGGTGCAACTAAGTTTCATAACATGCACTTCAGCTGACCATGCCGACGAAACCAATGCTCATTGGCTTAACGTTGGCATGCCAGGAGATTCATGAGGTTGCACTCAAGATTCTCATCTTTTCCATGAACTTTTTCAACAAACTCTCTTGCACTCATTTTTCGAAAACATCCTCCTGTTTTCACAATATGCGCAACTGCATATAACAAAACTGACAGTTCACTTTCAAATAGAAGGTGAAATAGATAAGGAATGTTTTGTCTAAATCTGGGATCTTCTGAATACAATCTAGTTGATCTGTATTCTGAAGCAGGAATCTATACTGGCCAATCATCATAACGAACTCCTTCTCCATTTGGAATGAGATGTGGAAAACAGCGAGCTTATAAGATCTTTTCCCACACACTAATATGTTCACTGTTGGCTTGTTTCATTTGATATAATTCCAAAGCATCAACCATTACATCCCTAGAATGAAGAGGATGAATACTGTAGTCATCAAATATCCTTTAAGCTTTTGCAGAATCCACTCTTTGAAATTGCCCTCTCCTAGTAGACTTTGAAGTGAGTGTCCCCAGTAAAGTTACATGCTAATATACATCTTTATAGAATATGTTTGCTCTTTTGAGATATACTATGACTTTATTTACTTTCTCTATGCTAACCAATTCCTACCAACTTTTTTTTATTCATCGGGCCATAATTTACTAAAACCACGAATGATTGCTCTACTTCTCAATCCATCCCATGAATGTAAATGTTTTGTTTAAAATCTAGAGGTAGATACACAACTTTTCCTTAAAGATCTTTCACTAATTGACTTTGAGGTCATCTTGCATTGTATCTGCATTCTGACTATGGCTTGAAAAGGGTGCACACTTTGAATCAAAATTCTCTCATAGACATTAGGGGCATATTTCTCAAGCCCATTTTGCCACCAGAGCGTCACTTTTTTTGATGCCCTAGTGGTGTAGCATCATGTCACATATTTACAATGTGGCGCTAAGCCACTTAACGTGGCTTAATGCCACTTTGTAAATATGCCCCTTTCTGCCGCAGTTCTCTGCGGCAAAGGGGGGTGCAATGGGTGTTGCAGTGGGTGTTCCACCGTAACACCCATTGCTTTTTGACGCCGCCTCAGATTTACAAGGCAGAGGCAGCGCCAATAACTAACGCAAGGGAATACTTGGTCTTAGTATGGCAGTACGAGGAGAAATTATTAGTTTCTCCTTGTATTTTGCTCTTTCCATGTGGAAAGAGCAAATAACCTTTAATGATTGTTTAGGAGCAGGAAGGATCTCTTCTTGCCCATAAACAGGCCCTTTTTCAACATGGCCGCAGGGTGCCTCTGGTGACACTAGGCATCTTTTTTAGTACCAGCGCTAGGGGAAACACAGGGGTGCGCCGTATTTTTGTAAATGTGTGCTTTGTAGTGTGTATGTCGGCCAGAAACACATATCTTGTTTGGAATTTCAGCAGTTGTAGCTTCAAACTAGCTTATTTTCTTCCTGAAGTTCCCTTACTATTTCCAGTACTCTCACTCTCCAAGGTAGGAGCTACTAATACTTCTGTCTGACTCTCCAGTCAAAGCTGGACTTTTTACAAAATACAACCTTCTAACTAGATTGCTCATTTTTAAGTGATAGACAGACAGTATCCGAAAATGAGGGAAAGTACTATCACGTATGCTTTTGGATAGGTGAGCCAGTGAATGTCCTTGTAGTTTAGAAAGTTTTCTTACTCTTCAGGGATCAAGCCTTTGCAAAATCCAGATTTTTTGTTTCAAACTTCCTCTATGAAACTTTGCCAGGAATGCTCTAAGCTTTTCAACTGATTTTGCCTTATATTACAGAAACTGCTGCACTGCCACTCATACACTGCAGCTGGTAGATGTTGCTGTAAAATTCCATCCCTGATTACTGCATCTGTCTTTATAGGTACCAATTTTTCTTTTGGTGTGGCTGTACCTTGTTTTATCTCATAAGACCAACCATCTATATCAGCAACAAACAAAAGCTACTATTTTGAAAATAGCTTTCTTAATTAAAGTAAGCCTCGCTACTTGAGGTATGTTTCAACTCCTCATGACAGATGCTGCAAACGTTGGTCTTAGTAATCTGCACCTTTTGAGGCCACTTCTTTTAGACAAGGGACTAATCTATTAAAAGTTCTCATTCAGTTCAGGATCAGGATGAATAAGTTCCTTTTGACTGCAAAAGCCTTCTTTACAATATTATCAACAATTTTTTTTTAATGAATTGTACTTCCTTTTCTCTTCTCTGGCTTCATTTAAGAATATTATTTATGACTCTCTTGAGGGAAAACATTTGCTTAAGCTCCTTAAATTTCTTCTTCCTTGTATTAGAGAAATCAATATGTTTTGCGCACAATACCTTTCATTTTAAATTCTAGATTTACATTTAATTTTAATGAAGCACTCTCTTCTTTTGTCCTTACATTTTTTTTCAAAGTCTGCTTTCAATTTTGTTTTAAATAAATCTTTGCGTACTCTTACCAATACTATGTTTTTTCCCCTTCCTTCTGTACTGTTTTCCTTTGTAATGTCACTTTCTTTCCTGTTGAAGCCATGTTTTGTCTTCATTTTCTTCTGCTGCTTATTAGGCATTGTGAAAGACATAAAACAGAAGAAGGATGACACAGTGGAAAAACATATATGATGAAAAAATTAAATGTTTTCAAAATTATTATTATCAAAACCTCAATAATTATTAAAACAATGTCATTTTATTCTTAAAATACATCTTCATAGCATCTTTATTCTTAAGTTTGTTTAACCGGCTAGCATACTTTTAGGTGATGTATTTACTGGGGGACTTGGCTTTTTACACCAGTATGTAGAAGGGGCTTGATGTACCAGTGCATGAGCTTTCCTTGGGGGTACAGTTGTATGCTGAAGTTGGTGGGCCTGGTATTAGGTAATGTGCGCACTTGGAGCCAGGCCTTTTGATGCAGTGCTTTCTTTAGGGAGGCAACTGTGTGTTCAAGTGACTTCACCTACCAGTACATTTAATGCATGGCCTGGGACAGGAGTGTTCATGCACTGACTAGGGAGAGTACATATACGTGTGGTAGAGGACTACAGTCTTCGTGCTTAGGTCCGGTCTGAGAGAAACTTGTATGTAAAAGAGGCTCAAGCCTTTTAACACATATTATGTCTAGATAGAGACTTAGGGGCAGATGTATCAAACTATTTTGAGGTCGCAAAAATAGTGAATCGCAAAAAAACAGCGTTTGCGACCTCAAAATAGGAAAACCCGATGTATGAGAAATGTTTGCAGCGCAAATTAAGAAATCGCTAAATTAGTGATTTCTTAATTTGCGATTTCTAAAAAGTGCGTACCCCTACTGCGAATTCGCAAATAGAGAACAAAACCATTGCGAATATCGCAATTTGCGAATTCGCAGTGTAAGAAATCGCAATGCAATGTAACAAAAATTCGCAAATAGCGAATTCTAAGAAATCGCATTTTTGCACCACAGAATTAACACCAACACAATGCAGGTGGTAACCAGGTGCAAGCTATATTAACATGCCCACAATGCAACAGTCACTTCCACAATGGCTTCACTCTACCTGATAGCAAGGAGGCTGCGACTGTGTGCAGCAGCACAGAGAAGGATGCGACAAGAACGGGTGTTTAGGGTGCGCATCACACTCTTCATGCAGACTGAGGAGGAGATCCACGACAAGTACAGGCTGGACCCAAAGAGCATTTTGGACTTGATAGATGAGCTGAAACCCCATTTGGAACACCCAACAGGCAGGACCCAAAGCATTCCAGCCCATGTGCAGGTACTGTGCTCACTACACCTGTTGGCCTCAGGCAGTTTTCAAGGGGTGATAGCTGCGGCAGGTGGGGTGTCCCAGAGTTGCCTGTCACGGTTCTTCCGTGCATTCCTAGATGCCATGGTACAAAGGCTACGACACCACATACATTTCCCCACCACACAACAGGATTTACAACAGACACAACTGGACTTCTACCAGATTGCGCACTTCCCCCACGTAATTGGCTGCATTGATGGGACCCATGTGGCTCTCACCCCCCCATCAAACAACGAATATGTCTTCCGTAACCCCAAATCGTACCATTCGCTTAACATTCAGGTCATCTGCAATGCCAGGCATGTCATCTCTGACATTGTGGCTAAATTCCCAGGGAGCACCCACGACTCCTTCATCTTCAGGCACAGTGGGATGTACGGACGTCTCACTGCTGGCGAGTTTGGTGAGGGCTACCTCCTAGGTAAGTGCATGTCAAACCTCCCATAATCAAGTACATCACTGGTGTGTGGGCCATTGACTGACCTCTCATTAATGTTCCTGCAGGTGACAGTGCCTATGCGGTGCGGGAGTTCATCCTGACGCCATACCTAAACCCAGCCAATGCCAGGGAGCGGCATTACAACCGTGCACACACATCTACGCGCTGCGCAATAGAGCAGACTTTTGGGATCCTTAAAAGCAGGTTCCGCTGCCTGCATAAAAGCGGAGGGGCACTCCAATACAGCCCGGAGACAAGCTGCAAGATTGTGGCCACCTGCGCAATATACACAACATTGCAGTGAGGAAAGGCATCCCAGTAGAACTGTCAGAAAGTGACACTTCTGACGATGATGACCCATGTCCCCCTGGAAGCCCTGCAGTTGGAGTTGGGGCAGCTGTGGGACGACCGAGACGGGATGAGATAACCCATAACTATTTCTAGGTGAGTAATAATGACATGAGGCATGGGATATTTGGTTTCAGGTCTGTGTTTATTCAAGCCCTTACATGCAGGATAGAATATCGTCACACAGCCTGAGAGACTCCATGCATCCCACTATGTGTAGCACATGTTATGTCCACAGTGCAGGTCTGTGTGCAAGTCAGGAGTCCTGTTGGAATGGGTTACCTCACCCTTTGGCATTACTCAGTTTTGGCAGTTCATCTTCTCCTGTTACGGCCTGCTGGTGCCTGCTCTGGGTGCTGACTGGCCTCCCATGAGTCCACAAGTGTAGCTCCCTGTCTCCCACTGCGCAGTCTTGGCCCGGGCACTGGTGGTGTCATGCTGCTCCTGCTGGATACCTCCTCACTATCCTCTGAGACCCGGAGTGCTGGGCCACCTGTGTTGGCTGTCTGCATGTGTTCCACGGCACTGGTGACCTGCACCAGGCCTTTTGCCACATCCTGGCAGCAGTGGGACATCTCCACTTGCATGCTGACGGTGCGACGTGTCAGCTGGCTAGTGGCAGTGCACAGGCAGTTCACCGCCTTGGTGTAGCTGTGCAGTCAGCTGTCCGCACGTTGCCTCACCCTGTGCCTGTCTGCCTTGTCCCTCTTTAAAGTGGCACACAATTTATGGATAGCACCTGCCATGGTCATGATGCCCTCCCCCATGTAACGTAGGCTTTTGTTAACTGTGCACAGCTGCCGATTAATGGACCGCAGTGATTTTTGTTGCAGGCGCTGTACCTGCAGCATGCTGCCCTCCAGTCCAGCAAACACTGTGTCTTCATCTTCAGTGCCAAAGCTGGTGCTGGCACGTGGCCTGCGTCTCACATCTCCATGCACTCTACGTCGCAGTGTGGGCTGTGCCGGGACCTGTGTCACACGCCGCCCTGTCTCTGCCTGTTCTTGTTCATCACCTGTGGACTGTGTCTCTGCCTCCAGGGGTGGCAGTGGAGGCACAATGGTGCGCTTCCTCCTTGGGACAGGTGTGCTCTCTGTGCTGTCATCTGGCTCCCCCTGCCCTGCCTGCTCAGCTGTTACTTACACATCCTCATCTCCCGCACTGTCATCCAGTGGCCCAGGTTGTGCTGTGGAGGAAGAGGGAAATTTTGATTTTGTGACTTTGTCTGCATTTCTCACTGAATAAAGTTTTCACATTTTGTATTGGCTAACTGGTATCTATTGCATTTTGCCATAACAGGGTCTCACATACTGCTTCAACATTGCTGTGTCTCCTTGCCCCACTGTGTTGTGCATATGACTACGTCTCCCATGATGCATTGCTGTGTGTGCTGATAAAAGTGGACCGGAGTGGCATTTGTAGTGTGTGTTGGGTGCATTCCTGTGTGTGGGGATGGGATGGTGCTGTGGGGTGCTGCATTTGGCATGCCTCTTACCTTGTCTGGTGTTTGCAGGCTCTGAGCTGTCTATGTCAGCCACTCCACTGATGCTTTCGGGCAGGAGGGTGCTCTCCACCAACTCCTCCTGGGGTGTTGAGTCGGTTGCTGTGGATGTTCCACCCCCTGGGGAGGGCTGCATTTGGCATGCCTCTTACCTTGTCTGGTGTTTGCAGGCTCTGAGCTGTCTATGTCAGCCACTCCACTGATGCTTTCGGGCAGGAGGGTGCTCTCCACCAACTCCTCCTGGGGTGTTGAGTCGGTTGCTGTGGATGTTCCACCCCCTGAATTCCAGGCCTCCGCCAGCCTGGTTGCCACCTTCTCCTTGGACCTTTGGCGCATGTCGTACCACCTCTTCCTCAGCTCTTTGACCGTGCGCTGGGTCACACCAACAGCATTTACTTTGTCCTGGATAGCCAGACAGATTTTGCGCTTCCTGGACTCAGGTACACGGAGTGCCTTTTTACCAAATAGGAGTTCATGGTTGCACACCATCTCCTCAATCAAGACCTCCTGCTCCCTTTCACTGTACTTGTGTTTCCTCTTCCTCACTGCCCCCTCCTTGTCCTTCTCTTTGGGCTGTGATTCCATTTTTGCTGTTTGTTACTGCTGTGCTCACTCCTCTGCCTCTCCTCACAGCTTCTGACTCTGCCTCAGGCACTCAGGTGCAGCATGTCACTCCCACTTCCTGGGTGTGATGTCATCAAGCTGCACCTCCATTGCAGATTCCCTAATTTTGCGATTCCTTATTTGCGAATTTCGCTAATAAGGAATCGCAAATACGGGATTCGCTGATTTTTCTAAGATTTTTAAGGAATCGCTAAATACTAGCGACTTTTTAAATACATCGCGATTTGCGATTCTCACATTGCGATTTGCAAAAAATCGCAATTTGAGAATCGCAAATCACTTTTTTGATACATCTGCTCCTTAACACTTAGTTCTACACTTTGTTTAAGGAGAGAATTGTATGGAGAAGTGAGTGTGCTCAGTATTAGGTGTTGTTTGCTCTTAGGGACAGGCCTTTTGATTCAGAGCTATAAGGAGAGAACTGTGTGTGCAAGTAGCTTCACCTACCATTTCCTGGTGTATAAGGCCTGGGACTGGAGATATGCCAGCCTACCAGTACATGGTATGCATGGTGTGGGATAGGAGTCTTGACCTCTACACAGCATCAAACTTGCATGTGAAAGAGGCTCTGCCTTTTAACACATAGTGTGTCTACTAGGAGACTAGACAATTCATTGTTATCTGTGCTTAAAGGGACAGCTCTATTTAAATGTTCCTGTGCCTCGTACTATGTAGTGTATGTACTAGGGAAATGTCCTTTCAATGTAGAGGTTTTCTTACAAAGACAGCTGTGTGTACAAGGAGCAAACTTTTCTGGGTTATGATGTAGTGTCTGGCCATACCCTTTTCCCTACCCAGACTATTTCTCACGACCTCCTCTACCATTTATCACACATTCCTAATGTTCCTTTTTATAAAAATTGCATTCCAGCCCATTGATTACACTTTATCCGGCCCGAGCCGTAGATTACTGCTTGAGCCGAAGATTACGGCCCTAGCCGGAGAGTATGGTCCGGGTACAGAGAGTAGGGTCCGAATACGGAGAGTACGGTCCTGGTGCCGAGATTTCGGCCCGACTGCGGACGTAAAGTTAGGAGTCGTAAGTGATTTCTGTGAATTCCAAAATTCGTAAGTGCCTTCTGTGAATACCAGAAGTAGTAAGGTTAGGATTTTGTCTCAGATTAGTTCTGTGAATCGGCCCCACTGCCTTTATATATTCAAACATATGTCGAAGGCAGAAGTGGCAGTGGTCATCTGAGTTTTGTCCAAAGATTGAGAAATCTAGGGGTCATGGCAATAAAACAATTTCAGCATTTTTCCGTGACCACATTGTGGGTTACATATCTTTCCCTCTCTCTCTCTCTCTACATATACATATGTGTGTGTATGTGTATATATGAGTATAAATATATGTGTGTGTGTGTAGATATATATGTGTGTGTATATTCATATATGTGTGTGTATATAGATCTATATGTGTATATATCTCTAAATATATATATATGTGTGTGTGTATATCAATATCCCACTCACAGACCCACACAGACACTCACATACCCACTCACAGACGAACACAGGCATTGACACACACTCTCACAGACCCATGCAGGTACTCACAGACCCACTCATATACCCATGTAGACACTTACACACCCACTCATAGAACCACACAGGCACTCACACACCCAGTCACAGACCCACAGAGACATTCACATACCCAGTCACAGATCCACTCAGACACTCACACATCTACTCGCAGACCCACAGAGACAATCACACACCCATTCATAGACCCACTCAGGCATTCACACACCCAGTAACAGACCCACATAGGAACTCACACACCCACTCATAGACCCACTCACACATTCACAGACCAACCCCCAGACATACACACCCACTCACAGATCCAGCAGGCACTCACATACTCACAGAGGCACTCACACACTCACTCACAGACCTACATATACCTGTATCCCAATCACAGACACACACAGACACTCACAGACCCACTCACAGACCCACATGGATACTCACACACCCATGCACAGACCCACTCAGGCATTCACAAGCCCAGTGACCCACACAGGTGGGTTCATACCCACTCACAGACCCACACAGCCACTCACAGACCCATGCAGGTATGACAGACCCATTCATAGGGCAACACAGGCACTCAAAGAACCAGTCACAGATCCAAGCAGGTACTCACACACCCATTTACAGACCCATACAGGCACTCATAGAGCCACTCACATACCCACATCTGCACAGATACACCCACTTACAGACCCACACAACATCTCACACACTCACTCACAGATCCACATATGCAATCTGATACCCACTGAGAGAACCACACATGCATTCACAGACCCACTGACAGAGCCACACAGACACTTACATACTCACTCAGAAATCTATGCAGGCACTGACAGACCAACTCACACACCCACACATGTACTCACAGAGCAAGTCACAGACATATGCAGGTACTCACATACCCAGTCACTGACCATGCATCCACTTACACATCTACTTACAGACCCACAGAGGCACATTCACACCCACTCACAGACCCACACAGGCACTCACACACCTACTCACAGTTCTTTGCTGGTACTTCCACACCTACTCAGAGTCTAACACAGGCAGACACACACCCACTCACAGACCCACACAGCCACTCAGACACCTGCTCACAGACCCACAGAGGCACTCATAGACCCACTAACCCACTCACACATCCACTCACTAACTCAAGCAGGCACTCATAGATACACTCATAAACTCATGCAGGTACTCACACATGTACTCACAGATCTACTCAGACACCCTTATACCCACTCACAGACCCACTCAGACATGCTCACACCCTCTAACAGACCCACTCAGACACTCACACACCTACTCACAGACCCACTCAGACACACTCACACCGACTCATATAGTCATTCACACCCACTCAACAACACATACAGCCACTCACCCATCCTCTTAGGTTGCAGGTTACAGTTACATAGATAAAAAACAAAAACTTTGAAATTCACAAAAAGAGTTTACAGGGACATAATAGTTAGGATATAACATTAAAAAACCTTTGAAATTCACTAAAAAAACAAACAAAGGTTACAGGGACATTAAAGTTCGGAAACAGAATTAAAAAAAAGCTTTAGAAATTCACTGAAACAAAAAGGTTACAGGGACGTTATAGTTAGGCTCAGCTTGGGCACACACAAAACCATAGAAATTCAGCAGTTATAGTTACCTGGGCTAACAGTAACTTACACCCTCACTGCTTATGACCTCACATATTACATCACTCATGGCATGCTCAGTATCACTGATAACATCACTGATGACATCTCAAATGACATCACTTGAATAAATAATAAACAATAAACCCACGTCATTCCTCGGCAGAATTCAACCCTTGAATGATAGAATTGGTGCGTTCAATCCAGCGACATTCTAATCGTTGAAGGATTTGGGCAAGGTCTCCTCCTCTGGGTGGGATGGATACTTTGTCTATCACTTGCCATCTGATATCATCTGCCGTATGATTTTTGTCAGAGAAATGATTGACCAAGGGGGCATTGGGCACTGAATTTCTAATTCTGCTGCGATGTTGTCCTATTCGAGCTTTCACTGGTTGCTGTGTTTGCCCAATGTAGGGCAAACCACAAGGACATGTTATACAGTACACAACATTTTTTGTGTTACAATTGGCGAAAAATTCCAGCGTGTGTTTCACGTTTCCGTGTTCAAAAGTCTTAGTGTTCCATGTGAATGCACATGCTACACAGTTTCCACATTTAAAATGTCCTTTGACCTCTGGTAGGCCCCAGGTAGATTGCAGTGATCGCGTGGTTTGTAGTGGGGTTTCTAAGGATGATCTAATGAGATGGCCTTTCACATTTTTGCCCCGTTTGAATGCAAACATAGGGACTTCGATGTTGGGGTTTATGCTTTTAATGATATGCCAGTTTTTAGTTATCAATTTGCGGATTTTGTTGGTGTGTATACCAAACGTGGCAACACAGATTAGTCCATTTATTTTGGACTTTTCCTTGGGGGGTGAGTAGTGTATCTCTGGGGCAAAACCAGGCTCTTTTCAAGGAATTTTTGATTAGCCTGTTTGGATACCCTCTTGCCATTAGTTTCTCTCTCAGTATGTTGGCTTCTTTCATGAAGTCTTCTTATTTGGCACAATTCCGGCGCAACCGAAGAAACTGCCCGTAGGGTAGTCCATCTCTGAGTGCGCATGGATGCTGACTGTTGTAGGCTAGCAATGTCATTTTTCTCATTTGGTCGGGGAGTAATTCTGATTTCAATGACTTTGTTCTATACCTGAATTCAATACAGCCACACTTGACTTTTACATCCACCATACACAAATCCAGCATTGCTTTTCTGGATCTAAACATACAATATGAAGATGGACAACTTTACACCTCTCTGCATAGATAACCTACTGAACGCAATACATTGCTAGCCTACAACAGTCACCATCCATGCGCACTCAGAGATGGACTACCCTACGGGCAGTTTCTTCGGTTGCGCCGGAATTGTGCCAAAAAGAAGACTACATGAAAGAAGCCAACATACTGAGAGAGAAACTAATGGCAAGAGGGTATCCAAACAGGCTAATCAAAAATTCCTTGAAAAGAGCCTGGTTTTTCCCCAGAGATACACTACTCACCCCCAAGGAAAAGTCCAAAATAAACGGACTTATCTGTGTTACCACGTTTGGTATACACACCAACAAAATCCACAAATTGATAACTAAAAACTGGCATATCATTAAAAACATAAACCCCAACATCGAAGTCCCTATGTTTGCATTCAAACGGGGCAAAAATGTGAAAGACCATCTCATTAGATCATCCTTAGAAACCCCACTACAAACCACGCGATCACTGCAATCTACCTGGGGCCTACCAGAGGTCAAAGGACATTTTAAATGTGGAAACTGTGTAGCATGTGCATTCACATGGAACACTAAGACTTTTGAACACGGAAACGTGAAACACACGCTGGAATTTTTTGCCAATTGTAACACAAAAAATGTTGTGTACTGTATAACATGTCCTTGTGGTTTGCCCTACATTGGGCAAACACACAACCAGTGAAAGCTCGAATAGGACAACATCGCAGCAGAATTAGAAATTCAGTGCCCAATGCCCCCTTGGTCAATCATTTCTCGGACAAAAATCATACGGCAGATGATATCAGATGGCAAGTGATAGACAAAGTATCCATCCCACCCAGAGGAGGAGACCTTGCCCAAATCCTTCAACGATTAGAATGTCGCTGGATTGAACGCACCAATTCTATCATCCAAGGGTTGAATTCTGCCGAGGAATGACGTGGGTTTATTACCACACTTAGCACCTAACCCCCAGCAGTATTTACACTCTCTCCACCACGGGCATGCTAAACCACATGTGTAACATCTTGCTCCTTGCCACCGTGGTCGACACCTTAAGCTACTTATTCCCGTTGAACAGGCACTCCTAGTCCCGTCACACTTAGAGATTTTAAAATTGCTGATAGGATCTGTACATACAGTAATTAGTTTCCTCTACACTAATGTGATTTTTTGTTCGACTTCTTAGTGATCTTTTAGAGTTAGTTGCAATTACCGGCTTTCCTTCACTTGCCCACATTACCATATATATGCCTTATTGTTTCAATGTCATTGTTATCCACACCTCGATCTGTGCAGTCCCGCTGCGCAGCTCGTTATTTCACTATCCTTAGAGACTGTAAAAGTAGTTTCAGGGGTCCATACATTGTTCTTTTCCCTACCAAACACTCTGTTCTTACTCTAATGTGATCAGGCACATCCCATCAGTCTGTTGTCTACATCTATTCTGGCACACAGAACCACAGAGCAGATCGGCACCCTGGATCGCGCAGCCATGTCTGGTTCACCGTCAACTGGCGGGAACATTTCCCTTATTTATTGCTAGACATCCATCATCCCGTTGTCATCGCACCGAATAGGGAGACGGACGCTCCACTGTTCCAGCAGCACTCGCGGGATATCGAACTCGCTATTTCAGCACAACCAAGGTAATGATAGCCTTTAATTCCTTGCCTTTAGACAACCCCAATATTATAAACACTGTTTACCAAGCGCCCAACTTTCTTATTATTTTAGAGCTCCATTTGATAATACTCCCGCATTCATTGCCTAACACGAAGCGACAATCTGAATTCCACTGCGGCTCTTCTCCTGAGCATTCAGAGCGTACATACACGCACACGGGTAAGCTTGTATTTTTCTTCACTGTCATATCGTAGCTACACATCAATATAGAATAATTAGCTCAAAGTTCTATCTCCCGTTTTTCACACACAGTTCTTGCAAATTGTGAACACTCAGTGCCCCGATTATCGCCGAGATCTTCTGGCCCCATCATCCACTCTGCCTGTCTAACACTACCCTCACATGGGGTAAGTTCCTGTGGCTTGTTCTTGTAATAAACATTAATTATGCTAGTATACCTCGATCTGACAACTATGCATTTATTACTTTTCACAGTGCCCGGCTGGGTTCCCTGTGAGTTCTTTTTTCTTCACTTATTCCACGGTGACACTGCTCTTCACATTAGGCAGTGCAGGCTTCCCTTCAGGTACACCCATTTTCAGAACCTTTTGCCTCTATGCTCGCAGGTCTCCACCTCGGCCACACACTGACGGTATCCTCCCATTTCTTTTAGGTGTCACAACATTTTTAGGTCCTGAAGAGACCCTGCAATTCATATAGGGTCGAAACGCCGTCGACAGTTAACAAAGGCGAACCATTACCCAGCACTTATGATTGTATAAAGTGTTGTTCAATATATTGCCAATTTTCCAATGGTCGCCAAAATGTTTTAAAGTGAAACCTTATACATATGTCACATATTATGTCACCACTAGTTTAGGTTCCAACGTTTTTTCACTGGGACACCTCGCACTATTGTGGAAACTATTGTTTGTTGTATAAAAGTATTTTGACTCTCAAGCCCTATGTATATATTGTTTATTTCATTTACTTACTATATAAACAAGTTCATATATTGACTATATCCTCGGTTTCTGTGGCTAGCTTTCTTTTTGACATCAATCCAACCCTGTAAATTGCCATTGTGCAGAATTGCATTAGAAATAATTTTTTATCACTCCACAGGAGCCACTGTAAATTCGAGTAGGGCCAATTTTTGCCTTCATTACCTTGAGCAACAGGTCGAGACTGGGGCCTTGTAGCTTCTGAGCAATAGTCCTGAAGGCGAACAGTAGGCTAGAGCCCTTAATGTTGATTGAATCAACTTGGCGGGTGAAGGACCACCTGCTGTCAAGGATGACTTCTAAATACTTCTAATCTTTGCTGTGTTCTAGGGCGTCGCCTTTAAGATGCCACCTGTTCGTCAGGTTAGGTTTGAAGCTGAACGCTACCGTTTTGGTTTAAGATTGGTTGTTGCCAAGCATGTTTGCTGCTGTGTAGTCCTGAAAAGTTGAAAGTAGTTATTGTAGACCTATATTTGTCTGGCTGAGGAGCACAAAGTCATCTGCGTATTGCAGATGGGTCATTCTTTCCCCTCCGAGCTTCGGGGGTGGCAATATGCTTCATTGAAGTGATTGGACATGTCTGCTATGTAAAGCTTGAAGAGCGAAGGTGCCAGCACACAGCCTTGTTTTAGGCCAGAGTTGGTTTGGATCCTCCTTGACACACATCTACTGTCCCCCAGCTTGATCTGCACACAGGTGTTTGAGTATAGCTCTATTATTGCCCTCAACAAGTTGTCCGGTAGGTCCCAGTCCCGTAATTTGCACCACAGCCGACTTCTAGAGATGCTTTCGAACTGAGCCTTGCGAACGCTGCCTTGAAGTCCACGAAGCAGGTGAAGAGTGTTCCTTTCCATCTGATCGCTTTGTCACACATTAAGGCAAGGGCCATTAGATTCATAGTGGTCCCACAGCGATCCTTAAAGCCGGATTTATTCACGGGCATGATCCCCTTTCTTTCACCCATAGTCTTAAGTCATCGAGGAGCAGGCTTGCATGTATCTTGGCATCATTGTCGATTAGTGAAATCAACAGATAATTACAGGGATCTGATTTGGAGCCTCCTTTGAACATTGGTTGGATGATGGAGTCTCTCCATGAGTCTGGAATGGTGTTAGCTGTTAGGCAGTATTTAAATAGTGGGGTTAGTATCTCGGACCATAGTTCTGGCTCATGGGCAAACAGAACTGTGGGAAGCCCATTAGGTTGAGGAGCGCCATCTTTCCGTAGTCGTCTTAGTTTGTTGGTGCAACACTCTTCCATGCTGGTGTTGATCATGGGTGAAGTTTGGGCATGAAATGAATAGCTTGCATTCTGATTCGAGCATGGTTTTCTTGGCAGTGTGGCTCACATAGGCTCTGAGATGTTTGCACTCTCGGTTCTTCTGGGGCCAACTGTGACACTGTTGATTAGTGACCAGAATTGTTTTGCATTTTTTCTCTTGCTAGCTGTTAGCAATTGCACCCAAAAGTCCTAATTTTTTTCTCTTCTAGTGCTAGATGGCTTCCCTAAACAGTGATCTTGCTTTGCTCAGGCTATGTCTGGCTAGGATTGAGGATGGTTGTTTTACAAGAACTCGTAATTTACAGTTGGCGTTTCTTTTCATCGTCTTTAGATTTTCTGTCAGTCTGAATTTAGTTGAGAGTTTGGCGCGCGCTTTAGAGCGTGTCGATAGTGTGCCTTAGAAGTCCAGCAGGATTTGCTCTATGAGGTCAGTCCACAGTGAAATAGGTGTGCTGCCTTCTGTTGATTCCTTCTTTAGAAGGTTTTGAATCCGTATCGATATACAGAAATATAATCTTGGCTGATTATATTATCCTATTTTAGTTGTATTAGATTTTCTGTCAAAACACCGATACTGGTGTGTGGGGCTGCTTCCCATTTTTGAAGAATTATGTTGAAATTGATATTTAGTGGCCGGTAATCACTGTCTAAGCGTTCGCTTCGGTAGAAGTCTCTGATGTGCTTAAAAAGGCCAACTGGGCACAAACTAAAGTCTATATAAGAGAGAGTTGCCCACTGTTCTGGTCCACCCGGGTGGAGAGTCTCTGTGAAAGCAGCCATTAACAAGCCTCAAGTCCAGTGCGTAGCATTCGTTTACGAAGCTTTCTGCAATGGTGTTCCGCCATAGGTTTGGGGGCAGATTTTGCGTTGGAAGGTCGTACTCGGTGTCCAGGATATTGATCTTATGGCTGATCACACCCCCATAGAGATTTGCATTGAAGTCCCCGTATAGTATAATATTTGCAGATGGGTGCTCTAGTTTGAGATCAGTTTCAGTTAGTGTGAGATCTTTCAGTGTCTCCCTTTTCCCTGATTTAAATGGGTTAATGTAGACATTGATAATTAGGAGCAGAAGGGCGTTGTAACGGTCAAAGATGTTGAGCCGAAGTGCTTGGGCCCAGGGGCCTTTGAGTCTTATTTCTTCTGCTGTATATTGCAGCAATGTTGAAATGTAGATAGAAAGACTGCCCTTGGGACGCCCGAACCTGCTGTTTTTTATTGCCGGTTTTTGAACTCCACAAAGCCTGTTAAGGGAACTGTTGATTGGCCCCAGGTTTCTTGCAATAGTAACAGGTCCAAATCCTTCCAAGGTGTCAGGGGTTCGTTGTTATTGTTCCAGGAGTTTGGGGTGAAATTTGCCTTTGGTGGTTGTTTCCGATCTACAATTAATTCTGTTTGTCAGATTCCCAATCTGGTTTATAAGGCGAATGAAAGCCAGTACCAATTGGCATGGGTGGCATTATCCAGCTGCGGTCTTGACCTCTGATACGGGTTTCATTTCTCGATAGTCGGGTTCCTAGGTGAATGGTGCAGGTGCAAGCCGTGGAAGTTTTTGGGCTTTGAGAGCCTCGAGCGCTTTTTAGAATTGAGTAGGTTGGCTGAGAAAGCTGGTGCAAGAAGGCTAATGGGTAACCCTTGGTCCATATTCGTTCGATTTTTATGCCTCAGCCTTCAAAGACTGGTAGGTTGGTCATGATCTTTTCTGCCCATAACAGCGAGAGAAAGTAGACCTGAGCGGCCTTTGACTCTTGAGCTCGTTGCAGTTCTAGGATCTTAATTGATAAAATGTCTGCAGATATTATGTCCTTTAGATCCGGAATTGACTGAAACAGAAGGATAAGGTTGCCCCTATTCAGGATGTCATGAGTCCCCCTCGAATGGTTTTCTGGAGTAAGAACTAGCTTAGTCGGCCCTGGGCAGGCTGTTGGGAGATGATTGTGCCTACAGGCCCCTTGCTTTGTGTCGAAGGATCTTCTGATTGATTTAGTTCCTCATATTTTGCTGTGTCTGCGGTTTGCTTCAAATGTTCGCGTTGCTGATTAAAATCCACCGGTCCCCTACTATAGGGATCTCTGTTCTTGCCAAGTATTAGAGTCTGAGAGTGCTGGGATTTTATTGAGTAATTTTTTGTATTGCTGCAAAATGACCTATTATGAGGATCAAGATTTGTGCTTGAGTTGGTTCCAGATTTTTGCCTGGTCATGTTAATGTCAAGCAGTTGTTTTGGGTCAGGATTTGAGTTGGTTGGTCAGTGTATGTGGGTCGTCATTGGCCTAGGCAAGTGAGAGTGTTCTGTTCGGGCCATGAGTGTAGTTTGGCTCTTCGGCTGCTTATGGTCCAGTGTTGAGATCTGGGTATTTCCATGGACTGCCGCCTCTGCTTGATTTAGTTGTTCAGCTTGATGGTTCGGCACAGGCTTGTCTAATCTTTGCAAAGCTGAGGACAAACCTGTTCTATTTATTGTTTCATCTCAGCGTTGAGGACCTTGGGCTGGTTTTGATTTGGTAAAGATGGAGTACAGCCTTTCCTGTTTTGCTGATAGAGGCGCTTTTTGAGTTTTATTCCTTTGCTTCCTTAGTCATTTGCGGGAGCGTTTGCTTAGTCTGATCGGCTGTACGAGGTTTGATGGTTGGGGAAGGTCTGTAGAAAAGAGTGCTGCTGTGGTCAGGTGGCCTTGACTGGAGCGCCTACTGCTCCGCCTGAGTCATAAGCACAAAATGCTGTTGTGGTATGTTTGCCAGCTGTTAGGGAATGTTTTGAGGCTTCTAGCTCTTTGTCCGAGTCCTTGAGACAAAACTGCGAGATATGGATATTTTCTGTGCCATTGGTGGCAGAGAATTGTTGTTTGAGGTCTTGCAGTAGGGTTTCCATAACGTTTGGTAGATAGGCTAGCCTGTTTGTGATCAGAGAGCACATACAGTCTCCTCCTGTTGCAATGGGATGGAGGGCTGATTCCACCGCAGTTTGTGCCCGCTTTATCAGGGCATCAAGTTTACTGTCTATGCCGGTGATTAAAGTCGCTAAAGAGCCAAGTAAGTCCACTTGGGCATCTAACTTGTCTGAGTGGTACGATAGTGCTGCAAACATAGCGTGAATCGTGCTCAACAAGGAGGTCCGTACATCGCTTGCTTGTGAAGTCATAAGTGTTGAGTTAAGTGATGTAAAGCATTGTTCTTTGACTGTGGCATCTGACCTTGTTGGAGGTCCGTTGGTTCCTGAAGTTAGTTTGTATGGGCTTCCGAAGCCTGATTCAAAATCTGCTTGTTCAAGGGGGCTTGATGCAGATGATGGGGAGCCTAGAGCGTGTGACTGTTGGATTGGGCTGGGAGCTCCTGAGTTTGATTGTAATATATTCCGCTTTTGTGCATCAGTTGCACTCACTTCTCTCCACACTAAGGTCTGGTGATCATTAGCATGATCACCTGAGGGCCCAGTTCTGAGCTTACGCATGTTGGAGGTTCTGACATTGCTTTTGCCCGGGTCTGCTGGGTCAGTTTAACTTTAGGCTATTGGTTTGTTGCGTATTGGCTGTTGCAGTAGTCTAAGGGTCCCAGATCTGAGTTGGGTCGGGACGTGTGGCCTGACAGTACTGTTGGGCCCGTTAATCTGAAAGCATCCAGTCTACAGCTTCTGTTTGCTTTAGCTGGGTGGGCTATAGGTGATACTAATGATGTTCCTGTGGGTCCCGGGGGGCAATTAGTAGCAGCCAGTCCTCGTCACTTGACAATGGTTTCCTGAGCTTTGGAAAAAATCGGTGATCCTTTTTTTGTGGGCAAGCTAGTGATTTTCTGCTAGCCAGCTTTGAGGGTCGACTGAGGCTTCTAGGGAACAGGTAGTCGCAGAGTCAGGTTGGCTCTCCTGGTTTGCATCCTGGCTTGCATCTACATCCAAATTGGACTGGGTCTTCTGGCGCTTCCAGCGCTTGTGCTCCATTGAGTCTGCGGTGTTGGCCCTTGCCTTTCTAGGTCTTAGAGTGTGTTTCCCCACCATAATACTCTTTTGCAGTGTGAACTTGGCCGAAAGCTTGGGCGATTGTGACCTGTCCCGACTGTAGCCCTCTGTTTTCTTATGGTGGTGGGTGATGTTGGGTGGCTCACTGACTCTGACTCTGCCTCTTTTGCCAAGGGCTCCTCGGAAGTCAGTTTTGTTGCAGGCGAGTTGTGGGTGTGTTGTTGTGGCACTTACTGGAGCATATCAGGGCTAATGCGATTATAAATGCTTGTTAAGGCGTGTTAAGGCTTGTTAAGACTCCAGCGATCTCTGGGCACTGAGCACGCCTTCAGTCCAAGCCCCCATCCTCCCCTCAGCCTGACCCAGCCCCTACCTCCCCACCTCCGTATCTCATGGTCCTCCTAGTTCCACTCTGCTTCACCCTGCCTGGTGCCTGGTGGCTGAGGAGGTGATGATGGGTGCTGGTGAGTGGGCCAGTACAGGGGTGGTGAAGTTGTAAAATGGTGGAAGCAAAGGATGATGAGCTCCTTTTAATCCTTGTGCTCCTTTGAGGCTCCTTGGGCTGTGTGGGGGCTGCGTGAGTGGGGCCACCAGGTTGGACTGCAGGCCGCACCCAGATTAAACCAGGCTGCCTACGCAGTACACCTGGTGCCTCTCCCAGTGCCACCAACTAACAGCGGTAGCACTCCAGGCCAGATCCGTTCCTCTCAGAGTTTAAAGTTGCGGCTGGTGCGTGGAAGCAGTGGGCTGCAGTGGGCGACAGCCCATTTGGCCGACTTGGTGGTGGCTCGACGGCTCGGTGATGCCTAAGGGTACACAACTCCACTGCCGACCCGCTGGCTTGTCTACTCACTGCGCAGCTCTGCCTCCTCGCGTCATGCCTCATGCGGGCATTCGTTCGTCAGCCGTGCGGTAAACATCACCTACTTTGTGGACCTCGGCACCCCCAGCAATCCCATAGGGTCTTGCATGTCAAAACACTGAAACCCCACCAAGACAGGGCAGACATGATCATGTTGATGGTCACAGACGAAGGAGGCGCAAAGGAGAGCAAGACCTCCTCTCCTTTGCCAGACCTCCTGTCCACCAATATACAAGATGGGTCAAAGGAGGGCATTTTACTCTCTCCCAAGTTGACAGACCAGCAGCAAAAAGACTGCAGAAAAGTGTTAAAGCAGTGGGGTGGTTCTCCATGACCCCTGGGATCACAACTTGGTGTGTCCATGATGTTGACACTGGTGACAGCCCACCTGTCAAACACAAGCTGTACAGGTTGTCTGACTAGGTCAGAGCCAGCATTAAGGCTGAGGTAGCCAAAATGCTGGAGTTGGGGGTAATGGAGCCCTCTGACAGTCCATGGGCTAGTCTTGTTGTACTGGTACCAAAACATGTTCCCCAAGGCAGGAAGAAAGAGGTAAGGTTTTGTGTGGAATACAGAGGTTTGAATGCAGTCACCAAGACTGACGCTCATCTTGTTGCCCTTTCTTGTTGTTGTGGGTGGCCTGGCCATGTGGCTGGCGGCCATTTTGTGAAGCCAGCCAGTGTGCTTTTTGCCATAGGCCTGCAAGCTTGTGGCCTAGTCTGCCAATAGGACTTTCAGCCAGTAGACCCAGAGCTACTCATGGGTGCATGAAACAACTCTTTCTGTGGTGTCTGTTGAATTTAAACATCATTTAGGGCATGGATGGCATTGGATTGAATTGCAAAATGTGTTTTTTGGGGTATTTCACTTTTTTTGATGTGTGTTAAATAAATGCCTTTGTTGGATGTGTGTGTGGTGTGGTTGTACTTGTGTTGTGTAACTTTCCAACCTTTTAGCCCTGTGGATTTTCGTTTTTGCATTTTTTGCATTAAAGCTGTGTTGTTTAGCAAGCATGCCTCCTTTGTCTGGCCAGGCCTGCTTGAGTTCATTGTTTTCCAGGCCTCCTGCTTGTTGTGACTGTGAGTGACCGTGTGGCTGGTGGCCATTTTGTGGTGGTAGTTTAGTAGTGTGCTGCTTTTGACATATAGGCCTGCATGTCTTTCCTCTGTTCCTCTTGGCTTACTGCTTCCATCCCCTTTGCCATCTGCAGCTCCCTGAATGACGTGATGAGCAAATTAATGCCAAACAGGTTCCACTTCCATTACATTTGTATTTTTGTTTTTGTTCTTCTTCTTCTTTCCTATCCTTCCTGAGTGTACACAGTATACCATGATAGCCCTTGTTGTCAAAGTCTCACAAATGGCTACACTGTTATTATTTTTTTTAATAACTGAGTTAATAAAATTTAATAATATAACACTAACAAGTGTGACCACCACACACTAAGTTATATATTATATTTGTTTGTTTGTACTAGTATTAATTGAACCACAATAACAAATGCAACATTTCACTGATGTTCTTCTGGCTTCTTTGCTTTTAGGTGCACAAAAGACTGAGGAGGAGGTGTCATCATCATCACCCGTTGTACTGCCAGACAGAAGTCCTGCTGCGCACGACGTCACGTGACGTGTGACCACAGACATCTCTGGAACTTGTGCAACTGCGTCCTGCTGACATCTGACGAAGATGGCCCCAAAGAAAGGTACCAGGTCCTCCAGTACCAAGAAAGTTGCCAGTGAGAAGAAGGAACAGAAGAAGGAAGAAGTGGCACTTACCAAGACTGGTGTGCCGCCCAGGATGTTTTTTGGGAAACAAAAAATTAATCCTGCAGCAGCGGTGTCCGGGGAGCAGGCTGGGAGCAGGACCTCCACATCAGTGGGCCCACCCCACCAACCTAGGCCCAAGCCCATGAGTGTCGCAGAGGCAGCCAGTCTAAGTGCGCAAACGCCAACGAGCAGTGATGTTGAAATTGACTTATCGTTATCGCAAAGTAGTACCCAATCAACGCAGGAGGAAACTCAGCAGATAAGTGGGCAACAACAGCCACAACCACCGCCCACAATAGTAGTTGTTCCTCCCGAAGTAGGGGCAGTTCAGGAAATCGAGCTTCCTGCAGAGGAAGAAGAAGAGCAAGCCACTCTTTCAGAAGATCCATTGTCTTCCAGAACCCCAGCAAGGAAAAGGAGGGTTAGTCCATCAGCTTCTTCTTCAGGCCCCCCTTCTGATGATCTAGATGCCACTTGGAAGCCACCAACTCAGTGTGAGAGTGAGGCACGCCACAAGACAAGGCTAGGGAAAAGAAGGGTTCCAGAAATCCTTAGAGTTATGGAGGTAGATATAGAAGAGGAGGATGATGACGAGCCAGTCATCATGGACATCACTCCCGCCCCAGTGGAGATGGAGACCGACATTATTACCCCATCTCAAATTGCTGTGAGGGATGTGGCACGGATACCACCAACACAGGTAACACCAACACCACCTCCAGCTTCCATATTTGTATTTGCAAAGGCCCGGCAGGGACATACATCCAGCACAACCACCACCTCAGTAGGTAGTGGTACTGCACAGAGTCAAATTCCAGGCACACCCTCCAGTTCATCCGGCATTGCAAGTGGCACCTCCAGCAGCGCAAGAAAGTTCACCTCCCCAGTTTGGGACTTCTTTTCGGTTAGCAGTAAGGAGGAGAACGTTGCTATATGCTCAATTTGTCGACATAGTGTTAGTCGGGGTAAGCTTGGTACAAACTATGGTACCGGAGGCCAAACAACCCATCTGAAAAAACACCACTTGATCCAGTGGGAGGAACACCTTAAAGGCCAAAAAGTAAAACTGCACCCATTGCTGTTGGTGTGGATGAAGAAGTAGAAGAAGATATGATCACGGTGGAAGGTGAACAAAAGGGAGACATTTTCTCTGGTACACAAAGTAGCCCTGTCCCCAGCAGTGCAGTGGTTACACTACCGCCCACATCCTCATCATCCTCAGCAACATCTCAGTGGCACCGTAGTAAGAGTCAGCCTGAGCCTGAGACACCAAGGCAACAGAGTACCGCAATGAAAAGAGTGCGCTATTGAGCCTAACAAAATCTGGGTTCAAGAAGTCACCTGCATCAGCGGCACCAGAAAGGAAAAAAATCCAGCCTACCATTGTCAGCATGCTTAGGTCGGAGGGGCAGTACGAACACAACCACCCAACGGCACGTTTGTACAATGCGAAGCTGGCGAAAATGTTAGCGCTGGACCTTCTCCCTTTTTATTTTGTGGAAGGGGTGGGTTTTCTGGAATTTGTGACAGCCATCTGCCCAAAATGGAAGGTTCCCAGCCGTTCCTATTTCGCCAGAGTTGCTGTTCCAGCACTACATCACGACGTGCTGGAATTGCTTGGACAAGCTTTGCAGCAGAGTGCTGTTCACAATATCCACCTGACAACAGACATGTGGACCAGTTGCCAAGCCACTGACTACATGTGCATCACTGCACACTGGATCTCTTTTGAGGGGGTTAGAGAAAAGATATCTGCAGCAGGTGTTGTTGACACTGCTGAGATTTTTAATGCCACTCGTAAACATGCAACTGTAGCCATGTTCGCCATGGAGAAATCTCATACTGCTGCAAACATTTTGGAAGAGTTTAACAGCAAGGTCTTTGAATGGCTGCACCCAAGAGAGCTTAACATTGGTTTTGTTGCCACGGACAATGGCAGTAATATAGTTAAGGCCATGGGCGATGGTGGCTATTTCAGGGTCCTGTGTTTGGCGCACTGCATTAACATAATTGTTCAAGACTTTCTGAAAAAAGAATACCGAGTCAGCAACTTACTGACCACCTGCAGAAGAATATGCACACATTTCAGCCATTCTTTTAAAGCCCGGAAGCAGCTGAGGATCATTCAATGTGAGCATAGAATGCCAGTCAAAGCACTCATCCAGGAGGTTCCAACACGTTGGAACTCAACCTATTACATGCTTGAACGTCTGTTTGAGCAGTACAGACCAATCAATGACTATGTCATGCAAAGACTAGGGGATGCTACTGTGAAAGGCATGACCGTTGAGATGAACCAATGGGGCCTAGTTAAATGCCTGACAGAGATGCTACTTCCTTTCGAGCTCTTCACATGTGAAGTCAGCAAGGAGGACTGTACTATGGGCCAAGCTATCCCATTGTTGCACATGCTAGAGCAACAGCTGAAGGCGGTGTCTGACACGTACGCAGGTGTGGAGGAAAAAAATGAAGCATATGAGTTGGTGGAGAGCTTAGCCCTTCGCTTAGCTGAAAATACAAGGGTGCAAACTAAGATTGTGTCAGACAAACATTACATTTCTGCCACAATTCTGGATCCATGGTACAAATCAGCACTGAACACTAAGACATTAATTCCTTTTTCAGAAGTGGATGTTGCCCAGTGCAAAACTTGGATAGCTGAGGCAGCCAGTGACTTGGAAAAAGAACGGCTGGTAATTAAAGGCCCACTACTCCAACCCACAACAAGTACTGCAGTAGGGCATCCGGCGTCAAGTTCAACTTCAGAGCCTGAGGGCAGTGCATTTGGCTCACAGCAGTCACCAACACTATCAACAACAGCAAGAACAGGATCATCAGCCCCAGTAAAATCGACACAGGTTTGGTATCTACAGCAAGGGCTTGTTAGATCCAGTGCTGATGCAAAGGCAAAAGAGGCCCAGCAAAGCGTAGCACCCCTGAGCATTGAGCGGATGGTCCAGGCATATCTGGATGACCCAACAGAGGTCTACATTGATCAAAACTCATTGGTGTATTGGTATGGGAAAAGGCACCTATGGCCAGTCCTCAGCACGCTGGCGATAAACTATTTGGCTTGCCCTGTCGCAAGTTTCTCTTCTGAGCGTGTTTTCAGTGCTGCTAGGGCCATTGTAACAGTGAAAAGGACCAGTCTCTCGCCCAAAAACGTGGAGAGGTTAGCCATGATCAAAATGAATCAGCACTTTATACCACCGGAGTACAAAATACATGAATCACAGCAGGAAGATGAGGACAGCGACTTAGGTGATGGAAGTAGTGTGTTAGATGACCTACTTCTGGTTGAATCACCAGATTTTGAGGACGAGCTCTACTTCCCTGACAACTAGGCTTTCAACTTGTTACTTTCTTTCTTCCTTATTTACTTTTATTATTTGTGTGTGTCTCTGTCTATCTGGTTTGAATCACAACAAATCCATCACCACCGTCTTCTCTTTTTATTGCCATATTGGAGTTGCAGCTGTGTGCATTTAAGTCCACTCCTCCGAGTCCTGCTCCATCCTCCTGACTCGCCCTAAATCCATTTCCCTCAAGCCAGACATTGGATGGAGAATAGTGTAGGAGAGTAGGATCTGCTTCTTATGGTTACCCCCACTTTTTGCTGATGTTTCACTGTTTTTCGACTTTAGTCTGGCTGGGGCCCTGCTATCCAGGACCCCAGCCTAGCTGCTTCCTCTCTAAATTGATTCCCTGTACCTTAGGTACACCACAGATTGGATTCTGGGGTGCCCTTATGAGTCCCTAGTATATGGTATAGTATGTACCCAGGGCATAGGTACCCCAGAGGCCTACCAGGGGCTGAAGCATGTATTATGCCACCCCTGGGCAGCCTTCCAAAATGACACCACAGGACTGCTACTGCAGCCTGAGTGAGGTGGTGCATGTACCCCTTACCGAGATATAGGTTCACTATATCTCACCCTATCACTGCACCTAGAAACCTATCAGTCACCCCTATGGCAGGCCTTATGAATCCTGAAGGAAGGGTGCTTGGTTTTATGTGAGAGGGAGCCCATGCATGAGCAGAGCCCCTCTGCAGCCTTCGGACTCT
This sequence comes from Calotriton arnoldi, assembly GCA_963921515.1. Classification (NCBI taxonomy): domain Eukaryota; kingdom Metazoa; phylum Chordata; class Amphibia; order Caudata; family Salamandridae; genus Calotriton; species Calotriton arnoldi. Next base: position 43,397 of record CAWUFW010014822.1, on the reverse strand, counting down.
ATTCTCCGGGGTTGTCTGTGATGCAGCCTGACCATATACTCTTAAGTGCATTATAACCTACGGTAAATGCTAACTTTGGGATGGCTGCACGGAAACATGTCGTGTTTGGTGTCAAACACCTTGGAATCATACCCCCACACCAGTAACTGGTGTGGGAGTATGGTCCCACCCTTCTAGAGGGAGAGACATGACAGCACCGGTATACCCGGTACCAGCTAACAGAGCCCTGGCATCACAAAATGGATGCTGCAGCCACAGTCACGAGTCTGGCCTCCTACTGCTGACCGAAACTCTGGCAGGGGAGGCCTGGACAATAGGTTTCCTGTCACAGGGAGGTGTTACCACCTCCCAGACAGGCTTTAGTGTATTGGGGCTGGGTGGGTGCACTCTCAGAGTGCTTTGAAGTCCTGCACTGGGGGCACATTTGGTGACCCTGTGCGTAGCCCAGTTCAAAACAGGTTGCAGGGGCTACCAAACCCCTGCTCTGGTGCGAAACTGGACAAAGGAAATGGGTGTAGCCACTCCTATTTCCAAACCCTCCCATAGGTGGGTCCCCTGAGTTAGTCCAACCCCTTCCTTGGGTATAAGATTGGAACCCCTGGCAACAGGACTTTAGATACCCTGGATGAAACTCTGAAACTGAATCCTGGACCTTCGACGATCTGTTCAACGCCAGATGACTGAAATATCTCCCTTGGAGTAAAGGAGTTACTCCCCTGCTTGGCAGGCACAAAAGATGCATCTCTCCGGTCTGCATCTCCGAAGCTCCTGCCGGATGCCGACAACTCTGCAACCCAGGAAGTAGGTTTTCAGACTTCCCAGAGGCTGACCCGAGTCCCCAGCAAAGCTGAGACCCGTAGCCCTTGTGGGTACCGTGGAACCGGAACCCCTGGACACCATGCACATTTGAAAGTGCAAAAGCTTCTGGTCAATCCTAGAGGCTGTGCTTTGGGTTACTTGTAGCCCTGACTCTGAGCAGTAAATCCTCCAAAGATTACTGGCCTGCCCACTCAGAGTGACCCGTGGGCCACCATTTTGTGATTCCTCTTGAGGTCCCTTTGCGATCCCTTGTCTGTCAACTTGTGGGTCCCTCAGAAGGACAACTCTACTTTCAATGGACCTCCCTGGTTGCTCCAGGCCTGCCCTGACTCTCCTTTGCTTGGGGAGTCCCTCAGACCTTTCTGGTCCACACCAAAGCCTTTGTTTTTTTCCTGCATGGGTTGCTGTTGCCAAGGCTTGTTGGGTCCAATCCGGGCACCGACACTGCAGTACTCGACATCCTTTGTGGAACAGTTCAAATCCAGCTCCTGGTTGTCGTCGATGCCTCCTGGTCCTCGTGGCTGAAGAGTCAAGCTTCCCCTCCTAGCACCTGAAGCACCCAACATCGGTGGGCATTCGACTATCGTGCCCCTGGTCACTGGCTAGTGACCCAGACTCTGTCCCCTCAGCTTTCAGGTTCTTCACATCCTCGATCCAGGCTTGGATCTCTTCGGACACTTCTCATCTTCCCGGCAGCAGCACTTTCCAGCCAGCTGCCATTGAAAACGACGGCGCGATCCGTCACCATTTCACACCTATGCACCCGGCTTCCCTGGGTGAGGTAACATGAGTACTCCGGTGCTAGTTTAGGCCCTAGAATCATCTAATTCCAAAAGGGTTTGTTCCTAGTCCACTCCGAAGTGTCCCTAAACTTTAAAACTCTAACCGCGCCTTTCCCCACAGAAGCTAACGGAGTTCACGGCTGTGTTCAAACACTGCACACGTCCCCCGTGGGTCCCCTGTGTCACTACCTTGGGTGGTTCCTTGGGGTCCCAGCGATTCTACAGGCTCTAGGCCTTGTGTCTAGTCAAGTCGTGGATCTTATACCACTTTCTTAATATATGGTTTGGTTCGCCCCTAGGGCCTATCGTATATTGTGCTAATTTACTGTGATATCTGAAGTGTAACATATGTGCTTTGACCTCTAGCCTCATAAAGAGACTAGTAGGGTGTGTTTAGAAATAAATACATATATTTTATATATACCTGGTGTGGTCTCCTTTCATTTAGCCATTCAAGAGATTATAGACTGGTAAAACAAACAGCTTTACACTCCTTCAAGACTTAGCCTGAAGGCTGCTCTCCATAGCTACCACTAGGATAGCTTTCAATAAAGGTTGTCTTTAACCTATCACCTCTAAGGGGCTGTTTGGACTGGTGCAAGGTACCCACTATAACTAGTGGACAGCATATACCAGGCCAACTTCTCACATTGGTGTGCAGCGGTTGGATTCAAGCTTGCCTTTGTTTTACCAGATAATCTCAAGTGAATGACTAACTAAAAACCACTAAAGGTACCTGAGGTACATATAATTCAAGCTTAAAATTACAGTAAGTTCTACTGAACTTAAAGTTGTGTGTCAAGGGCTTAGCACACCCTTTCTACAACTCAAGAGAGTTTAGTAGGCCACACTAGAGTAGGTAGTGCATACACCACACCTCACTAGTGATGTCTTCAAGGCCAGGAACCAGTGGGTCCCTGCCAGAAGCTAATGGGCTTCTACCATCCAAGTATGACAACCTCTCATTCTTGGAATTGAGAGCATTGTGTAGTACTAGGAAATTGAAGACAGGAAAAAGTGCAAACACCCAATGCCTCATAGAGGTACTGCTGTTGGATGATCTCAGAAAGACCACAGGGTCTGATGGGGTAGGCAGAGAGGGTGGGGCAGCAGATGAGGAAAGGTCAATGGGTGAAGATACCCATGACCTGATCTCTGAAGCTGACCAGGAGGATGACACTGATCTTAACCTGGGAAATCCAGCTCCCCCTGAAGATGAGGAGGATGGCCACAATGGCCCCCTCTTTATCCCACCAGGGATAGTTGAGAGTGTGCTTAGAAGGTCAAGATCTCCTTCTCAGGAGTCTAACCATTCTGACACCTCAGTAAGGACCTCTGTTTCCTCTCATAGGAGGGAATCCTCTCATGAAAGGAAAGAGATACTGCTCAAGTATGAAGAAGCTCAGCTTAGAGTCAGAAGAGAGCAGTTGGCTTTAGATAGGGAGTCCCTAGAGCTTCAGAAACTAGAAGAAAGTTGGGACTAGAGTCGCATGGTGGCAGCAACTTCCCTAGTGTTAGGGAAAGGTCCCATGACCATAGAAACTTAAGCAAGATTGTCCCTACCTACCAGAGTGGAGATGACATCCACAAATGGATTACTGCACTTGAAAGGGCCTGTAAAGTTCAGAGGGTCCCCCAGGAGCAGTGGGCAGCAATCTTGTGGCTCTCCTTTGCAGACAAAGGAAGAGATAAGCTCCTCACTGTAAGAGAAGAGGATGCTGATGATTACCAAATCTTGAAAAGTGCACTGATTGAGGGGTTTGGCCTAACCACTGAACAGTATAGGATAAAGTTCAGAGATACCCAAAAGGCACAAAATCAAGACTGGGTGGACTTTGTAGATTATGCTACTAAGGCTCTGGAGGGCTAGTTACTTGGCAGTAAGGTGTGTGATTTCAAAGGATTGTACAACTTAATTATGAGGGAGCAGATCCTCAATAATTTTCAAAATCAGCTGTTGCATCAGTACCTGGTGGACTCTGATCTGACCTCTCCCCAAGAATTGGGAAAGAAGGCAGACAAATGGGTCAGAACCAGGGTGAGGCAGAAGGTTCAGAACCAAGGTGGTGACCCAAAGAAGCAAGATTCTAAGAACTCTGACACGGGTGGGGAAAAGGGTAAAGACCAGAAGTCTTCTCAAGGTCCCCAAAAATCTTCATCTGGGGGAATCCCAATCTAACAAAAGTAAAGGCCAAAAGAAACCATGGTGTAAGATCTGTAAACAGAAAACACACTGGACCAGTGATTGCACCAAGTCCAAAGACTCAAGTCCAGCCACCATTGCCCCTAAGGCAACTGTTCCCCCTAGTGCAGCTACAATTGGTGGTACTCAGAATAAGGGTGTAGTAGGGTTAACCCTGGGTTCTGAGATGGGCTCTGGCCTAGTCAGAGTTCCAACTCAGGCTGTCCTGGTCTGTGATGGAGGCATGGATATGTCCTCCTTTGTGAGTCCCAGTAACTTGGGCAAATACAGACAGCAGCCTTTGATAAATGGAAAAGAGGCTTTGGCATTCAGGGACACAGGAGCAAGTGTCACAATGGTGACAAAAGATCTTGTGGCTCCTGGGCAGATTATACTTGGTGAGATGTACCAAGTGACCAATGCTAGCATTGTCAGGACAGACCATTCCATGGCAGTTGTTAATTTCTCCTGGGGAGGGGTAACTGGCCTCAAGAAAGTTGTGGTAAGTGCAGACCTCCCTGTTGAATGCTTGCTTGGCAATGATCTAGAAACTTCAGCTTGGGCAGAAGTGGAGCTCAGGACACATGCAGAAATGCTCGTGATCCCTGCACATGTATTTGCTGTGACCAGGTCACAGGCCAAAAAGTCTAACACTGAACAGGCCCTGGATTCTGGAAGAATGGACCAGGTGCCTCCCAAGAGGAGGAGCAGTAGAGTTAAGGCAGTGCCTTCCCCCATGACTCAGAATACAGATCAGCCTCCTGAGGGAGATGATCTTAGTCCTGAAGAAGGAACTGTCCCAGAGGAGCTTGAACCTGATCAGGTTGAGTTCTTGGGGACAGGGGGCCCTTCCAGGGCAGATCTGAGCCAGGAGCAGCTGAGCTGCCCCTCCCTTGAAACCCTCAGAAAGCAAGCTGCTGATGAGGCTGCTGGGAATGCTAGTGGCACCCATAAAATATATTGGGATGAGGGACTCCTATATTCAGAGAGTAGAGACCCCAAGCCTGGTGCTTCCAGGAGGTTGGTAATACCTCTGAAATTTAGGGGCTTCCTATTGGCACTAGCCCATGATATTCCTCTAGCAGGTCACCTGGGCCAAAACAAGACTTGGGACAGAATTGTTCCTCACTTTCATTGGCCCCACATGTCTGAAGACACCAAGGAGTTTTGTCGCTCCTGTGTCACCTGTCAAGCCAGTGGGAAGGCAGGTGGAACCACAAAGGCCACCTTGATACCACTACCGGTGGTGGGGGTTCCCTTTGAGAGAGTGGGGATTGATATAGTTGGTCCCATGGATCCTCAAACAGCCTCTGGGCACAGATTTTATCCTGGTGGTGGTGGACCATGCCACTAGGTACCCAGAAGCAATTCCACTTAGGACCACCATAGCACCTGTGATGGCAAGGGCCCTCTTGGGAGTATTCTCAAGGGTGGGTTTTCCTAAGGAGGTAGTATCAGACAGGGGTGCAAACTTCATGTCTAGTTACTTGACTGCAATGTGGAAGGAGTGTGGAGTGAATTATAAGTTCACCACACCCTATCACCCACATTGCAATGGTTTAGTTGAAAAGTTCAACAAAACCTTAAAGGGCATGATCAAAGGTCTCCCAGAAAAGCTTAGGCGCAGATGGGACATCCTGTTGCCCTGCCTTTTATTTGCCTACAGGGAGGTGCCTCAAAAGGGGGTTGGTTACAGCCCTTTTGAACTTGTGTTTGGCCATCCTGTTAGGGGTCCTTTGTGTCTGGTGAAGGAGGGATGGGAGTTACCTCTCAAACCCCCTAAACAGGACATAGTGGACTATGTACTTGGTCTCCGCTCCAGGATGGCAGAGTATATGAAAAAGGCAACTAAAAACCTTGAGGCTAGCCAGGAATTGCAAAAGGCCTGGCATGACCAAAAGGCTGTGCTGATTGTTTACCAGCCAGGGCAGAAGGTGTGGGTGTTGGAGCCTGTGGCCCCAGCAGCTCTCCAAGATAAGTGGAGTGGCCCCCATACAATTGTTGAACAGAAGGGAGAGGTTACCTACTTGGTAGACCTTGGAACTCCCTGGAGTCCCCATAGGGTACTTCATGTCAACAGACTGAAACCATATGTCGACAGGGCAGACATCGGCTTGCTCATGGCTACTGATGAGGGACAGGAGGAAGAGAGTGATCCGCTCCCTGACCTGCTCTCTCAGAACCCTGATGATGGATCAGTAGATGGTGTAGCCTTGGCAGACAGCCTCACTGTCCAGCAACAAACTGACTGCAGAAAAGTTCTCAGCCAGTTCAGGCATATGTTCTCCCTGACACCTAGTCAGACTACCTGGTGCACTCATGAAGTGGACACTGGGGACAGTCTGCCTGTCAAGAATAAAATCTACAGGCAGCCTGATCATGTCGGGGATTGTATAAGGACAGAGGTCCAAAAGATGTTGGATTTGGGAGTCATTGAACCCTCAGATAGCCCTTGGGCTAGTCCAGTAGTCCTTGTGCCTAAACCTCACACCAAAGATGGCAAGAGAGAAATTAGGTTTTGTGTGGACTACAGGGGTCTCAATGCAGTCACTAGGACTGATGCCCATCCCATCCCAAGGGCAGATGAGCTTATAGATACTTTGGCCTCAGCCAAGTTTCTAAGCACATTTGACTTGACAGCTGGCTACTGGCAGATCAGACTAGCTGATGATGCAAAGCCAAAGACAGCATTTTCTACCCCTAGTGGGCATTATCAATTTGTGGTGATGCCCTTTGGTTTGAAAAATGCACCTGCCACTTTCCAAAGGTTGGTGAATACAGTCCTTACAGGCCTGGAAGACTATAGTGCAGCATATCTAGATGATATTGCTGTCTTTAGCTCCACCTGGGAGGATCACCTGGTCCACCTCAGAAATGTTTTGGAGACCCTGCAGAAGGCAGGCCTAACTATCAAGGCCACAAAGTGCCAGATAGGGCAGAGTCAGGTTGTGTACCTGGGCCACCTTGTGGGTAGAGGCCAGGTTCAACCATTGCAGAGCAAAATCCAGACCATCAAGGACTGGGTTGCTCCAACTACCCAGACTCAGGTGAGAGCCTTTTTAGGCCTGACTGGGTACTACAGAAGATTTGTCAAGGGGTATGGATCAATAGTGACACCCCTGAATGACTTAACCTCTAAGAAAATGCCCAAGAAGGTTCAGTGGACAGTTAGCTGTCAAAAGGCATTTGATGACCTGAAGCAGGCCATGTGCACTGCTCCCATTCTGCAAAGTCCTGATTACTCCAAAAAGTTCATTGTGCAAACAGATGCATCTGAGTTGGGGGTAGGGGCTGTACTGTCACAGTTGAATGATGAAGGTCAGGATCAGCCAGTAGCTTTTATTAGCAGAAGGCTGACTCCCAGAGAGAAACGTTGCTCAGCCATTGAGAGGGAGGCCTTTGCTGTGGTTTGGGCCCTGAAGAAGCTGAGGCCATACTTGTTTGGCACTCACTTCCTTGTTCAGACAGACCATAAGCCCCTCTTATGGCTAAAACAGATGAAGGGTGAAAACCCCAAACTTTTGAGGTGGTCCATTTCCCTACAGGGGATGGACTATACAGTGGAACATAGACCTGGGAGTAACCATGCCAATGCAGATGGACTCTCCAGATATTTCCACTTAGAACATGAAGACTTAACTGGTCAAGGTTAGTTTAATGTCCCTGCATTGGGGGGGGAGGGGGGGGGGTTGTGTAGGAGAGTAGGATTTGCCTCTTATGGTTACCCCCACTTTTTGCTGGTGTATCACTGTTTTTCGACTTTAGTCTGGCTGGGGCCCTGCTATCCAGGACCCCAGCCTAGCTGCTTCCTCTCTAAATTGATACCCGGTACCAGCTAACAGAGCCCTGGCATCACAAAATGGATGCTGCAACCACAGACACGAGTCTGGCCTCCTGCTGCTGACCGAAACTCCGGCAGGGGAGGCCTGGACAATAGGTTTCCTGTCACAGGGAGGTGTTACCACCTCCCAGACAGGCTTTAGTGTATTGGGGCTGGGTGGGTGCACTCTCAGAGTGCTTTGAAGTCCTGCACTGGGGGCACATTTGGTGTCCCTGTGCATAGCCCAGTTCAAACCGGTTGCAGGGGCTAACAGCCCCTGCTCTAGCGCGAAACTGGACAAAGAAAATGGGTGTAGCCACCCCTCTTTCCAAACCCTCCCATAGGTGGGTCCCCTGAGTTAGTCCAACCCCTTCCTTGGGTATAAGATAGGAACACCTGGCAACAGGACTTTAGATATCCCTGGACGAAACTCTGAAACTGAATCCTGGACCTTCGACAATCTGTTCAATGCCAGATGACTGAAGAATCTCCCTTGGAGTAAAGGAGTTACTCCCCTGCTTGGCAGGCACCAAAGACGCATCTGTCCGGTCTGCATCTCTGAAGCTCCCGCTAGACGCTGACAACTCTGCAACCCAGCAGGTGGGTTTCCAGACTTCTCAGAGGCAGACCCGAGTCCCCAGCAAAGTTGAGACCCATAGCCCTTGTGGGTACCGTGGAACCGGAACACCTGGAGACCGTGCACATTTGCAAGTGCATAAGCTTCTGGTCAATCCTAGAGGCTGTGCTTTGAGTTACTTGTAGCCCTCACCCCGAGCAGTAAATCCTCCGAAGATTGCTGGCCTGCCCACTCCGAGTGACCCGTGGGCCGCCATTTTGTGATTCCTCTTGAGGTCTCTTCGCGATCCCTTGTCCATTGACTTGTGGGTCCCTCAGAAGGACAACTCTACTTTCAATGGGCCTCCCTGGTTCCTCCAGGCTTGCCCTGACTCTCCCTTGCTTGGGGAGTCCCTCGGATCTTGCTGGTCTGCACCAAAGCCTTTGTTCTCTTCCTGCATGGGTTGCTGTTGCCAAGGCTTGTTGTGTCCAATCCTGGCACCGACACTGCAGTACTCGACATCCTTTGTGGGACAGCTTGAATCCAGCTCCTGGTTGTCGTCGACACCTCCTGGTCCTCGTGGCTGAAGAGTCAAGCTTCCCCTCCTAGCACCTGAAGCACCCGACATCGGTGGGCATTCGACTATCGTGCCCCTGGTCACTGGCTAGTGACCCAGACTCTTTCCCCTCTGCTTTCAGGTTCTTCACATCCTCGATCCAGGCTTGGATCTCTTCGGACACTTCTCATCTTCCCGGCAGCAGCACTTTCCAGCCAGCTGCCATTGAAAACGACGGCATGACCGACACCATTTGACACCTATGCACCCGGCTTCCCTGGGTGAGGTAACACGAGTACTCCGGTGCTCCCGTGGGTGTTGGCCCTAGAATCATCTAAGTCCAAAAGGGTTTGTTTCTAGTCCACTCCGAAGTGTCCCTAAACTTTAAAACTCTAACCGCGACTTTCCCCATAGAAGCTAACGGAGCTCGCGACTGTGTTCAAACACTGCACACATCCCCTGTGGGTCCCCTGTGTCACTACCTTGGGTGGTTCCTTGGGGTCCCAGCGATTCTACAGGTTCTAGGCCTTGTGTCTAGTCAAGTCGTGGTTCTTATACCACTTTCTTAATATATGGTTTAGTTCGCCCCTATGGCCTATCGTATATTGTGCTAATTTACTGTGATATTTGAAGTGTAACATATGTGCTTTGACCTCTAGCCTCATAAAGAGACTAGTAGGGTGTGTTTAGAAATAAATACATATATTTTATATATACCTGGTGTGGTCTCCTTTCATTTAGCCATTCAAGAGATTATAAACTGGTAAAACAAACAGCTTTACACTCCTTCAAGACTTAGCCTGAAGGCTGCTCTCCATAGCTACCACTAGGATAGCTTTCAATAAAGGTTGTCTTTAACCTATCACCTCTAAGGGGCTGTTTGGACTGGTGCAAGGTGCCCACTATAACTAGTGGACAGCATATACCAGGCCAACTTCTCACAAACAGTACAAGAAATGTTGCCTCGTCGAGTCCCTCCAAAAGAAGTGGAACATGATGACTATAGCTATCCTCCTTTCCGAGCCGAGAGAGACTGCCCCTTAACTTAAGATGAGAAGGAACAGGTAATGATGGCATGCATTGGACGCTGACTCTGAGTGATTGGTATTTGTGTTGTTGTTGTTGTTTGTCGTGCATGAAGTGAAGTCAAAGTGTACTAGTATTTAATCTACACACTAAAAGTGGCTCAAGTCAATGTTTCCCTTCTTGTTGTTTAATAACAAATTTGTACTTCTACTGCAGGCCGATCCATTGCATTTTTGAATATGGAATCTGGACTTACTCGGTACACTACAGACTGAGTTGGACAACACCATGATGATAACCACATAGTATCTTCGCATTCAGTCAGTTGGATCGGAGATGATTGATGGAATAACTCAGGGCATTTCAAATCACGAAGTGGCATAAAAGGTAAACAAGTCAACAACAACCACAGCAGACCTACATGTCTGTGTAGTAGTGGTGGAGTCGAGTAGTCGAGTGTAGTAGTGGTATGACTGACAGCCATGCATTGATTTAGTACTTACTTTGGAAAATGCTATGTTGCTCTATATGTGTGCTCTGTGACTGTCTTGCTCAGTCAAAAGATAAGCTAAGTGAAGGTTGGGTCGGCACTGTAGGCGTGCTCTGTCCTGTTGCTGTTGTAGGTTAATGCTGGAAACATGCAACAGAGTAGACATGATTTAGCCATGCCGCCTCTGAAAACTCCTCCTAAATTCATGCTTTTTTTTCTCCTTGATTTTTCAATATCCCTTTTGTTTTTCCATCTACACTTACAGGCCGGCTTTTACCCTGTTCTAAATAGAGAAAAACCACTCACACTCACCTACCAATCTGCATCCGCCAGGCAGGCAGTGGCACCCAAGATTGACGGACGCAGCGTCCATGAAAGGGAGGACCAAGAGGAATGCCGAGATGCAACTCCCCAATTTGACCAGGATAACATACAGTAACTTTAGTATCATTCATCATCTTTTAAATAATTAGATTTATTTTTTTCTCTCCAATCATTACGACTGTGTGTTTGTTGTTGTTGTTATTATGTTTGCTCTTTGCTTATAATTGATCCCTACAGATATTTTTTAATTTTCTTTGCTAGCTTTAAAAGGAAGCCCAGTACAACAGAACATAAAATGTATGTAATTTGGGTCTCTCTGAGGGCAGACAGACAAGGCAAATAGCATAATAATTAATAATATACAGCTGCACTGTGTTTTTTTCCCTTCACTGTTTTCATGTAATTGAAACCTAGAGTACATCGCTGGTTCTACGCTATATATAATGGCACAGTAGCGCATATGAATTGGTATCGAATTTAAGCCACTTTACACAGGCGCCACTTTCCGTTTCACTACCGTTATTTTCCGCATAGTGATCGGACACGGCGCTCATCAAGTCACATGATTAGTGTGCGAATATGAGAAGCTATCCATACTTAATGTCTGTGTTTGTATGTTTTTTGTGTATCGTTCCTTTTACTCCACAGGTTTTGAGCAATCTGAGGATCAAATCCTCCTTCACTAAACGCACCTTAGCCAGTGGGATATCACCCATGGTCTAGTAAATCACACTTGACCATCACTAATCCACTTCACACATAGGTCCTGACAAAAGCCAGCACACATAGCAGCCTGGCTGAAACATGTAGAACTGACCTTTTAAAATCAGGATATTGGAGACATAAGTTCACCTCCTCAAATATCCACTATGTTGTTTTTAATACTACCAAGGGCCCATCATTAAAACCCGTTAATCATAAGGGACCCATTGGACAGTTTTTAATTCTCACTCATTCACATCACTTCACTCTCACTACACAAAACCAGTTCCGCTGTAATAAGGCGTCGTAGCACACCCGGGGTGCACTCGGCGCCTTGGGTGGGACCCGATGATGAAGCATGCCACCAACTAGGTTGGTGGGTGAGGGTCTTCATAAAAAACAAAAGGTTTTTCTTCCAGACATGGACATCTATCATTCTTCCTAACTTCTCAACAAACCTTAGTTTCTTTCAACAACAACAAACATTTTTTTTTTTTAAAACACCACCCATGCGTCCTTCTTCTTTGCTTGCCTTTGAGTTTGACCCATGAAACACCCAGAGGATTCTTGCTATCACCCATTCAGTTTCATCCACCCAGGCAGGTATCTTTTCTTTCAACTTCCACCCATCCTTCAACCACCCATGCATCTGATTCTTATCAGCCAACTATGCATGCATACCACGTGGCACGTATCCTTCTCTGCCAGTCATATATATTACATCTCGCCTGTCCTTCCTCCTTCCATCCTTCTTTCCCTTTTCATTCAACCCATCCATCAAGGTCATCTGACTCTTAGTCTTCTCCATAAAACTTTCCCAGCTGAGTTGAAGTCAGATAGAAGAGGCCATTAGTTACTCAACTACTACTCCCACCGCTAATACTATTGCTCTAATGCTAAGTAAAGGGTGTCTCCTTTAACCATTGTTCACAACAACTTAGTCTCTCTCAACATACAGTGTACACCCTTGCAGCGAGTGTGTAACTATTGTCAATAAGTAAGGAATATAAGTATAACTTACCACCGCCCGCCACTGCTGCTGGCTCACCCACCCCTGTGGCAGCTGCCGCATCCACTGCTCCCTCCTGGCTGGCGTCGGCTGCCCCGCCGCTGGCCCCGGCACTGGTGGTCGGTATGCCTAGAAAAAACATTACACATTTTTAGATGCCATATACACCTCCCCCTATTTATTCTTTTTCACTAGAAAAATTGAAAAAAAAGTAAAAATACATATATATACCACATACATCACTAGTACAAATCGGGTACTAGAGTAGAGTAGAAACTAGTAGGAGTATGTCCCATCCTATCAAAAATAGTAAAATATCTGGTTGGGCATTTTGTTGGTGGGAATTGTCGAAAAGCCTATCAAGATTAAGAAGACTAGAAGAGGACAACCCAAAGGACTGGACTCAGTGGCTAGAGCTATTGGTGAATCTGAGTTTTAAAACCTTTTAAATAAAAATAAACAGTGGCCAACTGGGCAAGCTTAGCTACAGACAGACTAATATAGTAGTAGTACAGAGAGTCAGAGCAGAGGCATTTAGAGGCAGGGATAACAAGAATTTAGAAACAGATAGTCTAGATCGAAGAAGATTTGGTAAAAAATAGAATTAGGAAACGGAAATAATAGTTCGGAAAAAAATAAGGTGCAGTATAAGTTAGGGAAATATAATTATTAATATTCAAATCAAATCAAATTTCTTTATTTCGGTTCAGTTAAAACCATAAAAGATACATACATACATACAAATTATTTAAGTACAGTTGATACAGCTTCGCCTCAATTAGTAACACTTCATCAAGGTAAGGGGCAATAGTAAGGATAAACAATAGAATGACCTAACCGCAATATGACAATTAAAATATATCTTATAATAAATACATTAAAAACTAGGCATTGTTTGTTTTATAAAATCTTTTGTATTGAGCACTTGGATCAGTATCCATTACTCAATAATAGCCTCATCCTCCATTATTTATACCTTTCAATACAATTCTTTACATGATCTTCTAAAAACTACAAATACTTTTTAGTGCAAGTGACAATGTCACAAAATTACCTTGTAACACCATTAAGTCATAAAGTGCATGTGCATAGCTTACTGACAACCATAGGCTTGAGTACGCTTATTCATAAATAGTTAAAACTTCAAACCCAGCTTTTACTCTTATGAAACTCACATTTAAATAAATATCTGCTAACACTGAAAACAATTTTTGGGGATGTATCTGTTTTCAATATTCTTTCTGCCTCTACGCAAAACCTAGTATTCATAATACTACAAATGGGTTTGATCCATTTGTTCCTGGGTTTGCCATATGTGGGACAGAAGAATAATACATGTAAGTCGTTTTCCTTAGTCTCATTTTTACATAATACACAAAACTCATTGTTATTTCCATCACAATTACTAGCTCATTTTGATGTGTTCACATTGATTTGTAGCACACCATATCTAAACTTCATGTATAAAGATTTGGCTAGTTGTGGGCGTACTTCATCCAAGAAAGACTCAAAGCTTGCTACTTCTTTAAAAAGAAGGAACTTAGTTGCTAGTGTACCAGTATCCGAGCTATGTAGCACACTATTTTGGATATAAGCCCAGAAAGTGGATTTTAACAGTTTCCTGGAAAGTAATGTCAACTGAGTCGGTTCTTCCCAAAAATGAAATAGACCTAATTTCCCAAACCAAGAAGAAACATGCTTAAGCCAGGGTTTGCTCCTGCTCTGATCAACCTTTAGGATTTCCTCTAGGCCTTCCTTATAGTGTGTCAGTTCTATGGTTGACCAGAGTCGCACCCAGAATAGTAAAGGTCTTACTATAGCGTGGTGGTCTGTACGTTTGACATTTAGGTCCATGACAATGGGAATTAAGGGTGTTCGTACAGGTAGGTTTAATAATCTTCTGAAAAATGTGTTTTCTCCTAGTTCCAAACTCTTTTTACAATAGAGCCCCCATATTTCAGCCCTCGTAATTATTAATATTAACAACTGGAGGGCATACTGGGGCCAGCAGCATAGCCCTCGGATTCGGAGGCATCTTGTTGTTGTGACTGTCCAGCTGCTCCTGCCCACTCTGACCCCGTCTTCTTGCCCCTGGGTGCTGATCATGTAGGATATAATCAAGAATGAGACAAACATTGATGATTGGTGTGAAACAAATAAAATATTTTAAAAAACGCTCCCCAAAAGTTTTTGGGAAACAACAATTGCAATAATTGACCTATCTAATCTGTTCGACTAGTGGTATCGCGGGATTAGCGGACTGTCTAGTTATTATTTATGAACACTAATCCAGTGTTCCATTCTGATTCCAGAATCCTAAGCCTAAATACCACCTGACCTAGCCCACCTCTTCCAGACGGGCCAATTGTTCACTAAGTCTGCATTTCCATTTATTTTAGTCCTCAAAATGCATAGATAGAGAATGCATGCATGCATTTTTGCGTACACCAAATTGTTGGTTGGTTGCTGCTGACGTTCTGCTAAGCCTATTACTCACTCACTAACAAACGACAAAAGCTTCTACTAAGGACTGGAGTAAGCAGCACTCATCAGTACGTGACGTGACAGAGGATGCGACACGCAGACCGCCTTGAAATTACCAACTAATACTAAGTAACTAAGTAACTAAACTACCTATCAATTCACCACTATCTTAGTGACAGGAGGACAAAGGAAGGACTAGAGTCTCTCTAGCATTACCTAACTTAAGTTCTCTAAAGTAAACTCTTACATAATCAGCCCAAGCGAGCGCAAAGTTGCAAACAAGTAAGATTAGTAGCGCCGAGCACCTGTGTCTATAAGAATAACAATCACAGAAGATTTTTAAACGTAATTTACCTGCAATGTAAGCAGCAGCATTCTTGCTATTCAGAAAAAAATTATATTCGCAATAACAGTAACACAGTCTAAAGAACGCACAATACTACTAGTATTAGCTACTCACCAAGCCCCACGACCTCAGCACCTAGCAGGTCCAGCAGGTCCTGCTCCCGGTCCAAGATGTCTGACCACTGGTGGGTCAGCTGGTTATGGGTGCGCCGGACACCAGAGCAGCAAAACACTGCCCGGCGCACCCTCACCCACCGGCGGTGACGCTCCTGGGTAGCGTACGCGGAGCCAGGCCTGCCACCTGCTGCCAAGGTCAAGGGGAGGTGGAACTGCACTAAAAAAACAAGGGCGGCCACCTCCGCCTCGGGCAGTCTGCCGCAAGGAAGGCGGCTCTTCTTGGGCGCAGGCGCCTTGCCCTTGGAGCCACCGGTACCCTTAGCCATGGTTCTGGGGTGGGCTGGGGGCGGAAAAGAAAATTTAGCAGTAAAAAATAAGGTCAGAGGAAGAAGTTGGAGAGTAAAAAAGGAAGTAATGAATATACGATGTTGCATCGCGGTGTTTACACCACAATACCTTTACAACACAGACATTACAACGCTATTCGTTACAACAACTTGCGTTGGAGGGCGCTGGACTTAGGAACAGTATGATTTATTATTCCAACTCCAGCCTACGTTACAGTAGGCAAGGTGTTGGAATAGTAAATCATACTATTCCTTAGCTAAGGGCGCCATCCAGCGCAAGTCATTGTAATGACTTGCGTTGTAATACCCGCGTTGTAAAGGTATTGCGGTGTAAACACCGCGATGTAACCGATGTTTCCCGGAAGTAATATAAAACAGTAGAAAAGTTTAAAAAACGCAGTAAAAGTAGAAAAAGTACGCAAAATATACACTTAGGGACAGAGAGGGATAGATAATAAATAAAAAAGATCAGAAAAACAGTGTACAAAACAAAAAATTGAAAAGATTGGAGAGGGATTGAAAAACAGGCCCCAGAACCATGCAAAGAATAGGAAAACAAGATAGCCGTGCCCGTTGGCGACCGCATGGTGAAGTTCACGCGATATTTCCCCCGAACACGTCATCCGTGTTGCCGAACGTCAAAAACATCTCGTGAGCATATGGGAGCACACGCGAGCATGCGGAAACAAGCAACTCCGCATGCTCGCGTAGGTACGCGTAGCGTTGCAGAGTTTTTGTGCTATTTCGCGTAGCCTCGCGTAGCGCGGCTACGCGAACTTCGCGCAGGGTTACCTACCATGAATTGATGTTTAAGGCTTGCGATCTTATCTGGCGGACTTATTCTAAAGATAAAGGGGATTGTACTCTTACATTTTAAAATTTTATATGCACTATTGGTGTCTTAAATCTTAGGCATGGGCGCTTTTATGTAATTCCCGTTGGATTTTATTTTGCGAGAATTCTCTCACCAGCCCATTTCCTGTTCTTAACTTTGATTTTAGTAGGAAAGCTGTTATTTTTTATTGTCACCTAACTAGGCCTACATAACAAAGTATGATAATGTTTGCATCACCGAATATATTGTACTGCATGCCTTTGCACTTTAATGGTCGTAATGACCGAATACATTTTGATGATGATGATGATGTAACAATAAATCCAGCAACTTGTCAATGTCGGATTTATTGTAATTATTGTAGGAAAGTAGTTTTAGAACTTGCTTTCCTGACGTTACCTAAAGAAGCCTTGTAGCAGCCTCTTCTGATTGGCTAGCCAAGCTGCTTCTGATTAGTTGTAAAGTGGCCTGTGCTGAAACAATGCAGCCATCTTGTGGGAGGAGATCAGCTGCCTGCAGATACCAGGACTAGAAAGGGACTGGGTAGCCAAACTGGCCTTCAAAGGGAGAAGTACAGATAGCACAGGGACCAGGCCGATCCCCACTTCCTGCACACCCAGCTAGATGGGAGCCCTTCGAATAAGATTAGCAGAGGAACTGGAAGGGGAGTATGGGGAAAAGTTATCCACACCTGTGGGTTGGGTTAGCCAGACCTGAAGTCTCAGGAGAGATTTTCTCCATTTTGATTTGGACTGAGATGTGCATTCTGGGATAAAAATATGCCACACTTCTAAGGAAGTAGTCATCACAGAGGGTGGCAACTTGAAACCCATTGGTTGTGGGTACCCCCTCTTGCCAGCCCAGAATCTGGAATAATTATGGGAGAGCTGCACAGCACCTCAGACCCCTGTTTGAAGACATCAGAAGAAGAAGGAATGCCTTGCAGAACCCTTGGACTGTGCAAGAGAGGACTGCACCTGTTGCACTGTCAGGGTCTCACAAAGAGAGGACCTTGCCTGGCTTCAAAGATAAAGGAGTTGGCTCCCTCATCAGCAACAGGAAGAAAAGTACCTACGTAACCTCCAACAAAGACAAGCCCAGCTGACCAGCTTCACCAGGAGTTTACTGGATTTGACCAGGTACATTGTGAGAATTGTAGCTCCAATCCCCAAAGGCAAATGAATTAATAAATGAATGAATGAATGAAAGGATTTCTAAAGTGCACAGTTATTGCAAGATGTCCTGGTGCTGGGGCAAATGGAGGGTATTGACCACCATACAGTTTGAACTGATGAGTTTTCAGTTGCCTACAAAATCATTTCTTCTCTGGGATACATCTGAGAGGAAGAGGGTATATATAATCTTTATCGCTTGATTAATTAAAATCATTGCAATCACATCTTACATCTCCAAGAAAAACACATTTACATTACAAGCAAAACATCTTCTCATCACGTAATAATAAAAAAAAACTGTCCCATAAATACAATTTAAAAACTTATCAATAAACCCAAATCTAACCACCTTACATCCTTAAATACAGGATATTGTTGCACATTTTACATTTTAAAGTGACGGCGTGCATTGCATACTATTTCCATATACATGACGGAAAATTATTCTAACAAATAACCATTCATTTCCACTATGAAACACTACACATGTTATATTTCAAAGTGCTAATGGTAAAGTGCAGAAGGGACTAAAGCGGAGAAGTTTCTATTATACATTTCTTGCACAAATTACCTTTCAAAGTGCTAATGAACAATAATTGCAACGACCATCATATCAAAACAATAAAAGTTAATCGATTTACTGTGATGGTAACCCAACTATTGTTACATTTCAAATTAACACCCTCGCAACAAAAGTTATTAGGTGATAAAATGTATGAGCCGATTAAAAATGTTAGTCACCAAAACCATAAAAATAGTGGAGATCTGCCTTATTAGAAGAAGAGGGAAATTGTTCCAGTACTTGGCCCCAGAACCGAGAAGGCTGAGCCACCCCAATTATTCTGTTTAGTAAAGGAGATAGCTAGCAACCCAGCAGACTGTGAACACAGATTTCTTTTGGGACAGTAATCAACAATCCTTTTGGTCAGGCATTTTAACCCAGTCTTATAGAAAGTGGAATGTGCCACCATCAGCACTTTAAACATAATCCTTTTTTTAACTGGTAGCCAATGCTATTGGTTACAGTTGTGGGAGAGGAAAGCATGCTTGGGACGTTTAAACAAAATATGAATTGCCATGTTCTGTACCATTTGCATTCATTGGATTAGGTAGTCCGAAACCCCTAGGTACAGAATGTTCACGTAGTCCAGTCTGGAGAGGATTAATGCTTGGACTAATGCTTTCTGTGCTTCTCAAGGCAGGAGTTTAAGACATGTTCTGAACATCCTCAGTATCCAAGAGGAGGTTTTAGCCTCTGCTGAGATCTGGAATTTGAAGGATAAATGAGTGTCAATGAGCACTCCAAAATTCTTGTCTACCTCTGTGGGTGGGTGGCGGTGAGGTGCAACTCATCGGCCACGCACCTGACCAACTGGGCAGGGTGTTGGCACCAAACAACAGGACCTCTGTTTTCTCCAGATTGCATTGGAACAAGTGGTCCTTTAGCCATCTCATTACTGCTACTGTGCAGACTGCAAATTTCGACCTAGATTCCAATGTATTGTTGACATAGGTCAGCAGTAGCTGGGTGTTATCTGCATAGGAAACCACTTAGATACAGAATGATTCAATTAGGTATGCTAGTGGCGTCATGTAAATATTAAAGAGTGTGGGGCTTAACTCCACACTTGGGAATCTGAGAATCTTTGCCTCAGAATATAACTGCTTCAGCCACACAGCCTGTTCTTTGTGCTCCAAATACGAACTCAACCAGGCTAGAGCAGTCCCCTCCACACCAAGAGCTGCCAAGCGATGTAACAGGATCTCATGTGAGATTGTGTCAAACACTGAGGAGAGGTTTAATACAATTAGGGCAGTGTTTTGGCCGGCATCCAGCTCAAATTTGATGGAGTCTGTTATTTCCATAAGCGCGGTCTCTGTGCTGTGGAGAGCCCTGAAGCCAGATTGTGAGGGGTGGAGTAGAATGAAGGTGTACAGATATACCGATATTTGGGTATTTACAATCTTCTCAATAATCTTGGAAACCCACGGGAGCAAAGAGATGGGTCTGAAGTTAGTAAGGATTTCTAGGTCTGCATTCGGTTTCTTGATAAGGGGGATGACATTTGCCCTTTTCTAGGAAGCGGGGAAAATCCCAGAACTCAGTGAGGTAGTGAAGAGATCCAGGTAGGTTGGGCTTAGGCTTTCCCCTATATGTCTCACAACCTGAGGAGGACAGGCATCCCAGGTGGAGACTGATTTGCATTTGCCAAAAAATCATCTTAGTTAATTTACAGTTGAAGGATTGAACTACAATAATTTGCCCTGAACCGGGGGTATTATAAGATTTCAGGCATCACCAATGAGCCCAATAGCCTTCATTTTGAAAAGATTGTCCTGGATCTTCAAAATGTTATCTTAAAATTTTTTACTCAGCTTTGTTCAGGTATTCATCTCAAGGGGGGTTGCAGTGGCTTTTGGGTCTGTAAAATCGGACTCAATTTTAAAACTTTCTTTTGGGTTATTGGTAGCTTCAACAATTTGGTTTGAATAGAAAGTGTGTCTGGACACTTGGCTGGTGTTGTGGACCCTCAAAGAGGCTTTCATAAGAAGTTCTGAATTTTTGGAACTTTTGGACAACTTTTTGGAAAAGCTCCACAAGTCCACTGACCTCAATGATGAGAGTCAAACCGGTGATGTCCAACCGTGACTCGGCCTGATCGTGCAGATTTGACCCGCTGAAAACTCCGGAGCTCTTCGATGTTCACGATGAAGACAAAGACCTCCACGGCTCACCGAGGCATGGTGCTGCAGTAGGCTGCCGTTGTAGAACTGAAATCTAGATTGGCGAAGCTGATCGCTCAACATCGAGAGAAAAAGCTAAAAAAAAGTGAATACGTCATAAGATAACCACTTGACCAGGCCCTACCACTCATCATAGCCGACCTGCGCTCCATCACATGTGGCCTGAAACTTTGACTTTGTCCTGGCCAGTGTGAACAGATAGCCATGGTTGGCGCTTTTCAATTTTAGGTGCTAGAAAGTACATTTTTTTATTGAAACTTGAAAATTTCATATCTCTGGTTCCCTACGTTGGATTTTTGTTGTTTTGGTGTCATTTAAACATAACAATATTTTCTAGTTTTATAAAGCAAGGACTGAGCAGGGATTAATGTTTTGGGACTTGTCTGAAACTTATTTGTGATTGTGATGTTATTACTAGCTGTAGGTACCTACCTGCACCTTCTTCTAAACCACCTTCCAACACAGGGTATGCGTCAAAATGCTAAGCCTTCCCAGGTGAGGCATAATGAGGAGAAATATCTTTATTTCTCTTTGTTACTTCTTTCTACTTCTGATATGCTACATTCTGCAGTACACATAGAATGAGGAAAATTACTCTGAGGATTGATTTTCTGCACCAACGTGTCCCTTCCTGCACAAAAATAATCCTGCTTACAATGAAGACACATGGTGCAAGGGGGCCTGCATTGGCGCTAGAGCAGCACCTTGTGCACGGCGCATTCCTGCCCTTTCCCTATCACACTGTGCAACAAGATGACTTGTTGCGTAATTTGTTAATAAATATGCCCCAGAGTGAACAGGCACAGCACAGGGAGAAATATTGCAAGCTTTCCTATCTGAATTATTCCTCTTCCTCTGCATTATGAATGTTTGTGGAAAGGGTATTCAAATTCAAATTCAAAAAGCTTTATTCGGTGTAAATACAACAAACACCATAAAAGCATACTAATACACAGTAAAAGAAAATATTCACATAATACATCATACTTAATATTCAAAATTAAAATCGATTTTACAGGTTAAATTTTCCATGGAGATTAATTCAATTATAAAATTATTAAAATATCAGTGCATAAAAAGATTATAATACGTTGGTACGGCTACCACAATTTGTGCAATAAAATGCTAATACATACAGGTCGATATAAAGTTAATAAAGTGCCAATGCATTGAGAAATCTTAGTACAAAAGTACAAGCTGCTACAATATAAGCAATAAAGTGCTAGTGCTTATAAATGCGTGTATATAAACATACATAATAAAATATAATTATTGATCTTGTTCTTCATATAATAGTGCTTCCAAATGTACAAGTTCTTTTCTTTTCCCAATTGAGAGTTGTATATAACGTATAACAGAACTTATTACTTTTATGTTATCCAGACTGCAAACAAAATCAAACGCATTTTTATAACTATAAAGGGTATTTCTTAAAAAAAGAGGTTTTAAAATTGATTTCCGGATACCCATATAAAAAGGACAAAAAAGTATAAAATGCATAGTTGATTGTAAAGTTTTACCATCACATGGGCAAGGTGGTAATATATAACACAATTTTTCAGTACTTGGAAAGGCAATTAAATGGTGTAGGGTACCTAGCCTTAGCCTAGTCAAGTAGAATCTGTGCTGGGTATTCCTTACCAATATCAAATATGGCTGAATGCCCCTTATAAACGGACCTTCACAATAACTAGCTACAGTCTTTTTTTTAATGACAGCGCTTTCCCGTTCCTGTTCCATTACAGTTAAGTATTTTGATTTCAAATCGTTTTTAGAAAAATCCTGTATTGTAATGGGATTGTTTTTGTCGATACCGACTTTACATTTCATTAAAAGTTTAAAAATGTGCTCCAGCCAGGGTATTTTAGAACTATGGTCAAGGGCTAGTCAGTCCATTATTAAATCCTTTGTGAACTTAGTTTCTTCCTTTGCCCAGAGCCCTCGCCAAAATATAAGGCCTGCCATGTTTATTGTGTCACTTAAATATGGTACAAATAACTCTTTATGTACAATAGCGGTCGCAGTAGCACTAGGGACCGCCAACAGCCTTTTTAAAAACTTGTTCTCCTTTATTTGTAGTGCAGCCGTATTTGTTCTCCCCCATAACGCTGCACCATGACAGACCCCTGAGACACACTTGCTCCTGTACAACGATAGAATTTCCAGTATGGGTTTGTTTCCTGTTTTTGCTGCAAATTTTAATATACCCTCTGTAATTCTTAAAAATTTCATTTGACATAATTCAATGTGCTTATTCCAAGAACCATTTTTGCAGAATAACAACCCTAAATACGAAAAGGTAGATACTCTATTAATAAAAACCCCACCCACATGATGTTGTCTGTGCTTTGGCCTTTTCCCCCACATGTCATTACAAAAGTTTTCTTTAAATTTAACTGCAAATCAATATCCGTCATATATAGGGCAAAGTTTTCAATCAAAATGTGCAGGCCATTTCCAGTCCTGGACATTAAGACAGCATCATCTGCATATAATAAAACAGGTGTGGGGCGTTTTCCTACTTTTGGGGCATCTGCAGCTAACTTTTGTAAAAATGGGTCCACATTATTTATGTATAATGAAAATAAAAGCGGAGCTAGAACACATCCTTGTCTAATCCCCCGCTTTACCATAAAATCAGGTGTACATTCCCCCAACTTCCCATATCGTACCCTAGTAGTTAAAAAGGCATACATTTGTGATAAAAATGAAATTATTTCAATAGGGGCCCCTAGCCCCTTCAATATTTGCCAAAGTTTTTGATGATTAACTAAATCGAAGGCGCTAGTTAGGTATACAAAGCATAGGTGGAGTACCCCTTCCCTAGCCTGTGTATACTTCCCTATTAACAATTCTAAATTTAAGCACTGCTCTACCGTCCCAATACCCCTTTTGAAACCATACTGGGCTTCTGTCAAGATTTTACTTTCACTAGCCCAGTCTTCTAGCCTGTCTAACATAATTCGACCCATCAGCTTCGATGAGGTATCAAGAAGGGATATTGGGCGGTAGCAGTTAGCCTTCCCTCTGTCCCCCTTTTTAAAAATGGGAACAATGATACTTTGCACCCAGGTGGAGGGTAATACACCTCCCAAGGCCACATTAAAAACATTCAATAAAATAGGTATCCAAAAATCCATGTTACACTTAAAAACATCTATAGGCACCCCTTCAGGTCCAGCAGCTTTTCCATTTGCGCATTTTTCAAGGGCTAATTTGATTTCTTCTGTAGTTATGGGTAATGCCTTTACGGAGTTTACTATTATAAACTTATCTCTTTTACAATCAATTATTTTTAAACCTTCAGGATTAAAGATCTTCTCAAAATGTAACACCCAGTCTTCTGGTGGAATCACAGTATCAATCCTTACTTCATTATTTCCTTTGAAATATGGATGATTAATTGTCTTCCAAAAAGAACAGAGTCTTTCGTCTCAGCTGCCTGCTTTAGCTTCTCCCAGGCGCCCTCACGGATCTCCCTTTTTCTATTTTCCAAGGTTTTTTTATAATTTTTCCTTGCGGTACTAATCTTATCAGGGTCCCTGTGTTTTTGTTTAAGAGCCAATTTCAATTCCCCATTCAGCCTCGTGCATTCATGGCTAAACCATCTTGGATTAAGATCACAGGTTTTCTTCTTCTTTTTGGCTTTTAAATTACCAGCAATTTCCTTGGCAATATTACTAAAAGCAGTTATGGTAGCTATTTTACTCGAAGAACTATCCAAGCAAATTTCTAAATCCTTTCGTGTTCTCTCTCTAATATTTTCCATAAACATAACTGGGTTAACACCCGTCCATTTTATGGATACACCATTGTT
Organism: Calotriton arnoldi; assembly: GCA_963921515.1. Lineage (NCBI taxonomy): Eukaryota > Metazoa > Chordata > Amphibia > Caudata > Salamandridae > Calotriton > Calotriton arnoldi. The sequence continues at coordinate 19,266 of CAWUFW010014822.1, read as the reverse complement.
TCCTTGGACGTCAATATCAGCATCTGCTCTCTTTCCTCGTAATTTGGTCGGCAAGTCTATTTTCAGTATCAAGCTTAAAGGATGATGATCGCTAAACAGACTAATATTAATCAGGACTTTCTCAACCAAATTACTACCGTTTGCTGATATTATAAAATGATCTATATTTGACGAGGACCTTGCTCCTACAAAAGTATATAATTTTGTTTCACCTTCTGATATATTAGGTTCTAAAACAATTAAATCGTATTTATGTAACACCATATTAATGGCTTCCCCATACATATCATGCACAAAATGTGTAATCTTGTCACCATAATCATCACAATATCCACAGGGTTCACCTACTTCATAATCACATCTAACAGAATTGAAATCCCCGCCCATACTAAAACATATTCCCCTATCACTCCCTTTAGGAAGCAGTCTAAGTCCTTTTCTAATAAGCTAATTACCTTACTCTTTGTATTATCAAACAGGTTGTTATAAAAATTTATAGCAACAATTGCTTCTTTTCCGTTAGATTCGAGATATACAAACTGATAATATTGTGATGTAATAAAAGTTTTCTTTAAAATCAGTGGTGAGGTAACAGCAATTAATGTGGCAAGACCACCCTTTGCCCTTCCCTTTCTGGACGAAGTAGCATTGGTACAAATTGTCTGATGACCATTTATACAGAAAGGTTCAGTACTCCAAGTTTCCTGTAACATTACCACTCCAAAACCATCCAACATTTGTAACCAATTTGTATCACATATTTTATTTTTAATTCCTGCTATATTCCACGTCATGATTTTCAGGGACTCACTGTAATATAATCTAAGTTCTTCTTTCTTTGGGTTACTGATGGGAATACTATTACTATGGTCATCTGCAGGAATGTCTAAGATCTCTATATACGGAGTACCGATCCAATTTTCCATAGGTGAACTTGGGGTATGGAGATTAACATCTCCCATAGTGCTTAAAAAAGGTTCTTCTGGACCGATTTCCTTGATGGAGTCTATATTACCAACATCTGACAGACCGTAGGCATTTACTTCAACCTTTCTTCCATATTGTTGGTCAACAACTGTATGTCAATCTATTTCACTACAACTCCGAAGTGGCGCGTATCTATTATACAGCGGCATGTGCAAAGATGGATTAAATCTAGGAATTGCATTGGGGCTATCATAATTTGGTCTATTGTAGAAGCCTAATGGAACGGCTGTTATGGTATTAGTAGTGTCCAAACAATCTCCTTTTCCATAATGCATAAGATTTTTCAATATCTCACCCACTAATTTTTTATTTCGGAAGTTCACCACAATACAGTCTCCCTGACATGATTTCCGCGATGTACCCAGCCAATTTGTTCTCCTCAACATGATTATGTCCTGATATAAAATATGCGCCCCAACATTTGTATTTGTACAAAGCCAATGGACCACTTGATTCTTCATGATATCGTATGTTTCCTTCTGATTTCTCAATAATTTTGGCACATTATTTAAAACTATGACGTAAGGTGTTGCCTCAGGAGGGAGATTTAGGGGTCGATTCCGATTCGGGCCGGAAAAAGCACCGACCGACTCGGAGCCGGAATTTATTCCGACCGACACGTACCTGTGGCGCCCGACACGCCAAGTACGATGCAAAGCGTGCAAAATCCGACCGACACGTACCGAACCCAAGCCGAACGACCGAGCCGCACGGAAAACAGCAATCCGGCCGGAAAAACACGCGAATCGAACCGACCGACACGCACCCGGAACAAATCCAACCGAAACGTACCCGCGAACTCCAAACCGCAAAGTACGATGCAAGGCGCGAAAACCACGACCGAGTCGTACGGAGGACAAGCCGTACGACCGACTCGCATACAAAACCGAGCCGAAGTAACACAAAACACCGCGACCGATGCGTACGCAGCATAGAAAACTGCACAAACACAGCGTGAACGAAACGGAGAACACCGTACGAGACAAATGCAGGGTCCGACTCGGTCACAAGAACGTTTCCAACATGCACAGACAGTACAAAGGAAAAATTACACAAAAAAAGGCCAAACAAGCAATTACAAAGCCAATAAATACTAGGAGGGGTGGGGACAGAGAACAAAGACACACCCACAACTCCACCCATATAAAGGACACAAATCCCAACCATGATCCTTTGCAAATGCCATTCCACTGCCAGCACCCAACAGACAGCAACCACACACCCACAGCTCATCCCTCACACAAGTCACACACCATCAGCACACCAACAAATACCTACCTCACATACACCCAGCAAAACACACACCCTCACCTGCACACCAACACACACATCACTCACCATCACCACCCATCACCATGCCCCCCAAGAAGAATCACAAGTTCCTAGATTGTGAATTGGAAGTCCTGGTAGAAACGAGATCCTCAGGGTAGAGCCACAGCTGTTTGGCACACTGGTCCAACAGACCCCCATCTCCCAGAAAACCAAGATGTGGGAGAGGATCATCAACAGGGTGAACGCACAATCACCATGTCTGCGCACAAAGACCGACATCCAGAACAGGTGGTATGACGTGCGCAGGAGGGTCCGGGAGCTGCTCAAGAAAGACTACCTCCTGAGCCAATACACCGGCAGTGGCCCTCCTGCCAAGCCAGTATACCTCAGGCCCTGGGAGGAGAAGGTGCGGGCCATCCTTCCGCCAGTGAGCGTATATGGACTAGAGAACATCCCAGAGCCTGGTGAGTACACAACAAATGTACACAATATTCTGCCACAATACACACACACATCACTGTCAAGGGGAGAGTCAAACCATGCACTCATAGCAATTACACAGCAACCAGAACAGAATCATCCCAAAATGTGTATGTCAGTCAGATAAACACAACACATGCCATCTCAAAGTTACATTTAACCGTGCCATCACATGTACAAACACAACTACAACTACAGCTAGGCAGTGGCACAAATAGAACTAACAAACACATCCAGACATGTAGCCACCACTACAACACCAACACACAGTGAAGACCACTGAAAGAAAGGAATTCTGTGTATGCTGGGCAAGTCAGTGTAGCCAATAGCATCATGGGAGTCGTAGTCACACATATTGCCCCCCCACAACTGTCCCATCAACACCACCATGAACCATGCTCACATCACAGGGAGTGGAGAAGGACTCACAAGATGGCTGACACTGGCTACTGCTGTGGGGAGCACAAGGCCCTGCTGGCAACTGTGCACCAACAAACAGCAGGACACCACTGACTGACATCCTGAGAGACAACTTCCACTCCCTGCAATGGAAGCACGTTCCATGGTGGGATATCTGGCTGGCTGGGTGGGAAGGAGGACTTGCAGCACTGACCATAGTCACAAGCACCTCCCCTCACACCCACCCTCAACACAAACTCCACAGAACCCACCTGGGAGAATGCAATGCCTCACATCCTAACTCAAGATCCCACAAAGAACCACCACCCTGGGTTATGTTGTGTGAAGCACAAGGACACTCTTGGGACTTTTAGCCAAACAACTGCCAGGACAACACTCCCAGCCATCCTGTCAGCACAGGCAGCCCACCCCACAGGAAACAGAGTCAAAGGAAGGAAGCATGGGCATGCTGGGAAGGGGGTGGAGGCAATAGCATGATGGGAGTAGTAGGCACAGATATTGCTCAGCCTCACAACTGGCCCATCAACACCACCCTGAACCATGCTCACATCACAGGGAGTGGAGAAGGACTCACAAGATGGCTGACACTGGCTACTGCTGTGGGGAGCACAAGGCCCTGCTGGCAACTGTGCACCAACAAACAGCAGGACAACACTGACTGACGTCCTGAGAGACAACTTCCACTCCCTGCAATGGAAGCACGTTCCATGGTGGGATATCTGGCTGGCTGGGTGGGAAGGAGGACTTGCAGCACTGACCATAGTCACAAGCACCTCCCCTCACACACCCCCTCAACACAAACTCCACAGAACCCACCTGGGAGAATGCAATGCCTCACATCCTAACTCAAGAACCCACAAAGAACCACCACCCTGGGTTATGTTGTGTGAAGCACAGGGACACTCTTGGGACTTTTAGCCAAACAACTGCCAGGACAACACTCCCAGCCATCCTGTCAGCACAGGCAGCCCACCCCACAGGGAAGCTGAGTCAAAAGGAAGGAAGCATGGGCATGCTGGGAAGGGGGTGGAGGCAATAGCATGATGGGAGTAGTAGGCACAGATATTGCTCAGCCTCACAACTGGCCCATCAACACCACCCTGAACAATGCTCACATCACAGGGAGTGGAGAAGGACACACAAGATGGCTGACACTGGCTACTGCTGTGGGGAGCACAAGGGCATGCTGGGAACTGCACACCAACCAACAGCAGGACACCACTCTCAGCCATCTTGCCATTGCCCTCACACCCACACACTGAACTCCCCATAAAAGCAAGTAAGTATGGGAATGCCGGGAAGTGGGGTGGAGGCAATAGCATGATGGGAGTCACAGTCACAGACATAGCTCAGCCCCACAACTGTCCCATCAACACCACCCTGAACCATGCTCACATCACAGGGAGTGGAGAAGGACTCACAAGATGGCTGACACTGGCTACTGCTGTGGGGAGCACAAGGCCCTGCTGGCAACTGTGCACCAACAAACAGTAGGACACCACTGACTGACATCCTGAGAGACAACTTCCACTCCCTGCAATGGAAGCACGTTCCATGGAGGGATATCTGGCTGGCTGGGTGGGAAGGAGGACTTGCAGCACTGACCATAGTCACAAGCACCTCCCCTCACACCCCCCCTCAACACAAACTCCACAGAACCCACCTGGGAGAATGCAATGCCTCACATCCTAACTCAAGATCCCACAAAGAACCACAACCCTGAGTTATGTTGTGTGAAGCACAGGGACACTCTTGGGACTTTTAGCCAAACCACTGTCAGGACAACACTCCCAGCCATTCTGTCAGCACAGGCAGCCCACCCCACAGGGAAGCAGAGTCAAAAGGAAGGAAGCATGGGCATGCTGGGAAGGGGGGTGGAGGCAATAGCATGATGGGAGTAGTAGGCACAGATATTGCTCAGCCTCACAACTGGCCCATCAACACCACCCTGAACCATGCTCACATCACAGGGAGTGGAGAAGGACTCACAAGATGGCTGACACTGGCTACTGCTGTGGGGAGCACAAGGCCCTGCTGGCAACTGTGCACCAACAAACAGCAGGACACCACTGACTGACATCCTGAGAGACAACTTCCACTCCCTGCAATGGAAGCACGTTCCATGGTGGGATATCTGGCTGGCTGGGTGGGAAGGAGGACTTGCAGCACTGACCATAGTCACAAGCACCTCCCCTCACACCCCCCCCTCAACACAAACTCCACAGAACCCACCTGGGAGAATGCAATGCCTCACATCCTAACTCAAGATCCCACAAAGAACCACCACCCTGAGTTATGTTGTGTGAAGCACAGGGAGACTCTTGGGACTTTTAGCCAAACAACTGCCAGGACAACACTCCCAGCCATCCTGTCAGCACAGGCAGCCCACCCCACAGGGAAGCAGAGTCAAAAGGAAGGAAGCATGGGCATGCTGGGAAGGGGGGTGGAGGCAATAGCATGATGGGAGTAGTAGGCACAGATATTGCTCAGCCTCACAAATGGCCCATCAACACCACCCTGAACCATGCTCACATCACAGGGAGTGGAGAAGGACACACAAGATGGCTGACACTGGCTACTGCTGTGGGGAGCACATGGGCATGCTGGGAACTGCACACCAACCAACAGCAGGACACCACTGTCAGCCATCTTGCCATTGCCCTCACACCCACACACACTGAACTCCCCACAAAAGCAAGTAAGTATGGGAATGCCGGGAAGAGGGGTGGAGGCAATAGCATGATGGGAGCCACAGTCACAGGCATAGCTCACCCCCACAACTGTCCCATCAACACCACCCTGAACCATGCTCACATCACAGGGAGTGGAGAAGGACTCACAAGATGGCTGACACTGGCTACTGCTGTGGGGAGCACAAGGCCCTGCTGGCAACTGTGCACCAACAAACAGCAGGACACCACTGACTGACATCCTGAGAGACAACTTCCACTCCCTGCAATGCAAGCACAGTCCATGGTGGGATAACTGACTGGCTGGGTGGGAAGGAGGGCCGGCTGTCAACCAAATACAACCAATGCAGACCATGTTCACACCCCAACAAATACATAGTAATGCCCAAATAATGCAGGACAATGTGCCACACCAATATCAACCCCCGACTGTGACGACTTAGGACAATGCAATGTACAGGCCCGCACCCAGAGGCACAGTCACAACTGTCAGGTGTGTCAACCATTGATGCCTGCAGAAACATAACATACATTGTGTGTGTCTCCCAAAAACAGGTGATGATGGGGACACAGCAGCAGACGCTGAGGAGTCCCAGTCCCAGGCTCAAGAGGATGCAGAGCTCACTGGAGTCGTACAGCCTCTGCCCTCCTCGGACGAAGAAGACCAACCTGGCACATCCGGTGCAAGTCTACATGCAGCACCAGCAGGACCACCAGCTGCAGCACCAGCAGGACCACCAGCTGCAGCACCAGCAGGACCACCAGCTGCACCCCCTGCACCCACCCCTCCAACGACTGTCACCACAAATACCATCCCCGCCGACATGGACAGAACAAGGAGCAACACCAGCACAGGGACCCTGGACCAACGTGGGGCCATGGACACCACCACCACCACCAACCCCCAAGGTGGACCAGGGTCATCTGTGCGTGCCACTGCACGCACTGCACATGTCGGCAGGGGTGGTGGGAGGGGTGGGAGACAGAGGTCGCTGCTTGCAGATGTTGCTGGTGTGCATGATGACCCACAACTGGTACGCATAGCTGATGCGTACCAGACCAGCACCGGAGATCTCAGCCAGGTAGTGGGGCTCCTCAGAGACATGAAACAGCAGCAGGCTGCCCATCATGCCCGCTTGGACGCACACATGTCCCGCGTGGACTCACACATGTCCCGCGTGGAGTCCAAGTGGGACGCACTGCATGAGATGACGGCGGTGCACAGGGACATTTTACAATGCCTCCGCCAGATGAACAGCAACCAGTCCACACCTCCCTGTGTGCCAACAACATCTGGTGCTGAACAAACTGCAACTGCCACAGGGAGGGAGGATGACTCTGGCGGAGAGTCCCCTGCACCGCAGCAGCCTGTACTTGAGGGGCCACCCCCAAAGAAGAGGGGTCGTCCGAGGAGGGGCAATTGAGAGGCGGATGGCCAAGCGCAACTCCCAGGAAGCCTGAACCTGTTCTGGATGTTCACCTTTGTGCACAGACTGTTCACCCTGTTGACGGCAACACAACTCCCACACATTGCATGGGGAGTACAAGTTGGACCAATGTCTCAGACAACTGTGGCCCCGATACCGGGGATTTTGTCTACCAGGACTTTCAATTCACCTAGGAACTTCTGATTGCAAGATATATGTACAGCACTACCCATCCTATGCACTATTCACACAAATGTATCACAATAAACACACTAATACACCATACTTGCCTCTGTTGTGATTCCAACGTGGGTGCTGTTATGGGGATGATGAACTGCAAAATTACACTGTGTATGCGAACTGCAACAGCAAGTACAACACAGGCATGTGAGTAAAGGCAACGTGACACATATTAGGGAGACACACCACCAGGGCTACACAACACATACACACCTAGGCCATCTGACTCATTGCCTACACTGATGTTGCCAGGGAAGACGGTGCAATGCACAGACACCACACCTATTCCCAGTTGTAGTCAAGTAGCCCACAGGTGCAGTGAGCAAATGGCAGTCAAATGTGTGACCACAGACAACGCACATCACAAAGTGAAGCACAGGTTTATTACACAGTTGCAACATGTCGTAACCACTACAGATGCAAGGTAATCCCACCTGGCAGCGGGCACACAGTCAACAACTGTAGAAGGAAGGAAGTCCATGGGTGTGGCGCACATCACCTGTAGGGACACAACAGCTACCACCCTGGAAGTACAATCACGTCGTCGGTGGACACAGTTGACCAAACGAATCTGAAAGTACCCTGTGAAGGACAGAAATCACACGGTCAAAAGCAATGGAGAACAGGACAGAACAGCAAAACTCATGCACAATACATGTTACAAGATACCCACCCAGAACCAAATTAGCATGTCAACACTGTTGGGGAGTACAGACCACCTGTAAGCACACATCGCTACACACATCCAGTCAAGTAGCCCATGGACACACTCCAACAGCACCAGAGCACCACCTACACATATCATGCCAACTCACATCATTGACATGACACCTCAGGATACTCACATTCAGCTAAAGAAGTTGGTGATTAGCTGTGTGCGGACATCACCCTCATCATCATCATCATCATCACTGGCATCGTGGTCCAGGCCAGGATCCTCCACAGGTGGCGGATGTTGGTCATTGTCATCCTGGATGAGAGGCAACTCCTTCCGCACTGCCAGGTTGTGGAGCATGCAGCAAACGATGATAATCTTGCACACTTTTGCAGGGGCATATGGGAGGGACCCTCCGGTCTTGTCCAGGCAGTGGAAGCGGCTCTTCAGGAGACCAAATGTCCGCTCAATCACTCTCCTGGTCCGACCATGTGCCTCATTGTAGCGCATCTGGGCTGGTGTCACAGGGTTCCTGAGGGGTGTCAGCAACCACGGCATGTTGGGGTATCCCGAGTCACCTACGGACAGACAAGTGCACATTAGCTGACTTGGAAAAGTGGGCGGAATACTACAGATCAGATCACACACAATGGCACAAAGTCAGTACACACCGACAAGCCAGGCACGCTGGTTCTGCATCTGTGCCATCATCCTGGGGATGCGACTACTCCTCATCACTAAGGCATAGTGTGCTGAACCTGGGAAACGGGCACACACGTGTGTGATGGTCATATCTGCAAGACACACCACCAGTGCATTGACCGAGTGGTAGTGCTTGCGGTTCCTGTAGGCCTGCTCCTGGGCCTGTGGTGGTACCAAAGCCACATGTGTCCCATCAATGGAGCCAATGACATGCGGCATCCTCCCCAGGGCATAGAAATCACTCTTCACGTCAGTGAGTCGTTGCAGTCTAGGGAAATAGATGTACCGGTTCAGGAATAGCAACATTGCCGCCAAAACATCGCGGAGCACACGGCTCAACATGGTCTGTGACATCCCACCAGCAGTCGCCACAGTATGTTGGAAGGTACCGGTGGCAAAGAAGTGTAGGGCTGCCATCACCTTCACCTTGGGGGTCAGCGCTGTAGGATACGGCCGGCCAGGCTGCAAATGTGGGGCCAACTGCACTGCCAAATCCTCAATCAGCTGCCTGGTGAAGCGGTACCGTCGGATGCTGTCCCGTTCCACCATCGTTGCCAGGTCTGGGAATGGTTGATGGACAGCAGGAGCCCTGCAGTGCAGAGGAGAAGAAAGCAAGATTGTCAGTCACCCCACATATGCGGCATTGAACACACTCAATATCCCAACATACATCATTATGAGGCACAACTACATGAAGTGTGCAGTTCCGTAAGGACATGTATGGTACATACATGGCCAACATCTGTCATCACGGTTCAACAAGTGGCATCAATAAGTCCCAGGTTGGCCCATTGGATATCATGAGGCCGTGTCACAGTTCCCATCTCCTGCTGCTGTGTCACAATCACCCCCCACAGTGACATGTGAGGACAGATGTGCCCCAGGCATCACAGCTCAACGACAGGTACATTCCCAGGGACCCTGTATTGCCACATGGACACTGGCATTACATGGAGTATCATGTATACACCACAGCAAAACAACTATGACCCCCACAGGTAGTGGTCCCACTTGCCACTGCAGGACAGACATGGACGTCTGTGACACACACACGCACAACATCAAAGTCCATGCACACACAACGTGGATGTGGAGACTGTCTCCCATTGTGCACATGAAATCAGAGACATTGTAAACACTACATGCACACAGACTGTGGAGGACCATCACTATTGTGACACTGGGACACCCTGGCTCAAACATACCGTCCCACATAGGACTCACGGGGTATGTGACATGACATACACATACACCACCGTGAAATGTGACCATGGCACATGCACAGATATGAACAGTTGCACATCACAGTGATCATGTACACGTAACACCCAGGATCCTGTCCCCATGAACACGTGCACAGCCTGGGGGTGGCTGCCCCCAGGTGACACCCACAGGACAACATGTACACCAACATACACACAATAGGAAATGCAGCCTTACATGCCTTATTATACAGTTTGGACAGGCTGTCGTGTTATAGGTGTGCCCCTCACTCCCTGGGAGCTATCTGTGGCTGGCATATGTCCATCTGAGACAGGCATGGTGACATATGCCAGTCACTTGTACAGGGATGCGTTGAACAGCAATGGACCGATCGGTGCCCCCGGCCGGCCCATTGCATTCAATGTGTGCGGGTACGCGCTGTACCCCTGTACGCGTTGTACCGTAATGGACCGATCGGTGCCCCCGGCCGGCCCATTGCATTCAATGTGTGCAGGTACGCATTGTACCCCTGTACGCGTTGTACCGCAATGGACCGATCGGTGCCCCCGGCCGGCCCATTGCATTCAATGTGTGCGGGTACGCGTTGTACCCCTGTACGTTGTGTGCGGGTACGCGTTGTACCCCTGTACGCGTTGTACCGCAATGGACCGATCGGTGCCCCCGGCCGGCCCATTGCATTCAATGTGTGCGGGTATGCGTTGTACCCCTGTACGCGTTGTACCGCAATGGACCGATCAGTGCCCCCGGCCGGCCCATTGCATTCAATGTGTGCGGGTATGCGTTGTACCCCTGTACGCGTTGTACCGCAATGGACCGATCGGTGCCCCCGGCCGGCCCATTGCATTCAATGTGTGCGGGTACGCGTTGTACCCCTGTACGCGTTGATCAGCAATGGACCGATCGGTGCCCCCGGCCGGCCCATTGCATTCAATGTGTGAAGGTACGCGTTGTACCCCTTTACGCGTTGATCAGCAATGGACCGATCGGTGCGCACCCATTGACAATGGCCTAGCCTGGCAACGGACGCGTTTTCAAAATTCGAACGAGTCGGTTGCTGGAAATTCAGTTGGTCACCCACAACAATGTTGCAAAATCATGTATGTCATGAAGTTGAAGATTTGAAGGATGCTGTGGGCGTGAATTGGTGCTGCTATTCCATGGATTGGCCAGATTCAGAAGATGCAAGCGACTTGGACCTATCACTTTGGACACAAGGGACAGTATCTGCCTCTCCAGCACATATATATTGCTGGCTGTTCCCCTGAGAGCTCACTTGCCTGCACTACATGCTCCAGGACGACATCTGCCACTGCACTGCTGCTGTCTCTGCCCCTCTGGACCCTGCAATGGCACATACTGTGGAGAGAGCCCCAGCCTTCAGCCTTGAGGAGAACCAGGCCCTGCTGGACAGCCTACTTCCACAGTACAGCAAGCTGTATGGGACACCAGGGGAGCAGGTGAGTGTTCTGTGCACTGCCTTTCTGAATGTGCATTTTGTCTGACTAGCAAGGCTGAAAGTCTGCACGCACTGGCTAGCAGGCTCACTGAGTAGTTGTCACCCCCCATAGTGTGTAGTGACATGCACTGGACAGGTATGGTGCAGTGACAGTGCATTTGAACAAGGTTTTACTTCCCATGCAATGATACCATGTAGTGACTTCTGGCAAACTGTCCATGGGCAGCTTTGCACTGCCTGTGTACATCATGTGCCCCTGTGATTGAGACATGTATATACAACTGTGTCATGCACGGATATGTTGCATGTGTAGTAATGGCCTTTTCACTTTGTCATCCTGACAGGTTAATGCCCATCGGAAGCAGGAGATCTGGAAGGACATCGTCCGGGCTGTCCGGTCCGTGGGGGTCTACAAGCGCCGGATCCGCAACTGCCAGAAGAGGTGGCAGGACCTTCGGGGCTGGACCCGGAGGATTGCACGGGTCCAGCTGAAGCTGTTGCCTCCTCGCAGGAGGGGCGGAACACGGACCCTGACCCCCCACATGCTCCAGATCCTGGCGGTGGTGTTTCCAGACCTGGATGGGCAGCTGAAGGCCAGACAGCAGCAAGGAGGGGGTGAGTCAAATACTGCACTGTGAACTCTGTATTACATGCTATGTGCCCTCCTCTGGCCTGGTTAAACTGCCACAGTACAGCAGTCATGTTGTCCAGGAGCCATGTCCCTCTATTGTGCACTGCCCACTCCTCATCTGATACCCAGGTGTGGCCCTTACATTCAGGGAATTGTGTCACTTGGGACTGTGTCCTTGCAGTTTGCTTCACTAAAGGTGGGGGACATCATCTGTTTCCCTAACTCTGTTGTGGGCATCATGGGTGGGTCCATTGTTCACACAACGCCTGTGTTCGGACATGTAATCTGCGTGTTGCTTTGATATGCGGTCCACTTGCTGAGCTGAGCCACCACATGTGCCTGGGGTATGTGGCACACACCCATGCAGCGGGTGGGAACAATGTTTGGGCCCCAGGAGTGTGCAGATTACGTGTGTCACACATACATAGCCAGCTATCCACTGTCCAGGGCTCATCCCTCATTCATGTGGGGCAGGACAGTCATGCCTACTCCAGGCCATGCAATGCACTCTGTACTCCCACTCCCGTGTATCAGCTGACACATTGTGCGCAGTGATTTGACCCCTCAGGTGTCTGCCTCTGTGTCAGTGTGCTGTGGATTTGTTGCCAGGACTGCTGGGGTGTTTCTCGGTAGGGGCTCAGCATGCCACTGGAGATGTGACCATAGGAGACGATACTTGTGTGTCACATAGGTGTTTGATCAGCTTCCCGTGCAGACTGGGGTATGCGAATGTGAAGTTCAGGCAGCTGTTCCCATTCACAGCAGATTGTGAGGGGCTCAGGTTCAGAGGGTAGTGTCACAGGTCTCCCATATGTCCAATCGGTATGACCTGGACAGATGAGGGTTAAGATGATGTGTTGTGTGGGGGATGTACATGTGCACTTGTGCAGCTCCAGGACTTGCATTCCCCATGACCTACTATTGTGACACAGTGCAGTGTGTTGTTGTCTGGCTGCCAAGTCATACATCACTGAGACAGTGATGTATGACTTAGCAGTCATGCCTCCGCCATGGCATGTGTCTACTTATTGGTGATCCTGCAGGGGAGTGACATGTGCTACATGCACACCATTGTGGCGATGGCTATCAGGACATGGGTGCATCATGGTGTCTGTCGCTGGTATGCATCACATGCATTTCCTATTTGACTCTGGGCGTCCCTTTCATCCGGAAACCTGTACTGACTCAGTGGCAAGAGTTGTGATGTGTGCATGTCCACATGCTACACCGTGTCCTCTGCACTGTCCAACTACTGTGTAGTTGGTACATGTGTCCACACTGGGGTGTTGCTATCCAACAGACACCAGACAGATGGGTGCAAGGCCATGTGGGATGTGAGTGCCATGGTTGGCATCAGACTGACAATTGGCTTCTCCTGTTCAGTTAGGGCACTTTTAGCAGTGTACAACTAATGATGCCAGGGCTTGCTCTGTAATGTGCTGTGCTCACAGTGGTGTGTGCGTTTGGTGCAGGTGACTGATGTCTGTCTGTTTCCCCATTGTTTGCAGATACATCCACGGCCACGGAAGGGGACAGCTCCACGGACCATGAGGAGCCGGAGAGCCAGACTGGGTCAGCAGCCGAGGAGTGGTTGGAGGGACCCAGTGGCACGGAGGGCGAGGGGAGCCACACCGAGGAGTCCTCAGCACCATCCACCTCAGCTGAGGACCAGAGCAACTCGGAGGATGACTCCCTTATGGAGGCGGGTGTCAGCAGCCACCACACCCCAGCTAGTGTTGCTGTCCCCGCCACCACCAGCACCACCACCGCCCTCCCATCGGCTCCCATTCCCCAGGTCCGTGGAGGCTCCCATGTTCGGGAGCGTGTCTCCTTTGGGCCAGGCACCGCACCCCCTGCCCCTGTGTCCCCTGCTGCCCTGAGTGAGGAGTCTGTGTACCTCCTTTGCCAGCTCCATGTAGGGCAGACAGCCATGCTGAGTGTCCTCCATGCGCACACCGCTCTGTTGACTCAGCTGGTGTCGTTCATGGAGGGCATCTCATCGGGCATGTCTGACCTACAGAGGGGCAATAGGTCCATGGACTCCTCCCTGACGGCAGCAGTGTCCCTCCTCAGACAGTCCCTCACCCCTCCTGCCTCTGCTCCATCCACACTCCCCAGCACCTTACCCGTCCCAAGCACACACACACCGGCACAGGCACACACCAGCACACACACATCCAGCACACAGACACACACGCCACAAACAAAACGCACACGCACGCACAGTCAGGGGACTGAAACCAGACTCACGGGGGATGGGGCCCTGGAACACACACACGCATCCACGAGCACTGCGCAGTCCTCAGTTGCCTCTCCCTCCAAAACACCCTCCCTTGCCTCACCTGCAACCCCAAAGACCCAGCGGCTCTTCCTCAGTGACCTCGGCCTCTTCCCCTCCGATCCAGCTGATACAGCATACAGGGGGAAGAGGAAGCCCACCCACATGGAGCAGAGTGCCCCTCGCCACCGGACACCCTCCCCCAGGCGCAGACAGACTGAGGCCCCCACCCGCAAGTCCCCCCGGAGTCGTAAGAGCAAGACCCCGCCGCCGCCCTGCAGCTCAGGCACCAGGTCTCCTTCCTCCATCCCTCAGGCCCCCACTCCACAGGTGCCCCCAACACACCCTGCCCCAGGTTCCCCCACCCACAGATATACCATCCCCAAGAGGATCCGGCCTTCTCCCCCTGCCACTTGCTCTCCCGGCACCACACCCCCTGCTGCGCTTGTCTGTGCCACTGATGTTGTGAGGGTGTCCTCCCCCTCTGTCCAGCCCACCTTACCTGTTCCCCATTCTCCTCTCCTGGTGGTAGGCACTGCAGTGGAGTCCACTACCACCCTGTCTGACTTGGGCACTGCAGTGGCGGACCTGTCCACTCCATCTGCAGGGTCCACTGCAGTCGTGCCGGCACCCACAACATCTGAGTCATGCCCCCAGTTGTGCCGGCACACACCATGTCAGACACCTCCACTGCAGTTGTCAGTGGCTCTCCAGCACCCACCACCCCTTCCCTGCTTCCTCCTGGTGAGCCCTGATCCTGTCCCTGCGGTGCCTGGCCTGCCCCCGGTTGCCCCCGGTTGCCCCTCCTAGTGGATTGTCCCTGGTTTTGTGCAGGCATGCGTAGGGTGACATCTGCCACTATCACCCTGTTTGGACTTTGACAATGGACTGGCCATTGGCCTTTGTGTTTTTCTGGACTTTGTTTATATTACACACATATGCTGAATAAAGCAACTTTCTGTTCTCTAGTGCTTATGCTTCTGATGTACATGTTGTTGATGATGCTAACCATGCCCTTGCTGCAGTGATGGTGATATTTGGTCTCATGATAATGAAGTGTTACTGTGCAGGAACCCATGTGGTCCAGGGGGAATGTGTCCTATCCTGTGGTGTATCCATGTCATCCATAGCAGCATCTGAGGGTGTCATGTGTTCAGTATTTGGCAATGGGATTTCCTACTTAGATTAGCTATTTCACATCTGTGGCTTCCACCCCTGCACATCTGTTGTGCCTGCCATTGTTCAATTCGTCTACTTCCCTGACCGTGTGGCCATCTCCACTGGACATGCAGGTTTGGGCATCAATGGGGAAGGACTCATCTGTGTTGTCGGTGCAACATTGCTATACAAGTGTGTTGGATCTGTGCTGATGATTTCGTTGGCACTTCCATGACCAGGCTGATGTGACGGGAGCCCTCATTTGGTGCTAATTGTTGATTGTGTGACCAAGTGCTCAGCTGACATGATGGGGCCCTACTGAGGCAACATATGGCACAGCTTTCCTCACACAGGAGTGGAGTCCCCTCATGGCAGTGTGTACTCCTGTTACATTGCCTGCGCCCAAGGTGTGTGTTGTATGTGCATGTCTGTGTGTTCACTTCCGTTTAGCTGTGCATGCTGTGATCCCTAGTGTTGTACCTGTTTGTGATGCTTGCTGAGTTGACCTATGTTCCCCCAAAGTCTTCTCCCTGGGTTCTCTGTGATGTGGGTGCATGGCACATTACTGGTCATCAGGGTGTCACCCATAGGTGTGTTTGCTGTCAGGGCTGAGTTTGTGTGCAGACGCAGATGGGTCACAGTCAGGTTTCCCCTTGGCACTTGTTGTTTGCCCCTGTCATGTGATTTCCAGTTTGTGTTATCTTTCAGTGATTGTGACACGTTGTGTGTGTGACTGCTGGCACTCCTCAGGGTCCGGGCTGCAATGTTGGTTGTTGTCTATGTGTGTTCTTTGTGGGTGACCTTGGCTTCTTCATTTGTGTGTGACTGTGGCTGGGATCCCATTGGTTGGTGTGGTATTGCCGTCATGTCCATGTACAGCGTAGTGTGCAGTGTGTCAGACGTTCAGGAGTCTTGTTGAGTGGCCATGTGTGATGTGTTTCTGCACCTTGGTTTCCACCCACCACCCTGGAATAGTCATGGGTGCATGTGCAATGTCACCAGTGCATGTGTGCTTCACTGCTGCACATTGTTGGAGGTCGAGGGGTGTGGTGTTGAGTGTGTGCAGATGAGAGTTGTTGCCCGGCTAGGCCCCTGCCTCCATGTTGGCCTTGGCTTACTGGCCATGCTGATTGATTTGTGCTTGTGTAGGTGTGATGGTAGTTTGTTGCTCAGGACACATGACTGTGGTTCACAGTGTGAAAGACATTTAGCTTTGTCATCACAGTGGGATTGTAATGCAGCCCAGGGTCACCACATTGTGGGGGCCCTGGGGGTAGTTCTGTGGTGTGTCTGTGTCTTGCTGTGTCAGTTGCTGTTCCTACGTGCCTGTGTGACATGTGTGATTTGTGCTCCCTCTCATCTGACAATGCCTGCTTGCCCACATAGGGGATTTGGATCCATGAGTTACCTTTGTGTGGCACTGTATGCACATCTGTATGATTGGTATTCAGGTCTCCTCATGTGTTGTGTGGTTGCCTGGGGACACTGGCACCCCCCTCACCTGTTGTGTATGATGTGCAGTGTGGGTCTGCCTGTTTGTGTTTGTGCATCTGCACCACTGCATTGGCATATCTTGGGTGTGCCATTGGCTGTATGTAGTTTGGTGGGTTTCCCCTGCTGTCCCTGGGACTCCTAGGTCATCGGTCAGCACAATGATCATGGTTTGTGTCCCATTGCTGCCATGGTATGGTATCTGTTCACCTCACATCTACAGTCTCCACAGGCTATCTGCATTTGTGTGCCCATTGGTGCAAATATGTGGGTCTGCATTCTGATGGTCACTTCTGTCATTGTATCATTGATGAATGTTGACAGTGTCAGCCCCCATGGGTGTTGTTTGTCTGCACATGGCCAAAGGTATGTCTTATTTGCACTGCAGTATTTGGCTCCCCCAATTTATGTTGCAATGGGACACATGCACTACTTTGCCACTGATGTGTTTTATGTTCTGTGACCAGGAATCATCCATGCAGTTTGGCAGTTGCAGCTCTTTCTTTGTCAACACTTACCTTTTGGTCACTGTGATGATGGGGGTTTGGACCCCATTGCCACAATGTTCAAAATGTGCTTCAGCTCTGGACCCCACACTTACCTTTTGGTCACTGTGGTGATGGGGCGTTAGACCCCATTGCCACAATGTTCAAAATGTGCTTCAGCTATGGACCCCACACTTACATTTTGGTCACTGTG
This sequence comes from Calotriton arnoldi, assembly GCA_963921515.1. Lineage (NCBI taxonomy): Eukaryota > Metazoa > Chordata > Amphibia > Caudata > Salamandridae > Calotriton > Calotriton arnoldi. Next base: position 1,456 of record CAWUFW010014822.1, on the reverse strand, counting down.
ATGATGGGGGTTTGGACCCCATTGCCACAATGTTCAAAATGTGCTTCAGCTATGGACCCCACACTTACCTTTTGGTCACTGTGGTGATGGGGCGTTAGACCCCATTGCCACAATGTTCAAAATGTGCTTCAGCTATGGACCTCACACTTACATTTTGGTCACTGTGATGATGGGGGTTTGGGCCCCATTGCCACAATGGTCATGGCCTGCTTGCATTGTGGGGGCCACACACATATATGTGTGGCACATGTGCTAGGGGGTCACATTGTATGTTCAAAGTCATGTTCAGTGTTGTAGGCATTTGACACAGTCTACACACGCTTGTCATGGTGTTGGGGGATGTCTTTTTCTTGCATTCCCTAGGTTGTGGTGTGCTGGTTGTGTCATGCATTGTCCATCCTATGAGTGGGGGTGGTGTTGGTGGTAGGCATCCAGCCCCCCATGGGTAGAGGTGGTAGTAGTGGTAGGCATCCAGCACCCCCTGGCTAAGGGTGGTAGTAGTGGTAGGCATCTGGCACCCCCATGGCTAAGGGTGGTAGTAGTGGTAGGCATCTGGCACCCCCTGGCTAAGGGTGGTAGTAGTGGTAGGCATCTGGCACCCCCTGGCTAAGGGTGGTAGTAGTGGTAGGCATCCAGCCCCCTGGGTAAGGGTGGTAGTGGTGGTTGGCATCTAGCCCCCTGGCTTAGGGTGGTAGTAGTGGTAGGCATCCAGCCCCCTGGGAAAGGGTGGTAGTGGTGGTGGGCATCTGGCACCCCCTGGCTAAGGGTGGTAGTAGTGGTAGGCATCCAGCCCCCCTGGGTGAGGGTGGTAGTTGTGGTAAGCATCCAGCCCCCCCTGGGTGAGGGTGGTAGTAGTGGTTGGCATCCAGCCCCCCTGGCTTAGGGTGGTAGTAGTGGTAGGCATCCAGCCCCCCTGGCTTAGGGTGGTAGTAGTGGTAGGCATCTGGCGCCCCCCTGGCTAAGGGTGGTAGTAGTGGTAGGCATCCAGCCCACCTGGGTAAGGGTGGTAGTGGTGGTAGGCATCCAGCCCCCCTGGGTAAGGGTGGTAGTGGTGGTAGGCATCTGGCACCCCCCTGGCTAAGGGTGGTAGTAGTGGTAGGCATCCAGCCCCCCCTGGGTGAGGGTGGTAGTTGTGGTAGGCATCCAGCCCCCCCTGGGTGAGGGTGGTAGTAGTGGTAGGCATCCAGCCCCCCTGGCTAAGGGTGGTAGTAGTGGTAGGCATCTGGCACCCCCATGGCTAAGGGTGGTAGTGGTGGTGGGCATCTGGCACCCCCCTGGCTAAGGGTGGTAGTAGTGGTAGGCATCCAGCCCCCCTGGGTAAGGGTGGTAGTGGTGGTGGGCATCTGGCACCCCCCTGGCTAAGGGTGGTAGTAGTGGTAGGCATCCAGCCCCCCCTGGGTGAGGGTGGTAGTTGTGGTAGGCATCCAGCCCCCCCTGGGTGAGGGTGGTAGTAGTG